>CANIUD010000759.1:0-475000 GCA_947470075.1 Closterium sp. Yama58-4 | reverse complement strand
GGCCGGCTGATTGGAAGGAAGGTCAGCTGATTAGCTCAACAGCTATTATCTGGTACAGTATCAGTCCTATCGGATATGCTTGCTATTCAGCTTGCTTCTGATAGTGGCTACTTGCCTAGGGAACTTCCTGTCAGCCGAGGTTAGAGTCCAGGCTGCGAATGAGAGCGAAAATGTTTCTCGTACGGGTCCGCGTAGGTGATGTCATGTGCGCGGAGAAGATCTGAAGTCAAGATGATACAGGCACTACGCTTTCGGACGATGATTCAGCTGCGGCTGCGGTAAGTTGCGTCAAGAACTGACGAGAGACCGTATGACTAGTAAGACGAAAAGGGACGGGCAATGAGCTGACGGAAAATCATTGACGGAAAGTCGTTGACGGGAAATATTTCACATAAATTATTTTAGCAGTAGGTGAAGACTGATAACAGGCCGCCGTGTCTGATACAGCTGCTGTCCCGAACAATGAGTGCTGGCTTCAAGACTAGGTACGACTGGTACACGGTAAAGGAAAGCGAGAACTACCGTTTACGAAACGAGAAATTCGGTAAATCGGTATTTAGGACAGAATGAGGGTGCCAAGCCTAGTCCTGGATTATTGCTGAGGCAGCTGCGTTTGGCACCAGTCTAGCTTTGCGTGCACACCAGGAATGGATCAGCCTCGTCACACAAAACCGCATCCGTCGGCTGTAAGGAACAATAGAGGCGCGAGAGCGTGCTTGCTTGCTGAACGAATGAGGCGGCGAGGGAGAGGGTCACAGCCAGGGCTGTCGAAGTAAGGGCATTTGCCCTTAATGCCCTGAACATTCCGGGCTACGTTCAGAGCAGCTAGACCAATTCAAGTGTTAGATTCGCATGGCACCCGTGAGAGTTAAGGGCTCCGTTTGGGCCTTCCCTGAATCCAAGTTTTGATTTCTGGGATGATATACCTCAGCGGACGAAAAATGCCGCCCAATTTCGCGGTTCAAAAGGGACAAGGCCCCCCCTCGGGATTGACGACCTCCCGACGACCTCCGAGCTCCCAGACGGGCCCAAATGGCGTCCCAGGGGCCTCGGGAGCCCTCGGGATTGTCGACAATCCGACGACACCCGTTTGCGCTGGGAGATTCCTGAGAAGGAAATCTCAGCGGACAAAATTCGCCACGTCGAGCCGCGGATGCCTCCACGCGGACCAATAGGGAGGTGCGAGACCCGCCCCACCGATTACAAGGCTGCCACGACGTGGGCGTCGTGGCCACGCGTCGCTCTAGCGGTGCAAACCCACGCGGCGCAAATCGGACCGTCCACATCTTCACTGTCTTGTGGCATCGCGGGTTGCCAGGGAAGTCGGTGTCGACCAGATCATCCCAAGGCACACAAACCCGGCCACACGGCACGTTCTCTGCCAAGCGCGCCGAGTGGAAGTCGGCGCCGATCATAGGCCCCCCACGGCATGGTTGCCGTGCCGTGCTTGAGTCATCCCGGGCCTCCGGGAGATCCATGTCTGCTTGCCTTAATTTCTTCACTGGGGCGCCAATGGCGGTCGCAAGCCGCGTAACGCACGCCCATTCCGACGTGGAATGGCACTGGCTTACGCCCCTTCCGTGCAGCGCGGCGCCCAGCTAGCCATGCCTGGCACGTGCCACGTCGGACAGTGCGCCGCCTTTACGAGAACACATGCACGGCGGCGGATGCATTGGGGTGTGCGTGACGCGCGGCAGCATCGTAGTCGCTCAGGACCATACCCGTCCGTTGCCCCGCGAGCCTGCTCATTCGCTTGTCCGTTCCTGCGTTCCTTCCTGCTCTCTCGTTCCCTTAGAATTTTCAGCTGCCAGTCTGTCATCGCGCCTGTAGGTTGCTCGACAGCCGATTGTTCGTCCAAGTCGGCACAGGTTCCACGTCGCGAGTCGACGTAGCAAGTCGGCGACGCATGGCCAGAGGTCGCCCGAGGGCCCAACAGCCGCAACCCATCCCACCCCCCGCCGACTCGGTAGACGCCGACATCAAGGCGCAGCTGGAACAGCTTGAACTCGAAGCCGAGTTAGACGCGCTTGAGCGAGAATTCGAAGAAGACGAAGACCGCCTGACGCTTCGCGCGTTCGCCGCACCCGTCACACAGTACCGTCTCTGGTTTACCACCCCCCGCGATCTCGAGGTCGACGCCGAGATAGACGTTATTGAGGGACATCTCGAGGACGACCGCCGCGCAACTGTTCGGGCGTACACCGCACCCGTGACTCAGTACCGGCAGTGGTTTAACAACCTCCCCAACGCACACGGACGACGGTAGAGCAGCAGACGTGTACCGACATGGCCGACGTCGACATGTCCGACGCTAGGCCATCCACCGACCAGGGTCCGACGACCACCGACCGCAGTCCGACATCCACCGACCACAGTCCGACACCTACCGACGAAGACAACCTGCAGTTACTCTACGATCTGGACAAGCTGACGCAGATCCCAGAAGGGGTGTTCACCACGGACGTTCCGCCACCGCCGATAGGGAAGTTCAACAAGAAGAAAAAACAGACTCCTACGCAAAATGGTCGGCCAGGTACCTCGTCGGCACCGGCCGCCCCTGGAAACCAGGTCGATGACGAGGACGCGGAGGAGGAGGGGGGGGAGGAGGAGGAGGAGGAGGAGGAGGAGGAGGAGGAGGAGGAGGAGGAGGAGGAGGAGGAGGAGGAGGAGGAGGAAAGCGATGACGAAAACGACGACCGTCCACCTCGTAGCTCTAATCCGCGCACCTTGGACGAACGACTCAGGCGGGAACTGCAATTCATCGACATACTGCTCGACCAGGACGAGGACGAGGACCAGGAGAACTTGGCGGTGCCGCGCGAACAGTGGAGAGCGGCAGACTTCGTCGAGGAGGACATGGTTTACGCGTGCGTAGACGTGCTCGTCATGGACGCTCTTCGCCACCTGCAAACCGTGGAGAGGAACAGCACGCTGAGGCAGTACACCTCGTGGATCTATCACTACAAGAGGTGGGCGGCGAAGATGTTGAAGCAAATTCGCAACAAGCTTCCGCAGGAGTACAGGCTTAAGCACGTCGACGAGATAGGGCACTACATCCGGGAGAACAAGAAGAAAAACTGGGACCAAGAGGCCGATGTCCCCCGGTCTCACGTGTGGCTGCACGGCCCTAGGGTCACCAAGGACCGGCTTCGCGCATACGTGAAGTACATGATTCGGGAGTTGAACCTCGATGCCGAGTCCGGCAAGGGGGCCGACAACGCCACAGGAACACAGCCGGTGCAGTCGACAACGGTACACACGCTCCTCGGGCGCATAAAGGCATGCCAGATGGCGGCGAGAGTGGAGGCGACGCTCTTCCGGGAGACGGAACTGAGCATCATGAGGGAGATATCGGTGGTCAGGTCGGAGGTGCGGTACATGATCCGCACCAAGAACGAGCGGGACATCAAGTGAGTTTATGTTTTAACCTACGTCGACCACTCTCCTGCTGTCATGATCTTTGTCGACGCCGCCCTAAATACCCCTTGCCCATGGCATTGTTGGCAGGAACTGCGCCGATCGCCGTCGCGGAACCATCGGCGATACCTACACCGCCGAACAGTTCCGCCAGATCATGTTCAGGGTGCTGCCGGCGTGGGCGGCCAAGGCGTGGAACCCGCGGGGTACGGGTCCTTCGCAGACGCTGTGGAGGTTTCTTCTCTTGAAGGTGCTCACGCTACTCTCCCACCACTCTCTCCTGCGCGGTGCAAGCATCCGCGAGATCACTCTCCCCGACATCTTCTTGTACCGACTGGCGAGCACCTCCTCGATCAACCCGGAGAACCAGCCGGTCGTCATGGTCATCGGAGCGCGGAACTCGAAGACGTCCAAGGATGCTCGTCTGCAGCAGAGCTACGCCGCGCGGCACCTCGAAGCGGAGTTGTGCGCCGTCGGCGAGACGGGCCTGTGGTTGCACTTCGTCCTCGATCAGATCGGTCAGTTTCACGGCGTCCGCCTCATTCCGCCGGTCGACACCAGCACACGCGCTAGCTGGTACAAGAAACACCTGTTCTTCGCCAAAAACGACACCGACCAGGGTGAGCTCTCTGCGGCAACCCACCAACGCTGGACGCGGCAGTTGTGGGACACCAACAAGGTGTTCTGCAAGAGGAACGTGCACGCCGCTCGAGCGGGCGGGGCCCAGGAGCTGGCTATCGACGGCACGCCGCGCGCCGAGATCGCGGAGCTTGGACACTGGGCTCTCGACAAGATGACGCGAGCGTACATCACCGCCATTCCGGTGGGGGTGGTGATGAAGAAGGCCGGGTACTCGGGGTACAAGCAGGACTACTTCTTGGGTCGGAGCAGGGTGCCGCCCTCCGAGAAGCTCCTGAAGCTCCTCGCCGAGCACATATTCCCCGGCGTCGACGACATGCTGAAGGAGGTATGTTAGTCGACGCCCTCGTAGCTTGCCGCCGAGTCGTGTTGCCGACCTTTTCTGAGCTCCCCGTACCCGTGACAAATGGCAGGCGGAAGGGAAGGCTGTCGAGGGGTCAGACGCCGACAAAGCCGCGGTGCACTTCTGGCGCACTCTCCTGATGCTGCGCCGCATCGTCGCCGAGGACCTAGCGGTGAAGCTAGTCCGCACACCATGGCACCCGTACGTCCAAGGTTCCAAGCTCTGCCGGATCCCCCTCTTCCAGCACTGGGCGAAACGGGTGGAGAGCGTCGACACCGAGACGATCAACAAGCGTCGCGACCCGACCCAAATACAGCCAGAGGTAAGTCGACGATACTGTCGCCGACGTGCAGTAGGGAGTGTAAACCAAACCACCGCGGCCCTCACGTTTTTCTCCTCCTACTGCTGCAGGAAATCTCGGTGCGCATGGACACCGAGTACTACAACATGTCCCTCATGGCCCAGATGCAGAAGGAGAAAGAGCGCGCCGCGAACGAGAAGATTGATCTCCTAGAGGAGATCGAGAAGCGCGACGACGCCATCGCTGGGCTCACCGCCGAGCTAGCCCGTGTCACCGAGGCACTCCGCTTGTCGGAAGCACGGAGAGTGCCGGTGGCCCCGCCGTCGGCTCCCGCGCAGACTCCCAGCGATGGTGGATCGGCGGAGTCGGCCAGCACGGGGGCTGGAGCCAAGAAAGGGGATGACAAACCCCCGCCCCCCCCACAGACGGACGAGGAGGCCAGTTACGAGCTCAACGTGGTGCAACCGTGGCGGGAGGCAAAGACTGTGAGGGACGCTTGGCGCCTATGGAATTCCGCCACCGCCAATGACACCCGTCGCCTTTGCGACAGGGTCGCCGAGAAGGGATTCGTCGCCCGCCACACCCTCCTCACAGGAAAGGGCGCGACGCAGGGTGGGCTCGACACGAAAGTGCGACGCATGATGAGGGCCATGGATGCGGTGCGCCAGCTACGCGCGAGCGACGGCGACGCCGACACCGAGGCCGTGGTCGACGCACTGAACAGGATCGCGGCACCGGGCATTGGGACCTTCTGTGACGCCCTCACGGTGCTCAACCCGAAAACGGAACCGATGAAGTCGAAAGAGCCTGGCATGGGAGTCAAGGGGCTGGGCCCCAAGGTTGTCTCTAAGCTTCGCCTCGCCTGTGGGCTTGTCGCGCTCAATCTGAAGCCGGCCGAATGGCTCGAAGCCCTCTTTCCAGACACCTGGGAGGAGCAGATGCCGAAGACCAAGGCCGACCTGGCGAAGCCGACCGCACCTGCCAAGTCGACAGCACCGGCCAAGCCGACCGCACCCGTGCAGCGTCCTCCGACCAAGCGCAAGAAGACGGCATGAAGTCCCTCATGGGATATGCGTCTGCGTAGATTTTGGCAGACTTCAACAGCCCCCCCCCCCCCCCCCCCCCCGCCCCATCCGACTGATGTTTCTGGTAGTTTGTAAACATCCCACATCAATGTCCATGCGAACCGATGTTGCCGATGTTGGTTGTTTGTCGCCCAGTACAGTAGGTGTGGCTAAAAATCACTGTCGACGCCGACAACCATGTTTCTGCACTGCTTATCGCCGACGTATCATGTGCATATCATGTCGACATATGCGCCGACTTGGCTCATCGGGTGATATTCGGCTAGCATGGTTATACAGGGACACAGAGTTGTTAGCCCAATATTGAAACGAACAGCACTTGAACAAAAAAAGGCCACATTTAACAAATCTACGCCAAAATCGGCGCCGTCCATACCAATATAGTACACACCCTAGCAACCTAGCAAACATCATTCCGCCGACTACGCATCCGTACTACCTCTTCCTCTTGCTGCCCTTGGCCTGCTTGACCTTCTCCCCCTTCCTCCCCCTGTGATCCAAGTCGTACTCCATCTTCGCGTCACACGGCACATCGATGCCCTCCGCTTTGAGCTTGGGCCCGTCGAGGGGGCACATTCCCCAGAACGCCAAGGTCTCGACCGTCGCTCTTGCGATCATGTCGGCCTCGTCTTCCTCAATGCCCGCCTCGAAGGCCCTGGCCACTCCATAGCGCTGCAGCTCTGGCGCGACGTTATGTGCAACCTCCCCCGCGGGAGCCTGCCGAGTGCGTGCGTGTTCGATAACCACGTGCATGACCATCGCGAAGTGCTCGCCCCTCTCCTTCCCCGCACCTGCCAGAATCGCGGCCGCCTTACCTTCGCCCACAGCACCGAGCACCGACGCCGGCGTCGACATGTAGCACCAGAGGGCGCATGCAGAGGCCGCTAACGCCTGGGCCCCCATCTGCACCTTCTCGTCCGCCTTCCTGTCCGCGCC
The DNA here is from genome assembly GCA_947470075.1 of Closterium sp. Yama58-4. NCBI lineage: Eukaryota > Viridiplantae > Streptophyta > Zygnematophyceae > Desmidiales > Closteriaceae > Closterium > Closterium sp. Yama58-4. The sequence goes on along the minus strand of CANIUD010000759.1, from coordinate 468,279 downwards.
TTCCATATCCGTCGTCTCTCCCGCGGTCGCCTCCGCGCTCCCGTCGACCTTCCCATACGCGACTCTCGCCGCGACCTTTCCATACGCCGCGCACATCGACACGCGATTCACCATCGCCGACATGTTTGCATTTGTCTCCGCCCTGCCTTCCTCCGTGTCCTCGATGATGGGGAACCACATCGCCGGCCAGAGCACGCCATGAAGCGCATCACCCGAACCTGCGTACCCACGGAACCTGCCGAGTATGTCGTCGAACCTGCCGAGCGAACACGTACACATAGAATTAATGACACCGACTTGGTCGTCAAAACACGGCATGTCGGTAACCGACTTACCTTGCTCTCGGATGGCACAAGCCTCTGGCCCACATCACCGTCCACATCCCGGTCGGCAGGATTTTGACCTCCTCCCACACCGCCTTCCATTCATCCAACTCTCCCGGCTTCAAGGCGGTGAGCTCCTTCATGAGCACCTTGCTCACGTAGCCGTCGTAGACGGAGTACGCAATCGCGTGCTCGTAGGCCAGCTCCATCTTGTCGCGGGACTTGCCGATGTACCGATTCTGGTTCTTGAACTTCATCTCGCCCACCCACCCCTGCCCGTCGCCAGACCTGTCTCGGCGGATGCCATGACCCCGGCGTCCATGCTCTTCCCCCTCCCCCACCTCCTCCTCCTCCTCCTCCTCCTTCTCCTCCTCCTCCTTCTTCTTTGCCGACTTACCCTTGCCGCCCGTCTTCCGTGCCGGCTTCTTCCCTTTGTCTTCCGCCATCTCCTTCCCCGCCGACACCGCCTTCCCTTTCCCGGTGTCGTCCTTACCCTTCCGTCCCGCATTTTCCTCGGCGACAACACCCGTTGCGGCCGTCGGCTCCGCCGAACCCCCTGTGTTGGTCGCCGACGGCTCCGCATGCGCCGTGTCCACGATGGCCAGTGCCGGGGCATGCTCGGGCCGTTTTGCTGCCTCAAACTGGGCCAGGACGGATTCGAGGGCGGCATGCCTGTCGGCGCGGCCGCCGGTGGCTAGCGCTGCACTGACTCCCCTCTCCGCCGCCAGATCGACCACAGCTGCTCCTGGGGAGGATGCGGTCGCATTTACAGCCGTCGGCGTCGCGCTTGTGCCGGGTTCCGGCTGAGTGACTGGTGGAGCTGCCGCTTTGCGTGCGCCTATATGGGCGCGAAGAAACGCGGACTTGGGGTCCGCAGGCGGTGGGGCGGCGACCGGCCGCGCGGCAGATTGGGCATCGGACGGTTTGCCGGCAACGTGCGGAGTGACGGAGCGACGTGCTATTTCTGCGAGGCCGGCGTCGACCACATGATGCTGCTGCGCGCCCGGGCGGTGGGACTCCATGCGGTGGAGCAACACCCTAAGCGCGTTACTCCCGGGTGGCCCCTGTGCCGAAGCAGCCTTCGCGTCGACCTTGGCGGCAGTAGGGGCTGCTGGAGCTGGAGGGGCCGCACGGGCCTCCCCATGCTTCCCCGCACCTGTCTGGCCGGCGGGCCCGGTGGTTGCCGCAGGCGGGTTACATGGTGTCGACTTGGTGGTTCCGGCGACCGTACCAGAAGCAGCCTTCGACTTGGTGGTTCCGGCGACCGTAGCAGAAGCAGCCTTCGACTTGCCGGTTCCGGGGACTGAAGCAGAGGCAGCCTTCGCCGTGCCGGTTCCGGCGACCGTAGCAGACGCAGACATCGCCTTGCCCTTGGCCGGCACCGCGTCAGACGGCCCCTGGGTGGTTCCGGCGCCTCCGACTTTCGCCGCCTGGGCAGTGGGGGCCGCGTCCTTCCCACCGCTCGCCTGAGGATGGGTCTGCTCGGCGTCCAAAGGCGGGCCAGGCGGTGCATCGACGTTAGCCGCGATCCCGTCGGCAGGTCTCCCGTCCGCCCCCCCGCTTCCGCTTCCCTTGCTGGTCGACCCTCCCCTCACCTTCCACCCCTTCGCCTTCAGCATGTCGACCACGCTCCGCGCAGGAGGCTTCGTGACGCGGCTCCCGTCCGATCCCTTGCTCCGCTTCGAGCTCTCCTTGTCGTCACCGTCGCCCGACCTCTTCAGGCCTTGCTTGTCGGCCGCCCTCTGTTGCGCGGCGTCGGCGTCATTGGCCGAAGGCGACGAACCACGTCGACCAGGCGCCACCGTGCCGATCATCTCGGTCAACATCTTCATCCCGGACGCAACGAACGACTGCTCGGTGGCCTCCGTCACCGTCTTCATGATGTCGGCCTTGAACGACTTCAAGAGCTCTTCCGGGAGGGCGGGCGGCGTGGGCTGAGGCGGTGGCGGCGGCTGCACGGGGAGCCTGCCGGTCACAGCTGTGGCGATGTTGACAGCTGCGGCGGACAACTGGCTCGTGATGTGCTCCCGCAAATCCTCCTGCGCATCGCCCACCACCTTGTCGACGTGGTCGGCCAAGGTGGTGACCGCTAAGGCGCGTTGATACGCCACATTTCCCTCCGGGTTGTCGAAGTCCTCCAGCCACGCCGACGCCTGTTCCGCGAAGGTCTTCATCGTCTTCCACGCCTCGTCGAAGCTGCCGGTGATGTTGCCCGTGATGGTCTGCGACATGGCCTCCGCCGCGTTTCGCAGCTGTTCCGCCGCATACTTCTCGGTGTCGTCGACCTGCTCGGCCAACTCCTTCAGGTGGTCGACGAGTCCACGTAGCCCAACAAAAAACGCGTCCAGCCGAGCCCGTTCCGCATCGAGCAAACCCTGCAGCCGAGCGTTCTCCGCCCTCAACAGCAAGTTCTCCCGTCGCAGCTCCTCGACGTCGTCCGTTGCAGGGCCCTGCCGACCAGATGCGTCCCCCGTCTCCTGCACGCCCGCGATGTTCGCACCTTCGCCGGCGTCGACCGACACCTTCGCACCTTCGCATGCCGCCTCCTCCTGGCCCGTTTCCGTCGTTGCCTCCACGCCGACCTCATCCTTTTCCTTCCCCTCACCTGCCGACCCCGTAGCATTACCCGCATCGCCATCCTCCGCTTCCTCGTTCTTCTCGTCCGCCGACCCCACCGCCTCAACCGTGCCGTCTGCGTACTCCAGCTCGTACTCCACCTCCTCCTCCACCCCTTCCTCGTGCGCCGCCTCGTCCTTCCCAGCCAAAACCTCCACCACCTCATCGTTCTCGTCCTTGCCCTCGTCATCCTCCTCGTCCTCATTCTCCTTCTCCCCTTCGTCCTCCTCCTCCCCCTCCGACTCCGACTCTGAGCCAGAGTCCGTCAACTCCTCTTCCTTCCTGCCTGCGCCTGCCGCATCGTCGCCTAGTCCTCCACCGGTTCCTCCTTCCGCGGACACCGGCAAGTCCTCCTGGAGCTGGGCGGCAGCTGCTGCTTGGGGCGCCGTCTGACTTTCCGCGCCGTCGTCATCAATCGCACCCTCGGCGGGTCCGTCGGCGCCTGAAGTCGGCGCCGCTATCCGGTTTTCGGCGACACGATGGCAGATGTAATCGACCATGCTATCACGGAGCGACCTCAAACCCGCGACCTTGATGTTCTCGATGCTCACAGCGCTCCGAGCCTTGTCGCCCGTCAGCAGGCCGATCTGCTTGGCCACCCACCCGAACGACGTCGCGGCAAGCATGCCGGTGCCGACATGCCCGTCCGACACTGTGCCCGGCACTTTCTGCATACAGCACAGGCAAGCGCGGCACAATATGAGCGGTGCACACAGATACGCGCAGACCGTAGCGGAGCCTAAACGTGCAACTCACGTCGCGGATAGGGTCGTCGCAGTCTGCAAGCCTTTCCTCCACCACTGCTTGTGATGGAGGCGCCCCGTCCCACTTCCTACCGGGACGCCCCAGCTCGGCCAGGGCAGCCGTGCGGAATAGCCTGGAGCAACGTAGTGGAGAGGAGGTCAGCATGAGATTCCCTGTGTCGGCGACTAACAAACTCGACAGCGACGACTATTCACAACTTACTTCAGGACGCGGACGGCCTCGTCGCGGTGCTTCCCCTTTCCGGTGTGCGGGTCGATGTGCCGGATCGATGTCCTGCAGACCTGTCCCTCAGCCTTCAGCACATCTCCTGGGTAGAGGATGGCTATGACGCTGCAGTGTGACCCTGGAAGCGGGCCGCCGCTGCACACGCAATAAACGACGGCGTCGACCACAGCATAAGGCGTTGATGCGGCCGACACTGAAAAACGATGACTGGACAACGGGGTAACAGCTCACGTCGATTTCAGCGGGATAGCGGCGATGTCGGCGTCGAAAGCCTTAGCAAAGCAAGAATGGTCGGCGGCTTTCATGGCCGATCGAAGCGGGCCGATCCCGAGCACCCACAACCGCAGGTCGTCCCGCCCAATGTCAAACCAAGCGAACCTGAGCGCACGAGTGAGCACGAGGGATGAGAACATGGCTGGTAAGCAAACGCTGCCATGTCGACGTGCTTCGTCAAACGCGCCCGCCGACGTACGTCGGAAGACAATCGGCGACAGTGCGCCCTACTAGGGTTGGTCGGCACCGACATCTACCCTATTCGACTACCGCGACTACCCGCGTCCCACCTGATGGCGAGTCCAAAGCATCTCTCGGTGAACTCTTTCTTTTGGTCGCGAAGGACGGCGTAGTCGTTCCACTCTAAGGTGAAGCTGAGACCGCGACCCATTTGCACCCGAAGGGGAAAGTCGGCCGATGTCGGCGCCGACTTATCGGCGGCGGAGATCGGCTCCATATCTGTCGACTAAGAAAAGAGGCGGACGGCTCTGGTAGGAGAGAGGGGAGGCGCAGAGCTGTCAATGTTTGAAAATCCGAAAGAGATGCCGAAAATGCGGAGCGAGGCCACCTTCCACAGAGAAAAGGAGGTGGTGCCCCCCCCCCCCCCCCCAGGCCCGTTCAGCATCGCCCAAGGGTGCAGGGCCTGGCTCGGCAGTGCTCGGAGGGCGGATGCGCAAGTGGCACAGGTGGTCCGTCTCCGCCTTGGTAGAGCGTCGACTTCGCGTCCATTGGCCCAGGTCGGCGAGGGGACGCACGAATCCTCCTGCGCGCGGAGCGACGCTACAATCGACACGTGTCGATTTCGTAGCGGTTCGCGACGATAGAATGCATGCGATGGGAGAGAATTTATTTCCGCCTCGACAAAAATTTCGCATGCGCCCGATGCGAAGCCACGGGCGAACACGTGGCGCCACCGCTGCGAATCGCGAAATTGTCGAGTGTCCCGAGGGGGGCCCGTATTTTCGCACGGCCCTCGCCTGCCCGTCCGGGCAGGCCGCGATGGGTTACTAGGACCTCGCGGGCAGGCAGCACGTGTGGGCTGCCTTCGCGCGAGGGTAACTTTCCCTCGCGCGAGGTGTCGCCAGTTCGCCGACCCCACCCGGTAACGTGGGTCGCTGTTCAATTTCGGAGGGCGGCGGTCGTGCGCTCGGCCCAGCCCTGGGCCAGGCTGGCGGGCCCGCACGCGCGTCAGTCGCCCGCCTCGTCAGACCCGGCTCCGACGACCCCTCCTGTCGACACTGGCAAAACGGGTCCGACGACCGAGTTCCGATGAGGCTTTCGGCTCGAAGAACCCCCCCATTCTAATTCCTGCCTCCCCCACCTGCTCTCCCCCAGATATTTTTTGCCTGCGATACATTTGCTGACGATGTAGAGACGGTAGGCGTGTAGTTTAGTTGGTGTGCCTCTTTCTGCTGCTAAGTAATAGGATCACAAACCTTGTTTTTTGAGGGCAAAGGACATGTTTTCAAGAAGCCCGGATCTAAAGTTTTGAATTCGGCCTGCGCCCGTGAAAATCAGGGCTAGAATCGGAGCAGCTGAGAACTCAAAGTGTTGGTCCCAAACACTTCGACAGGCCTGGTCACAGCTGCCGGTGATGAGAAACAGGCCCCGAGAGAGCTCATAGCAGAGCAGAGCCAACACACAGAGGAACCTCAGTGCTGCCAAGTGGGGAGACAGACGAGACGAGAGAGTCACAAGAGGCAAAACTATGCCCTGCGCTGCATACGGGGCTGGAAGCCTCTAGAATCTCTGTACGTTGGAAACTCCGTTGTGTAGTCCAGTCATAATGGATACCCGGACTGCTGGAAAATCGGTATCACATGGTATCGTTTGTTCCAGTGTGATACAACAGGGTTCACAGGTATGCTTACAAAAAGTAATTCTCGATTTTCCTTTCCTACTTCCAGATTCGAGGTTCAGGGGCAGCCCGGAGGCTCAAGATGTCAAAAAATGATTCCCGCGTTTGGGGATCCCGAACCAAAGTCAGAAGTCTGGCGGTCAGAGCCAACGCGGAACGGTTCCTCCACAAGCTCTACACCTACACAAAACACAAAAGACCTGTCAGGTTTGTGCTACAGTCTCAATAGAGTTCCCCCAACAGCTAGACTAATAGCACATAACCTATCTGTTAATATCAGACTAATAGTGTACTATCCTCCGTTGGCTCACACGAGATTGGATGAAGGTGAAACCACAAACCACTGCCACTTCAACTCTTTATCGATGGAGTATGTCATAATTCGAGCCCTAAACCACGCCAGCCTAGTGCGGTAGCAACGGCGACTGTCGTTCCATAGCCATGGCTGGAACTTGTGTCAGCGTGACGAAGACACGTAGCTGGACATTACTCGCTATGACACGTGAAGCGTTGACCCTCCTGGCTAGTTTCGACCAGTCAATTTTTTATCTCGACGAAATGACGTAACATGGTAGCTCATAAAGCATTTCACATGCTGGTGGCGGGTGCCTCTAGATCAAGGCTCTCTCGTCGAGGCTCTTGCAAATCGATCGACCACCACTCTTCCTTGCAACACCAGCTGCAGCCCTCCTGTGTGCTGTCCGGACGTTCGCTTACGGACCATTCGCTTACACTGCAAATTAACTTCCGAGTTTTTTTCACGAGTTTCTGTAACATGTATTGTCACAACAGGCGCTTGTTTCCCTGTCTCACGTCCTGTTTGTTTTCCGAGCGCACGGGCGACTCTGAGCTTGCTGCAGTGCCAGCCGTTTGTCAGGTTTCTGATTCATTTCCCTCCGCTATTTAAGCGGGCACAGGAACAAAGAGGTGAGACATCTGAACCTCACTAAAGGACGATCCAAATATTGGCGCCTGATGCATGAAATGCAGTTGTTTTGCTGCCACATAATGGTCTCTTAGGCCCTCTTATCAAGCTTCTGATAGCCTTAAGAGATGTTCGTGTGGCAGAGACCAAAGCTTAGAGCTGGAGAGTTTATGTGCTTGTGGGAGGGGGAAGCACCTTAGCTCAAGTAGCTTCGGTGCACTCCAACCAATAGTACCCACATGGCTAACGCCCTCTCCATATCTCAAACTGCCTTCTCTGCCTCCCAGTCTATGTGCGTCTTTTTGCAGGGGAATAGCTCTTTTTTTTTACGGGGACAGTGTGCCCTCTTTTGAAGTGTGTTCCCTGTGAAGTATTTGCTGGTAGCAGCTTGCATCTTTGACAGATAGACAAATGTCTCTCCATGTGCGTCTGCAGGTGTCCTGCTGGTTGGCATGATTGGGAGTTGTGTCTGTTCTTCAAAGGTTGGCAGCTTAATTCAATGCTTTGCAACTAATCTAGTGTGATTTAGTCGATTAGTTCGCTGTTTACATGATCATTACTGAAATATTATCACTATTCTCTTGGCGGAGCAGTTTGTAACATGATTCATTTATAAACTTTTATGGAAAACGCAGTAACAGGAACACACCTATCATAGTGGGAAGAGTTCGTGTAGGCTCCAACCATCTTTCCCATCCCACCCATCCCCCACCCTCGTTGATCGCTGATCTGCTCCTTGCACTTCCTCAACCGAGGGCAATCTCCAGGCTCAAATTCTGGATCTCTCAGTCTTGTCTCAGAATTCTCCTGGTCACGGATCCTAGCCATGGCGACTGCTTCAGGTAGGCTTCCCAGCTTATGGGTGTACTTTAGCTTCGTCGTGGATTAATTCACCAGATCCTCCTGTCACGTGCTCAAGATCAAAAGATCAAGTTATAAAATCCGGACTTGGGGCATTTAGAAATCTCCGGATTACCTTGTCCGCATCTGGTGACTGTTTCGAAAGTTCATTCTGGTGCCATGTGTGCAGCATCGCGCGGATTCATGGCCATCCTCGCTATTATCTCCCTCGTTTTCGCCGGGTCTTGCGCGGCTATCGTCAATGCGTCGCCGTTAGCAACCGTGGAAGCAGCAAAGACTCTCGCAGTTCCTGCGGAAGACGGCTCCTACGGCAGGTGAGATTATATTCAAAGGACTTCATGCGTTGTCGGAGTAGACTCAAAATCCTCGCTGCTGTCGATCTTCAATGCGTCTCTTTTGCCAATCATGAAGACATTTTGGTACCATCCTTTCGAAGATGGCTCGTACGTCCCGGTCGAACGTTTTATAATTTCTCTTTGGATCAAGTGGCGCATTAGTCGGACGGAGTCAGATCCTCGCGTCGCTGTTTACAAGATTGAAAGGCTTCAGATTTTCCTTTCTCCGCTAATCAGATTGTTTATGACCGTATTAGCTCGGCGGTTGTTGGACTTACATGGTCTGACGTTCTGGTGAGCGAACGTTAGGTCGTGAAATCTAATTCTGAATTGAGCCGGCTATTGATGACCAGAGCTTCTGGTTACCATGCTTGCCGTCGAGAAACGATGGATGCAACATTTCCGTTTCAGATCCCATGACTAGCTGTTATATCAGTCAATTATTGCTGGGGAGACGAAACTCCCCGTATTGCTCGTCTCGGCATTACAAGGAAAAAAGGCGAAATTCTTATGGAGCAATCGATTTTTAACTCGCAATTCCACACGTCATACTGTTTTATGATCTCATCATATGCTGCCGTCGCATTCTCCCTTTCCACCACTTGTCGTTTCTCGTCTCGCCAGTTTGAAGGAGACCTTTCAGGCAGTCAAGCTGCTGAGCGTCGTCTCGAAATCGTCGCTCGACTCGGCCAAGCTCTGTGCGTGGCTGAAGAAGCTTCCAGCCGCCACGTCAGCGGAGGAGGCTTTCCAGAAGGTGTCAATCGCCGCTGCGCTTGGGTGCAAGGGCGCCAGCGCCGTTGTCAAGGTAACGCTTTGTCCTCTTTCAAAGCCAAGGCGAGACCCTTGTAACCCACGTCAGCGGAAAGGGCCTTCCAGAAGGTTTCGACCGCCGCTGCGCTCGGGTGCAAGGGCGCCAGCGCCGTTGTCAAGGTAACGCACCCGTTTTGAGGCGCCTCACAACAACACCCGTCCTCTTTCCAAGTCAAAGGGAGGCTTCTATGTTATCGTTATACTTGTTTCTCTTTTTCATGACTACGTTTTGCTTGCTACTTTGTTCTTCTCTGTGATTACGGTTATACGTTCTGTAGTTAGACCTCTCATTTGCGCTGGCGTCTCTTATGCACACTCCCTTCGTGCTGTCGCACCTCCTTTCTTGGCAGGAAGCGGAGCCCCTCTTCTCGACAGCAGCATCCTCGTCGTCCCTCGACCAGCTGTTCTACGCTGCAGCCGGCATACAGATCCTCAAGGTGAGGCAAGGTGATGCATTTGAGCGTTAGGGAGCTCACTTGCTGGGAGTGAATCTTCCTCTTCGCCCGTCGACAGCTGTTCTCTGCTGCAGCTGGCACGCAGATCCCCAATGTGAGGTAAGGAGACACAGTTGGGAGGAGGGTGACACAGTCAGAGAGAAGCGAGCTCACTCCTTGCAGAGAGTGAATTCTCTTTTGTCTACATCATCCTTTCCTTGATTCTCACCCGCGTGCTCATTGCTTTCATCCCTGCGCTCCTCCCCCACAAATGCTATCAGGCCAACAAGTGGAGCACTGGGTCCGTGCCTTCAGGCCTCAAGAAGGCTGCTGCTGCTATCCTCGTAAGCCTTTAACCATGCAACTAACTTCAGCCCCTCATTGTATTCGGCGTTAATGCCACGTGTGGCTGTGTTCACTTTCCCGTGTTCGTCGCCGTCTGCATGATTTGTTCCGGCTTTTTTTTTTTGGAAAGCTTTAACATAATAGATTTTTCTGTTGTACATTAACAGGCACTGAAGCAGGCGGATGGCACGTGGGCGACGGGGAAGGACGGCCAGGGGTCCGTGGCTGCTGCGGGCGTGGCTCTCGAGGCGCTGGCTGCACTCAAGGAGCTGGGTCTGGTGGACGAGAAGCAGGTGAGGGTGGTGAGAAGGAGGGATTAATGGTGGTGCGGTTAGGTGAAATGCGGTGCTGCGGGCGTGGCTCTCGAGGCACTGGCTGCACTCAAGGAGCTGGGGCTGGTGGACGAGAAGCAGGTGGGAATTGAGCTAGGTGAGGGATGGGAAAGGTGAAAGTGAGAGGTAGTGCTGCTGCGGGGATTGGGATTGGTACTGGTGCAGAAACGTGCAGTGTGGTGCTGCCGCGGGTGTAACTCTCGAAGAGCTGGCTGCACTCAAGGAGCTGGGGCTGGTGGACGAGAAGCAGGTGAGGGTGGTGAGGAGGGATTAATGGTGGTGCGGTTAGGTGAAATGCGGTGCTGCGGGCGTGGCTCTCGAGGCACTGGCTGCACTCAAGGAGCTGGGGCTGGTGGACGAGAAGCAGGTGAGGGTGGTGAGAAGGAGGGATTAATGGTGGTGCGGTTAGGTGAAATGCGGTGCTGCGGGCGTGGCTCTCGAGGCACTGGCTGCACTCAAGGAGCTGGGGCTGGTGGACGAGAAGCAGGTGGGAATTGGGATGTGTGAGTGCTAGGTGAGGGATGGGAGGGGTTGCTGAAAGGGAGAAGCAGGTGGGGTTGGGTGAGAAGCAGAGGTTCTTATAGGGAGATGATTCTGCTTGGTACTTAACATTTGAGTTGTTTCTTTCTAAGCTGTACGCACCTGATAAAACTCTTTGTTGAAGCGTAGTTAATGGACTTTCTTAGCTCGTTCCTTAGTGAGTCGATGTTTTATTGCTCTGCGTGTTCACGTGACAGTGCTCTGATGTGTGCATTGTGTGCCATGTGGCAATGCTTCGCTCTGCATGTGGCAGGTGTCTGCGGTTACAGATGCTGTTGGCTCGCTCTTCTCTCTCCTCACAACTGACTGTAAGGAACGCCTCCCTTTACTCGCCGCACGACCCTTCGTCTCGCCCTGTTAAGTTCATTCAATTGTCAACTTGCCCTTTTCCCTCCTCACAATAGTCAATTGTATGGATCTCTCTCCTCCCGCCCTCGCCACTGCGTCAGCCCTCACGGGTTACCTCGCCCTCGCCTCCACTCTCTCCTCCCCTCGCTGTTTTCGCCCTGCCGCGTTCCCCCTCCCGTCCCTCTCCTGCCTGTCTCCCCAATCTCCTCCGTTCACCCCGCTCCCCTGACCCCGCCCGCTCCCCTCTTCCCGCTTCTCCCACGTCCAGCCGATCCTAGCGGCAACGCCGTCTCGTTCTTCTCGGCCTCCCCCGCGGAGGGCGGGGCTCTCGTCGCCACCGCGTCAGCAATCACGGGCTACCTCGCGCTCGCCTCCACCCTCGCCTCCCCGCTCGCCGTGCGCCCCCCCAAGGTGGCGGAGGCGGGGCGCTATCTGGTGGCGGCGTTGCCCCTCTCCCTTGCGGAGGCCGCTGCCTGGGCTGAGGCCCTCGCAGTGCTTGATAACAACCCGTGAGTTGGATGAGGAACAGAGAGGAGGGGGAGGGAGGGAGTGGGGGGAGCGAGTGGGAGGCTGAGCGCTATCTGGTGGCGGCGATACCTCTCTCCCTCGCGAAGGCCGCTGCTTGGGCTGAGGCCCTCGCAGTGCTTGGGTGGGGGAGGGGGGAAGGGAACGGGGAAGTGGAGTTAGTCAGCCTCTGATGCGCTGTATACTTCTCCGTTCTTCCCCCGCGTTACACGTAATTCCTGTCTTTCTCATTCACCACACATTCTCTCTCGTGTGCCTTCCCCCTCGCCATTCTCTCATGCTAATCTCCTGTTCCTCCTTTCTTTACCCTCCTCTGTTTGTAATCCCTTTCTTCACATTTGGTTTCCTCTTCCGCTCTCTTTAACTCAACCTGTCCACCTCCAGTAATCTCCTCCCCATCCCACTTTTTCCCCTCCACTTCCCTCCCTCTTCCCTACCCTCCTCCCTCTTCACCTCCCGTTTCAAATTTTCCCTCGTTCACCCCCCCCTTCCCACTCTCCACCCCCCTCCCTTGTCGGCCATCCACCATCGCTTCGGCTATCCACCCTCCGCCCATCCACTGCAGCATCTTTGTGCCCATCTTCCTCTCGTCTCCTGGCCACATCTCCATCTCTGCAGACCCCACGCTCACTGTAAGCCGTCCCTCCTCCCATAAGCACGCTTGCTCACTGTGAGTCCACCCTTCCCCCAGTAAGGCAGCATCTCTGTGCAGTGCCCATCTTCCTCCGTCTCCCGGTCACATCTCCATTTCTGCTGACCCCACGCTCACTGTAAGTTCGTCCTGGCCCCAAATAAGCACCTTCGCTCACTGTCAGTCCTTCCTCACCCTCTTAAGCACACCCATTCGACATTCGCGCTTCCGCCCGCGCGCCCCTTGTAACTTACAAGACCCCTTCTGCCAGTCAGTTCACTGTGTCTCCCTCCCAGCCCTCTCCTGCTGAACCTCCTCCCAGCTCCGCATACTCTCTCAATTCAAAATTCCTCCATTCCACCTTTCACTCTCATGGTCCTCTTCTCTCCCCCCGCCACCCTGTGTGACTGCAGGTGAGAGTGACAATAGCACTGGGAGGGAAGGTGCCAGGCGTGGCGGTGAATCTGCAGAGTGCCACTATCTACTCTCTCCGTCCCTAGTTCATTCTCACGAGTTCCCCCCCCCCCCCCCCCTCCACCCCCCGTTCCCCCCTTCCCCTCCCCCCTTTGTGTGACTACAGGTGAGTGTGACAACAGCGCTGGGAGGGAAGGTGCCAGGCGTGGCAGTGAAGCTGCAGAGTGCCACTATCGGGGGCGGCAGTGCTGCATCCGGCAAGGAGCTGGCCACAGGCAAGGACGGCATCTCCTTCTCTGCCAAGCCCTTCTCTAAGGCCTCCACCCTGGGAGTGTACACGCTCAAGTTCAAGGTGAGAGAAAGTCAATGCAAGTCACGAAATGAGTGAGTATGAATGGTTTGAGAGTTAAATGGAGGGTGGCAGTGCTGCGTTGGGCAAGGAGCTCACAGCATGCAAGGACGGCCTCTCCTTCTCCGTTTTGCCCTTCTCCAAGGCGTCCACCTGAGGGTGTACACGCTCAAGCTTAAGATGAGAGAGCTAAGTCCGTGCAAGTCAATGCAGTCATTGGAGGAAAGGAGCTGGCTGCCGGCAAGGATGGCGTCTCCTTCCTTTTCCAATCCCTCTGCTTCTTTCCGAGGCCATTCAGTGCCTGCATATTGTCTCGTATCTCACGTGCCCTGCTTTTTCCCCTCCCCCCTCAATGCTGTGCCTGCTTTTGATCCTCCCCCCCTCTGCCTGCGCCTTCCACCCCTCCTCCCACCGCGCTCTCTCCCTTCCCAACTCCCTGCTTCCTCGCTCCCAGATCACCCCCCCTGCAGAATCAGCCTTCATTGTCGGCAGCGCTTCAGTGGAGCGCCCACTGCTGCTCTCCGCGGCCATGGCAGTCACTCAATCACCTGTGCCTGCTTCTCTCCTTCCCACCCTCCTTCTCCTACTGCTCTTGCGCTTTCCTCGCTCCCAGATCACCCCCCCTGCGGAATCGGCCTTCATTGTCGGCAGCGTTTCAGTGGAGCGCCCACTGCTGCTCTCCGCGGCCATGGCAGTCACTCAATCACCTGTGCCTGCTTCTCTCCTTCCCACCCTCCTTCTCCTACTGCTCTTGCGCTTTCCTCGCTCCCAGATCACCCCCCCTGCGGAATCGGCCTTCATTGTCGGCAGCGTTTCAGTGGAGCGCCCACTGCTGCTCTCCGCGGCCATGGCAGTCACTCAATCACCTGTGCCTGCTTCTCTCCTTCCCACCCTCCTTCTCCTACTGCTCTTGCGCTTTCCTCGCTCCCAGATCACCCCCCCTGCGGAATCGGCCTTCATTGTCGGCAGCGCTTCAGTGGAGCGCCCACTGCTGCTCTCCGCGGCCATGGCAGTCACTCAATCACCTGTGCCTGCTTCTCTCCTTCCCACCCTCCTTCTCCTACTGCTCTTGCGCTTTCCTCGCTCCCAGATCACCCCCCCTGCGGAATCGGCCTTCATTGTTGGCAGCGCTTCAGTGGAGCGCCCACTGCTGCTCTCCGCGGCCATGGCAGTCACTCAATCACCTATGCCTGCTTCTCTCCTTCCCACCCTCCTTCTCCTACTGCTCTTGCGCTTTCCTCGCTCCCAGATCACCCCCCCTGCGGAATCCGCCTTCATTGTCGGCAGCGCTTCAGTGGAGCGCCCACTGCTGCTCTCCGCGGCCATGGCAGTCACTCAATCACCTGTGCCTGCTTCTCTCCTTCCCACCCTCCTTCTCCTACTGCTCTTGCGCTTTCCTCGCTCCCAGATCACCCCCCTGCGGAATCGGCCTTCATTGTCGGCAGTGCATCGGTGGAGCGCCCTCTGCTGCTCTCTGCCTCCATGGCAGTCACGGGCATGTCTGTGGCTGTGCTGGACAGTGATGGCGCCACTCCTGAAGCCGAGAAGAAGTGAGTATCTTTAGGCAGTGAAATTCTAGGCCTGGTTCAGTCCTGTGTGCGGGTCTGTTGTGGTGAAGGCAGTGAGAGTGCTGCTCTCTGCCGCCATGGCCGTCACGGGCGTGTCTGTGGCTGTGCTTGACAGTGATGGCGCCACTCACGAGGCCGAGAGGTAGTGAGTGTGTAGAGGTAGTTGTTGTGGGTGTGTCCGGGTCGAGGGACCAGGGTGAGTGCGCGTTTTATCGGGTGCATGTCCGCTAAGCTGCGGTGTGTTGAGGTTAGTAAGAGAATTGTTTTTTTTTTTTTCTTGTTCTCATTCTCTTTGCAGTGTGGAGGTTTCTTTTTGGCTCCTAATATCCTCCACCCTCCTAATCTCCCATGCTCCCCTTCTTCCCCGCCCCTCCCCGCCCTTCCCCGCCAGGCTGGACTTTGAGAAGAGGACAAACTTCACCGACCTGTCTGCCACCCACCTGCAGAAGCTGCGCGTGTCTCTCTCTCTCTCTACACCCTCGGGGAAGGCCTTCGTTCCCCACCAGGTAAGCGGCACCTAGAGCACTCCTTCCTTTCGTACGGCTCAGGAAACAGAGTACTTCCACGAGGTAAAGGCCTCCCAGCGTCCCAGGCAATACTTCCTGCACAAACCCTGTCACAAAGGAGTTGCTTGCCAGGATGGCCTTTAATCAGCTGGAAGGTCGCCCTCAAAAGAGTGCTGCTACGCTAACATCTTTTCTTCTCTTGCCTCGCTCCTCTCTCCTTCCTTCCCCCTCCTCCCCCTCACCCCCCCTCGTTTTCCTCCACTCCTCCCGCGACGTCCCTCAGGCCGTGCTGCAGCTGGTGAACAGCATCGGAATGGCCTACTCCTTCCTTCTCAAACAATCTGGCAGCACCCTCTCAGTTCAGCTCGTGAGTGGTCCTTTCACTGATGCAACTCGTGAGTACAGCTCTTTCGGCTGCTGCCCTGCTGTCCTGTCCAGTCCAGTCCAGTCCACTGCTCTCGTGGTCTGCCCACTGCCCTGCTAGCCTGGCTGTCCTATGCTCTGGTAGTACTTGTGTTTTTTTGCAGGTCTGACACTCTTCATCGAGTGGCCCAACTCTTCTACCACTTCTAAATCTCCTCCGCTCTTGTTCCGCGCGCTCTTTGCACTGCTTCACACCGACGCCAACAGGAGCTGCTGGAGTGATGGGACGGCTTTTCTACCACCCCCCTCCACTCCCTTGCTCCCCCTTCTTTGCTCTCCGTCCTCACTCCCTCCCACTCCTTAGCACCGTTCCCCACTTTCGCCAACAGGAGCTCTTGGAGCTGTTGGACTGCCTCTTCTACCACTCGGGCGACTACACTCTGAAGCTCATCGCCGGAGACCTAGTCATGGATAACGCCTTCCACTGGCAGCTGGGCTCTGTTCCCATCAACTCCCTCTACTCCCTTGCTCCCCGTTCCTTGCCCTCTCCACAACAGGAGCTACTGGAGCTGATGGAGCGCCTGTTCTACCACTCGGGCGAGTACACTCTGAAACTGATCATCGGCGATCAAGTCATGGATAACGCGTTTGACTGGCAGCTGGGCTCTGTTGACCTCGACCTGCCTGTTGCCCCTGAGACTGCCCCCAAGCTGCCCGCCCGCCCTGAGTCTCTGGCTGAGAGATTCGCTGCCAAGCCCGAGATTGCGCATATCTTCCGCAAGCCGGACCCCCGGCCAGCGTTCGTCGTCTCGTACTCGTTTGTGGCGCTCGTGCTGCTGCCGCTTGTGGTGCTGCTCGTGGGGGTATGTGATGGTGGGGGGGGTATGTGTATGGGAGGGTTATGTGCTTGTGCGGGGAGGGGATGGGATGTACGTGCTTGAGAGGTTGGGGGGGGGGGGGGGGGGGGGGGGGGGGGGGGGAAGAAGGCATTTGGGGGGGAGGGGAGGGGGAGAGTGTACATGCTTGTGGGGACGATGAGAGGGGGATGGGAGGGAGGATGGGAGGGGGGTGTACGTGCTTTGGTGTGTCACCCTTCCCCTTGTCTCCACCCCTCCCTGCTAACCAGAGCTCTCCATTTCTCTCCACCGCTCTCCAACATAATCCCTGCCCTCTCACCTATGCCTCCCTGCTCCCCACCCCTTCCCACCCCTCCACCCTCCCTCCCACCCCTCTCCCCCCTTCCCATCCCTCCCGACCGCACAGCTGGCAGTGCTAGGAGTGAACCTCAAGGCCTTTCCCTCCGCGGGTGTGCCTCTTCTCTCAGCTCTGGCCTTCCATGGGGGAATCGCCGCTCTTCTGCTTCTCTACGTCGCTTTCTGGGTGCAGGTATGTAGACGTGTACATGTGTTGCAATATTGACTCCTGGCAACCATAGCTTGTACGTGCTTTGGTTTGTTGCTTCACTCTCTCCTAATCATCCACCATAACCCTTGTACTGCTTGCGCTCCCCTTGCCTCAATCTCCCCTCCTCTCAAGGCAGGTGAATCTGTTCACCACACTCAAGCTCATCCTTCTCCTTGCTGTGCTCACAGCTATTCACGGGGTGACTTTTGAGTCAACTCAAAAGTAACTGTCATGATCCTTTTCCTGCTTCCTCGTCCCCTGCTTCTATCTCCCCGCAGGTGAATCTGTTCACCACTCTCAAGCTCATCCTTCTCCTTGCTGTGCTCACAGCTATTCCCGGCCACCAAGTTCTCTCCTACCTTGCTGACGTGGCACCTAAGGCCAAAACGGAATGAGCTGTTTCAGCACAAATACCGGTGCTATCATGAGTGCAGTGCGGGCTCTACCACCAAATGTCCTCGAATTCATAAAAAGGGTACATTCCTTGAACTTTTTGTCTCATGGTTGCGAGAATTTTTAGGTACTAAGTCTTCTGTGTTGAGGCTGATCTTCGAGACCAATATGAGATGACAGTCCGTTTGAACAAGGTTTACTTCACTGGCACGAAAATTATGTTGATGGTGGTAGCATGTTCTTCCCGAGAGCGGAACTCGATATATTGCATCAAAGAGTCACTGTAACGAGTCTGCCGTGTGGATGACTCAACCTCTGGTGTCAGCTCCAATAGTCCTCCCTCCACACACCTTCTCGAAGAACTTATGTAAACAATGTTTACATAAACTCTGCGTTCAGGGTGGATGTGTCAGGGGCAGATAGCGCGAGTAACGATGCAATTATATGCGGTTGGATGCGAGTTTGTGGGGGAAAGCACGGTTCGTCCACAACCTGAACTTACTCGAAATTGCTTTCAGGAAAGCAGGACCTTCTGGAGCATTCCCTTCTCTCGAGGTTCAGGTGGTCACTTCAAACACAGCAGGCCATATCGCCAGGCCATAGCATTGGCCCGCTTCTGCCTTCTGGGTGCCTTAGTTATTACGCGGGGAGCTTCCTCAGCTTGTCATCGCGAGGATTGTAACCCTAAATCGTAGTCGCAACGGTAACCTTGGAGTGGACTCAGAGGCGCAACTGCAGCTGTAGTTGCGGCTTGAGAAGCCATCGAGCCCCTTCACCACCGCCCCGTCCGTCGATCCTACGGCATCTGGTTTCGAACCGCGCTTTACTGTCGTCGATCCACTCTTTCTTCCACCGTTACCGCACTTAACCGCTTGCGTCGCAGCTCTTGTTGCGTCGTGCGTCGCAGCTCATTCGGAGGGACAGGATTCCTTGGTCGTGCTTTTGGGACAGGATTGCTGAATTCGCTAGTCGCATCACGATCAAGTAGTCCAGGCGCTGACGAATCTCGAGATCTGCTGGTCGATCTGCTACCGGATTCTCTAGATTTGATTCTCTAGGCGCCATGAATCTCGGAGCGATGAAGAATATGAAGGTGCCGCCCGGAGCGGGCGGCGCGATCGGATCGGTGCTGCGCGCTGCGGTGGTAGGCGGTGCGGTGCTGTACGGTGCGGTGCACAGTCTGTACAACGTGGAGGGAGGCCACCGCGCGATCGTCTTCAACCGGTTCTCGGGGATCAAAGACACGGTGGGTTCCGGTGTGGATTGGCTCAGTACGGTGCTGAGCGGCTAGGCGCGGTGGGTGTGGTACGTTCTCGAGCTCGTATTCGTCTCATGCATTGGTCGGGTTTGTTTCAATTCTTCCCGTTATAACAGTCTCGTTAGGTTCTTACGGATATAAGGCCTCAGGTCTCCTCCAGGTGCCCTAACCCCGTTTCCTCCTCTTTTCCCCCTCACCTCTTCCTCCGCTTATCTCCCAACCCCGCTTCCTCCCCGCTAAACGCATGTCATTATCCCCGGTATTGAGTGGCGCCCTACATACACAGTAGCGCGGCGTTTCTTTCATCTCCCGTACACCCCCTTTCCCCCCTCCCCCTTCCCAACCTCTCCTTCTCGCGTCATTTCCACGTTCCTCCCCGTTATCCCGGTCAAAAACACTTGATAAGCACCCCGTGCTCTCCGTCCCTCCCTCCCTCCCTCCCCCCTCTTCCCCCCCCCTCCCTCTCCTTCCAGGGGTTGTCAAACGTTTCTTTCATTCACGACGTGTAGGCAAGGCTGCTTTGGGGCGCTCCCTAATTCGTACACCACATATTCCCATCCCAACCCATCCCAACCCATCCCAACCCATCCCAATCCATCCCAACCCACAGGTATATCAGGAGGGGACGCATATCATGATCCCCGGTATTGAGTGGCCCATTATCTACGACGTGCGCGCGCGACCGCATCTCGTGGAGAGCACGTCCGGCAGCCGCGATTTGCAGATGGTGGGCCTCTTTTGTCCTGCGTGGCTGGGCGTGTTGTTTAGTGGGTGGGTTAGTCGGGTTTGGTTGGTGGAAGGTAGCAGATGACAGCTCACTGGTCAGACAGGTGCTATTCGGGTGCTTAGCTAAAAGTGCTTATCGCATTACAACTGTTTACAGAGCCTCTTTTCATTGTTTACCACGTCAAGGTCCCCACCCCACACCCCTTTCCCCTCTCCCTCTTTCCCCTTCCTCTTTCCCCTCGCTGTCCGCCCTTCAGTCCTCATTTCCCCTTTTTCCTCTGCTCTCCTTTCCCACTCCTTCAGGTCCGCATCACCCTGCGTGTTTTGACGCGCCCCATGTCCGACCGCCTCCCCACCATCTACCGCACGTTGGGGCAGGACTATGCTGAGTGGGTGCTTAATGTTCTTACTCCCCGCTTCCCACTCCCCGCTTCCCACTCCCCGCTTCCCACTCCCCGCTTCCCCCTCCCCACTTCCCACTCCCCGCTTCCCACTTCCCACTTCCCCCTCCCCACTTCCCCCTCCCCGCTTCCCACTTCTGACCTGTCTCCTTGTCTCTTCCCTCTCAGGTCCGAATCACCCTGCGTGTTTTGACGCGCCCCATGTCCGACCGCCTCCCCACCATCTACCGCACGCTCGGGCAGGACTATGCGGAGCGCGTGCTGTTGTTTTGCTTGCTCTTCCCTTAACCTCACTCGCCCTCCCTCCCCTGCCCTTCTCTCAGGTTCGCATCACGCTCCGAGTGCTCACTCGCCCCATGTCCGACCGCCTCCCCACCATCTACCGCACGCTCGGCCAGGACTATGCGGAGAGGGTGCTGCCTTCAATTGTTCAAGAGACGCTGAAATCCGTGGTGGCTCAGTATAACGCCAGCCAGCTCATCACACAGCGAGAGGTGCGTGAATGTACTGAGCGGTACTGAGCGATACTGAGCTGTGAGAGCATTTCTCCAGGTGAAGACTGGGGTGCGGGGAGGGGAGCAGAGGGTGCTGCCGTGGATCGTGCAGGAAACTCGTGCAAGGGGATGGGGGAAGGGGATGGGGGAAGGGGATGGGGGAAGGGGATGGGGGAAGGGGATGGGGGAAGGGGATGGGGGAAGGGGATGGAGGAAGGGGATGGGGGAAGGGGATGGGGGAGAAGAGCGACGTGCAATGAGAGCTCGCCCAGTCCGCATGGCTGGGCGTGCAATGAGGGGAGAGGGGACGTTGGGGCAAGGCAATGCAGGGTGGGTGCTGCTGTGCTGCTCCCCTTCATCTACCGCACACTGGGACAGAGCAGCAAGCTTCAATATTGTGCTGGATGACGTGTCGACCTGACACATCACGAACCTCACATCATGAACCTGGTGTGTTTTGAGTCGACTCAAAACACACGTGTCGATCGGACACATCACGAACCTCACATCACGAACCTCACATCACGAACCTCACATCACGAACCTCACATCACGAACCTTACGTTTTGCCGCGAGTTCAGCCCTTCCCCCTTCGACCCTTGCTTCTCCCCCATCTCTTCAACCCAGTCACCTTGTTACCTCCCTGGATGATGTCTCAGTTACCAACCTCACGTTCGGGCGCGAGTTTGCTTTTGAGTGGACTCAAAAGGAGTTCACCCATTGATTTTTGAGTCGACTCAAAAATCAACCTCACGTTCGGGCGCGAGTTTGCTTTTGAGTGGACTCAAAAGGAGTTCACCCATTGATTTTTGAGTCGACTCAAAAATCAACCTCACGTTCGGGCGCGAGTTTGCTTTTGAGTGGACTCAAAAGGAGTTCACCCATTGATTTTTGAGTCGACTCAAAAATCAACCTCACGTTCGGGCGCGAGTTTGCTTTTGAGTGGACTCAAAAGGAGTCCACCCATTGTTTCCAATTCTTCCCTTGAACCAACCCCCTGCCATTTCCCCACCTTCCCGCAGTCTGTGAGTCGAGAAATACGCCGTAACTTGGAGGACAGAGCAGTTTCAACATATCTCTCGATGATGTGTCGCTCGCGAGTTGACAGCAGCCACTGAAGCGAAGCGAAGCAGGTGGCGGCACGGGAGGCCAGATTCACGCGGTTTGGCACTCCCTTACTTACTCCTTCACCCCTTACTGACCATGTTTCACCTGCACCCCTTCACCCCTTACTCCCTTACTTACTCCTCCACCCCTTGAACCCACCCCCCCTCCCCTTTTCTTCCCCCTCCCCTTGTGATGAGGTTGTTTTTGAGACGTCTCAAAAACAACCTCATCACACGTGGCTATCACTTACTTACTCCTCCACCCCTTGAACCCCCCCCCCTTCCCCCCACCCCTTTTTCTTCCCCCTCCCCTCTCCCTCCCCCTCCCCCCCCCCCCCTTCCCCCCTCCCCTCTCCCTCCTTCCCCCCCCCCCCCCCCCCCCCCCCCCTCCCCCCTCCCTCCCCCCCCCCCCCTCCCCCCCCCTCCCCCTCCCCCCTCCCCCTTCCCCCAGTCTGATGATCGGGAGATCCGTATTCTGGAAGACCGAGCGGCCAGTTTCAACATACACCTCAATGCACGCCAACTTCACAGCAGCCATCGAGGCGAAGCAGGTGGCGGCACAGGAGGTTGGTTTGGTGTGACACGGCTTTACTCCCCCTTCCACCGCCTGATCCCCACCTTCCCCTATCCCCCTCTCCTCCCCTCCTCCCCTCCTCCCCTCCTCGCCTCCCCCTCCCTCCTTCCCTCCCAACTGTCAGTCTTTAAGCCGGGAGATTCGCCGTATACTCGAGGACAGAGCCTCCAGTTTCAACATCCCTCCTCCCCCCTTGCTTGCCCTTCATCCCACCACCCACCTCCACCTGAACCTCTCCTCCCTCCTTCCCTCCCAACTGTCAGTCTTTAAGCCGGGAGATTCGCCGTATACTCGAGGATAGAGCCTCCGGTTTCAACATTTCTCTCGATGATGTGTCGATCACCACGTTCGGGCCCGAGTTCACAGCAGCCATTGAGGCGAAGCAGGTGGCGGCACAGGGAGGCCAGATTCACATGCCATGGGTGTGAATCTGACATGTGGTGGTGACACACCCTTTCTTCCCCCCCCCCCCCCGACCCCTTGCTTGCCCTTCACTCCACCCCACCACCCACCTCCACCTGAACCTCTCCTCCTTCCCTCCCTCCCCTCCCCAGTCTGTAAGCTGTCGCCGGATTCTCGAGGACAGAGGAGCGTCTCCCAACATTGCTCTGGATGACGTGTCGATCACCAACCTCACGTTCGGTCGCGAGTTCACCCCTTGAAACCCCATCCTTCCCCCCACCCTACTCACCAGTCTGTGAGTCGGGAGATTCGCCGCATTCTGGAAGACCGAGCAGCGTCTTTCAACATCGCTCTGGATGACGTGTCCATCACCAACCTCACGTTCGGGCGCGAGTTTACGGCGGCCATCGAGGCGAAGCAGGTGGCGGCGCAGGAGGCAGAGCGCGCCAAGTTTGTGGTGCAGAAGGCGGAGCAGGACAAGCGGGGAGCTATTATTCGAGCTCAGGTGTGTGCGTGCGTGCGTGCGTGTGTGTGTGCGTGTGTGTGTGTGTGTGTGCGCGCGCATGTGTAAGGGGGAGGAGAGGGGGTGAGAGGGGGAGTAGCACTCACAGGAGGCAGAGCGCGCCAAGTTTGTGGTGCAGAAGGCGGAACGGGACAAGCGGGGAGCGATCATCCGAGCGCAGGTGAGCTGGGAGCACAGGTGGCATGCATGCATGTATGCATGTATGCATGTGAGGGGGAATTTTTGAGACGTCTCAAAAATCCACTCTTTACACGGAGCACAGGTGGCATGCATGCATGTGAGGGGGAATTGCTATGCTGTAGGAGAGGGTAGGCAGAGCGCGCCAAGTTTGTGGTGCAGAAGGCAGAGCAGGACAAGAGGGGGGCGATCATCCGAGCTCAAGTAAGCATGGCTGTTGTGTATGGATGTTGGTATAAGGGAGGAGGGGCGGGAAGCGGGGGGAGGGGGGGGGGGGGTGCCTTACATTCTTAGAGGAGGCAGAGCGCGCCAAGTTTGTGGTTCAGAAGGCGGAGCAGGACAAGCGGGGGGCGATCATCCAAGCTCAGGTGAGCCGGGTGGGAGGGAGGAGTAATGGGGTATTCATGCATACTCCTCCCACCTGCAATGGGGTATTCATGTGTGAGTGCGGGTGTATGTGAGAGGAAATGTGCTCTCTACAGCACGCACAGGAGGCACAGCGTGCCCAAGCTTGTGGTGCCAACGGCCGAGCAGGACAAGCAGGGGGCGACCATTTGAGAACCAGTGAGATGGAATCAAAAGTTCTATTATTTTCTCCCATTGCCAACAACTCAGCTATATTTATGTGCACAGCTGATACGAAAAGCCATTGCCAACAACTCAGCTATGTTTATGTGCACAGCTGATTCGAAAAGCTGTTGTTAACAACTCATCCTTCATCGCCACACGTTCCTGTCCTTCCCTCTTTCCTATTGCCCTCTCTCTCCTTCCCCACTTCAACATGAACAACAGGGAGAAGCCACGAGTGCGCAGCTGATAGGAGAGGCCATAGCCAACAACCCCTCATTCATCACCCTCAGGAAGATTGAGGCGGCGAGGGAGATTGCCAACACACTGGCCAATAGCAGCAACCGCGTCTTCCTCTCGTCTGATTCGCTGCTTCTCAACTTGGCTGACGAGAAGACTGATGTTCCGCCGGCTCCTGCTGCTGCTGCCGGAGCAAAGAAAAAGTAAAAATGGCTTTTGAATGGTACTTAATTAGCTATTTTTGACATAACGTGCACGTATGTAGACGGAGAAGGAAGTTGAAAATAACACATGCACAGAAATCGAGTGCGTGCATGAAATAGAGACCCGTACGCGCAGTCTGTGCCGTCAGCTACAAAATCCGTACTAGGTGCATACATGAAGTAGTTCCGAAGCCTGATGTATGAAATGCAATGCCTCAAATGATTACTACCGAGAATACTTCACCCCATTTGATCAAGCTGCACATTGAAAATGACATGTACCGTAGGACTCGAGTTAGGCAGGAAAAATCTAAGTGTATCAGTGCTGTCATGCATAAACCTTGGAACGAGGTTAGTGGGCACCTTGCAATGACCGAAAAGCTTCATTCCATGGCTGCCTGGTGCCTGCAACTTTCGCCGCTGGTTGGAAGCACAAAAATATTTGACGGCAAGTTGACGGCGATCGTCCCATACAACGTCAAACGTCATCTGCAAACCAAAAACACCCGAACCCCAGAAACACTAAACAGCGAATTGCTGTGATCTGTTACCTGTTTTTCTCGAAACGTCGCAGCACTTGATATTTTTTCGTTACCAGCGGTTTTGATTCGTTCTTGGGAAGCTTTGACTCCCCTCTTCTTCTCCCTGGCCTCTGTCTTCCTGGCCTCCTTTTCCCTCTCCTCTCTTTCTCCAGTCGTTAGGGTTTCCCTTCCTCCCAGCGGCCTTTCCGCTCAGCTTCCCACAACCACAGCCATGGCAAGTCCTCCTGATCCTTACCCATCTGTAGCTCGTGTGCCTAACTGTGCGTGCTTTGGTTAGTGGATTTGCCTTTTGCAGTGGTCGCGCGGGGCGTTCTGTGTGGATGAGTGTGGGATGTGAGGGTTTTTGTCAGGGAGGTTATGATTTGGGCTTCGCATTCGGTTCACCGTGTAGCAGGGTGTAGGGGCTCGTTAGGCGGGTTGGGGAAGGTCCAGCAAGTGCGATGGCTGTTCCTCTTCGCACATTTGTGCGATGGCGGGTTGGGGAAGGTCCATTGCCGGAGTTCGCGGGAAGAGTTTGTAGCGCAAGGATTTCGGAGCACGGGGCTGATGGTTGTTTACCGTAGCTCGCGTTTGTCCAGTCGAGGTTGCGTGTGGGTTTTTTAGAGCCTAGATCCGTCTCTGACTCGAATCTTCCTGGCATTGAGGGGGCCAGGTCGTGTCGCATTGCGGTTGAAGTGTGATTCAGAATCATTATTCACTTGTTTGCTTAATGGACCGCGTTCCACGGACTGATTTCTTAACTCGCATGCGTCATGAAATGGTTAATAGCTACCGCCTTCGTTCTCGTTACCAACCTCTTACCGTTATCCTCTTCTGTTCCCTCATTTTCAAGCGCGCCCCTCCCTTCCCTCTCTTTTCTCCCTCGTTCCCCACTCCCCCCATCACGTCCCGTCTCCTCTCTGATTTTCTGCGTCCCCGTTATGTCTTCCAATCGAATTCTCTCTTCGTTGCCTTTTCTCTCGTCTCATCTCGTTACAGCGTCTCGTTTGGTCGGAATCATCCTTGTCTCGTGTCCCTAAGTCGTTGAATAAGGCCTTTCTGCTTGTTTTGCCTTGTCTCCCCCTCACACGGGCCCCCCACCCCCTCCTCCCCCCTCCCTCCCCGCAGTCTTCCAAGAAGAAGGTGAAAGAAGTGAAGGAGGAGAAGGGTCCCGCTGGCCCGCAGGTTCGCGAGGGCGAGATCGTCTTCGGCGTCGCACACATCTTCGCGTCCTTCAACGACACCTTCGTGGTGAGAAACATTTCGCGCAGTTCGTTCAGTGTCACATTTGTGCCACGGTAGTGTCTGTCTGTTTTGTGTTATCTTCAACTCGTCTTCCTGTCTGCGATCCAATCGCGTTCGATCCATAGCTTCTGATCCGGCGCAACATGCACACACCATCTCCTCTCCCACCATCTCCTCCCCTTCCCCTCCCACCATCTTTCTCCCGTCTCGATCTTCTCTTCCCCTCCTTCCATTACCTGCAGCACGTGACAGATCTCTCCGGCAAGGAAACCATGTGCCGAGTCACTGGTATGCCCCTCTATTTTCCCCCAAAAATCATGTAGCGCAATCGTAGGTTCCAAGCCTCCGTATAGCTCTCCGTGCTTACTGCCACGGCCCCTTCCCCCCTAGTTTCGAAGAGTGATGTCGACGCGTCAGGGTTTCCTGTTAGTTCGTGCGTTCAGTGTAGCCGTGCCTTCTGCACCGGGTTACAGCGTATGGTAATGGTTACCACGCCACGTCGCCGTGCGCAGCCCAGTGCCAAATTCTCGCTCCCGCTCCGCAGCCTTAGTACTAGGTCGAACCTTTCGCTGGTGGAGTTACTAGAAGGAGCCTACCGCGCAGTTTTTAGTTTCATTCGTTTGAATCCGCCGTCTGATGTGTGCTGTAAGCACGACGTTTCCAGGTTCCGGCGGGTCGCTCCCCCCTCCCCCCGCATCCTCACGCTCTTCCCCCCTCTCCCTTCCCTCTCCCTCCCCCCCCCCCCCCCCCCCCCCCCCTCCCGCTCCTCTTCCCTCCTCCTGACATTGATTTCTTGCTCCTTTGTGTCGTTGGCTCTTTTTTCGTGCGTGGCCAGGCGGGAATCTCTGAGGCGCCTTAGATTTTTTTTTTTTTTGCTCTTTCGTGTTGTTGGCTCTTTTGTTTGTGGGTGGGCAGGCGGCATGAAGGTGAAGGCCGATCGCGACGAGTCGTCCCCATATGCGGCTATGCTTGCAGCGCAGGACGTGGCGATCAGGTGCAAGGTACGTGCTGGCATCAAGGGACTCTCGATCATATCTCCTGACTTCTCTCCCCTAGCGTCCCGCTCACAACGATTCCTGGAAACTACAGGGTCGAAATTGTCTTTTTGTTCCTCATATCTTGCCCCCCCCCCTCCCCGGTCTGCCGCCCCGCCACTCCCACTAACCCCGCCACACCCGCCACCCGCTCCCGTGCCCCCTCACTTCCGCCTCTCACAAGCAGCGCCACAAAGAGCAGCAATCTAATTTAACTTATTTGCCACCGAAACCCTCCATTTCCCCACATCGAGCTTCCTCCTCTCTTCTCTCATTTCCCTCTCACCCCCATCTCCCCCTCTTCCCTTGTCCCCCTCCTTCCCTCCCCTCCCCTTCTCCTTCCTCCTCTTCCCCCCTTCCCTTCCCCACTGTCCTCCCCCACTTCCCCCTTCCGCCAGGAGCTGGGCATCACGGGGCTGCACATCAAGTTGAGGGCCACGGGTGGTAACCGCACCAAGACGCCCGGCCCTGGAGCTCAGTCCGCCATCCGCGCTCTTGCCCGCTCCGGCCTCAAGATCGGCCGCATTGGTACGCACTTTGTCAGCCGTTTGGTTGCTACTTTGAATCATACTAAATCTTTTGTTTCCTGTCTTCCAAATCTGCCCCCGTTCTTTCCATGTAGAGAGCATGAGATTGCCCGATTTCACACCCTTTTTGCTGGATCTAATTGAGAATGTTTTTGTGCTATCATCGCGTTGCAGAGGACGTGACACCTATCCCCACCGATAGCACTCGCAAAAAGGGTGGTCGCCGCGGTCGCCGTCTGTAAACCTTATGCCTTACCACCGTCTCTTGCTGTGCTTCAATGTTTCTAGAATATTGCACTAGCAGCAGTAGCAGCACCTCAGTGCACGCAGCAGCTGAAGCTGCGAAGCAGCAGCAAGGAGAGTCCTTTTAATCCAATAGTGCTTTTATCAGTGCCCAATTGTATTTTCATCTGTGGCATTTTTCCACGAATGTGCAATCAGTACAGTTCCACGTCCGTTTCCAGCTGATGAGATATCCAACAATGCTGGGGAATCTAGCTGGGATTCAAGATAATTGGGCCGATTTTGTAAATGAACGTTGTGTACACAAGAGCCGTACACGAGAGGCATCTCTAACATTCAGGGTTCGTTTGACGCGGTTTAATACGGTCAACCATGTTGAAATCGGTATTCAGTTCACCGATTTATACAATCGCGCACCAGAAAGAACCCTTACAAAGTCAGAGTGCGAACAACTGGGATTTAGGACGCGTCACCTCTTTCTTCAGGAGGGCGATCGATCGTGCACACGATCGGTGTGTCGGGTGTACAGTGCTTTCGCGAGTTTACGAATTATATTGTTTCCATGTTTCGGCGAAATTTGAGAATGTACAGTAAATTGGTCACCACGAAGGTGTCACCTAGGGCTCACGCAAAAAGCCGGCGATCGATCCTGCAGTTTGGCAATTTTGCCCCATGAATTCAAAATCTTGTCACCTGTGGCTCAGTGGGGTCCCGCGATCGAAAATTTGCAGTTGGGCACACTGATATGCACACCGATCATGGCAGGATCGGTGTTTAGCGTCGATTCCGCCTCGACCCTGCGTGTTAAGAAAGAGGTGACGCGTCCTTAGGTTGTTGATTTTGCAAGGTGGCGGTTCACTGGTCGGATGACGTCGCTGACCCGAACAAATGCCGAAGTTCAGTCCTGGCTTGGAATTGCATGCTAGGGGCGTACGTACCTCAGGCTCTGTAACCGGGAGCCTAGCCTGGGGTCCAAATCTCTGGCTCGACTCTGTTTCCTTGGTCCCGAGTCGAAGCAGCGCGTGCCCTCAATTCGGTCATCCCTCTGGAAGCTCGTGTGGGAACAGTCAACAGCCGACTTCCGTTACAGCTGGGCCTCTATCGGAGTCATCGTCGAATGGGCGAAGCTCGACGGCCAGTCGCCGTCTGGTTCGTTATCCGCACCAGCGTAACTTGACGGTCATGCAACACTTTGTCGGGAACACCGAACAGCAACTGTGGCTCAACCGGACAATTCGAACTGCGATCTCATTTTCCCAGTGCGGACGTGTTTGCAAATGCGATCTTTTCGGGCAGAACCAAATGGCTACCCGTGTTTAGGGTTGGGGCTCCCCGTGTTTAGGGTTGGGGCTCCCCTAATCGCATGCCATCCAGATGGGGTTTATGTTTTTCTGACCGCGGGCAGGTTACGACCCATCAGCTTCTTCCAGGCGGACTGTTAGGGATCGCATTTGCGAACCGCGCTGGCCTAATTGGATTGCAGCTGATGTTGTCCCGTGGCTCAACGGTTAGAATTGCAGCAGCGAAACTGGTCATGTGAAGAGGAGGGACACGGCAACGTTCGTGTGCCCATTGAATCCTACTCAACCGCGCTGTAAAGCTATGAAGAGCTCGAAAGCGCAAAGAACCTTGTAATGTCGCGTTGGAATTCAGGGGGCACACCCTTGAAATGACTGACGGCTTAAAGCCCGAGTCCCAAATTGCGGGCCGCGCGGGTCAAGCTTTTAAAACTTGACGAACTAGTGTTTTCAAGGTTTGAAGAAAAGCGTGCCTGCAATTTGGGACTTTTGGGAACTGAACCAACCCCCAGGGCGAAATACGAGGGCGGGCTGGGTTTGGCGAAAAAAACGAAAAAAGCGAAATCGGAATCTTTCGCCAAAACCCTCACCACAAAAACCCCCTCGCGTCAACCTTTTAAAACTTGTGCAATTTGGGCTGCCGGCTTTAATATATACCTCCACCTTAGACATTAGTGGCGACATCCAGTCAGTACCAGCAGCTACCTTCAGTTTCCCTTTTCCGCGGTTGGAGCTTTCTTCTTTTTTCGCGTTAGAGCTTCCTTCGCATGCGGTACAGTAATCGTTAGACACATGACACTGAGTGCCTTCGTGCTCCTCCGTGTCCCCTGTGTTCTCCATGCCCCCCAAGGTACGCGCCGCGTCGAACGATCACGATGTTCCGACGTCGTCCATTAGCGAGTGTGACCATTTCGGAAACTGTTGTAACAAGATGTTTTTAGCCAGCCCATAAGTGAAAGGATTGACAGCAGCCTACTAGCCCTATTTCTTAGGACGTCAAATCAATTGTCGATTACTTCGCAGATACAGGCTCCAGTTTCAGTTCCTGCATACAGTGTACGAAGGTTTTCGCTTGCGTAAACTATTCTTCGCGAAAACACAGTATACGGAGATTATTATGTCGGCCAGACAAAGCCCGCTGGCTGCTCCAGTAATTCCGCGACACGTGTCCCTTGAGAATTCAGGCTTGCACCGCTTGTCGTCCGAGATTCCGGCGTCAGTATCCGTCCGTTGCTCTAACGACCTCGACGACACGGATTCCGTCTTCTCCCTCGCTCTTGATTCCGACGTTCCGTCCGGTCCACCTTCCCCGAAGCTTCCTCATCAAGCCTCGCTGCCTCGTCCGTCTTTTTCCTCGTCACTTCTCGGCGCCTCTCACGCGGCCGCGCCTGCCGATTTCGCAACCGCCGACCTTTTCGTACCGACGAGTTTCGCAAACGCTCATCATTTGGCGAATGACAGTGTTACACCTGCTACGGATGCTGATTCGTCCGTTTCGTCTTCATTCACCTCAGTCGACCTCGCTTCCGCGCGAACCTCCTCTATAAGCACATGCGGACAGCTACAACAGCAACTTATAGCGGGGCCTAGGTCCGATGACGTGGCACAGCGCATCGCGCCGCGGGATGCGGGGGATGCGGATTCGGAGGCGACGGCGGTAGCCACGGCGGCAGTGGCGGGAATTCCGTCGGGCGGCGCGCTAGCAGCGCAGGTGGAGCAGTTTTTGGCGCGAGCGGGGGAGGTGGATCAGGAGTTGCGCGATTTGAAAGTGACTATAGCGAGGCTGCTAGGGTTTGTGGACGACTATCGGCTATTATCAAGCAAAGATGCAGTGGAGGTGCGTTAAATTGTCGATAGTTTTGCTAGCGTGAGCGACCCTTTTGATGAATCGTTTTGTGCTTATAACGAAACACTTCCTGATTCGTTTGGTTTTCCATCCCACCTTTCCTGCCTCCGTTTATTCCTATTTCGCAGAAGCTTGCAGAGAGGATGACGTCAGAGTTGGATCGACTACAAGGCACAGTGACAGGGAACCTGAGAGACCTTATCAGCACCAGCTTTACAGGGGAGCCTGACAGGGTAAATCACCCCAGAAATGACCAGCACTCGGGCAGCCTCAGCAACAGCGGGAAACTGGGAAGCGGAGGGATTGCGGGAGGAATCGGAAGCCTTGGGGTGTGGTTAGGTTCGGGAATTGGCAGCATCGGAATCAATAGCAACAGCGGCAACAATAGCAGCGGCAGCAGTGGCATCAGCAGCAGTAGGGGAGCGGGAAATGCGGCCATGGGGCACATTAAAGCGTCAGTAGCGGCTGCTATGGTGGAGAAGCTATGGCGGCGGCACAAGGAGGCTGGTGACGTGGCACTCCGACTGAACATGGGCGTGAGGGACACCGCCAGGCGAAGGTACGAGTGAGGGTCTCGTAATGAACCGAGGTATCAGTCAGTGTAACGCCTCGCCTCAAATCTAACCCCCGTTTTGGGCCAGTGGGTAGCAAGATGTTACAATCAGGAAGGGCTATAGCAGTGAATGGGGAGTGGAGGAATCATAAGGAGGCTGGTGACGTGGCACTCCGATTGAACATGGGCGTGAGGGACACTGCGAGGAGAAGGTACGAGTGAGGAGATGTAGGGATGGGAAGGGATGGTAAGGGATGGAAAGGGATGGCCTGAGGGGGACATTCATGGGGCACGTTTGGGCGTCTCATGTGCGTGTGGGGATGATGGGAGGGGCTGGTTGGCCTAAGAGGCAGATTAGAGAGCCAGTGGCGGCAGCGATGGTGGAGAAGCTATGGCGGTGGCACAAGGAGGCTGGTGATGTGACGTGGCACTTAGGCTGAATATGGGCGTGACGGACAATGCAAGGAGAAAGAAGGTGCATGGGTGGGATTATGGACCGAGGTGACTTTTGAGTCGACTCAAAAGTCACTGCAAGGAGAAAGAAGGTGCATGGGTGGGGTTATGGACCGGCTGTGGGTGACCCACAGGCTCGAACCACGGGCTGTTTGGAGAGCCTGTGTGCGTGGGTGCATGGGTACACCCACCCACACATATTGAGGTCGTTTTTGAGGCGCCTCAAAAATGACCTCAATGCACAGGCGCGAACCACCGGCTGTTTGGAGAGCCTGTGTGCGTGGACGTGCATGGGTGCATGGGTACTCCCACCCACACATATCCCCACCCACCACACACCATCATCACCCCCCCAGGTACACGGACGTGACAGGCTGTGCCCCTTCCAACGACTTGGTCGAGCAGCTCTTTTTACCTGTTACCCCCGAATGCCTGCTGCTGTGTCGCCTCCCCTGCTCTCCACATCTCCCATTTGCTGACATAATCTCCATGTATTCCCCCACCCACACCCTCGCCCCCACCACCCCAGATACACGGACGTGACAGGCTGTGCCCCTTCCAACGACTTGGTCGAGCAGCTCTGCTCCCCTGCCACTCTCGAGTGCCTCCTGCTCTCTCTCCTTCCTTGGTCCCCATATCTCCCGTTTCTTCTCTGTATACCTCCTGCTTCCCCAGGTACACGGACGTCACCGGCTGTGCCCCTTCCAACAACTTGGACGAGCAGCTCTGCTTCACGTCATATTTCTTTTTCTCTACCTTCTCCCCACGCACCCACCCCAGATACACGGACGTGACAGGCTGTGCCCTTTCCAACGCCCTGGTCGAGCAGCTCTGCTCCCCCGCCACTCCCGAATGCTTCCTGACTCGCCTTCTCTGCGCCCCACCTATACCACTCCCTGTCATTATCTCTCTATGTATTCTCCCACGCCCCCACCACCACCACCACCCCAGATACACGGATGTGACAGGCTGTGCCCCGTCCAATGACTTGGTCGAGCAGCTCTGCTCGCCAGCCTCTCCCGAGTGCCTCCTCTCCCGCCTCCTCAGTTCCCCACGTCTCTCATTCCTTGTCGTCTCTCTGTGTTGTCCCTGCACACCACACCCACCAACACCACCACCACCACCACCAACACCACCACCACCATCCCCACTACCCATCCCAGGTACACAGACGTGACGGGCTGTGCCCCTTCTAATGACTTAGTCGAGCAGCTCTGCTCCCCTGCCACTCCCGAGTGCCTCCTCTCCCGCCTCCTCTGCTCCTCCATCTCCTCCCTCCCCTACCTCCGCCCCTCCCAATCCACCTCGGGAGTCGGAGGGCTCGACGCTGACGTGGAACGGCTCGTGTCTGAGCTGGCGGCGCGTCAGCAGCTGTCAGCGCAGGTCGGCAACAGGCTGGCGCGGCTGCAGGAGGGGATCCAGGAGCTTGTGTGGCTGCTGGAGAGCGAGATAGGGAGCGATGAGCTGGCGAAAGCGAGAAAGCGGATTGGTGGGATACCAGAGAGGGGAGGGGGAGGGGGGAGTAGGGCGGGGAGGGGATGGGCAGGGGGAGGGGTTGGGGGGGCCTCTTCAGCTTATGTGGCTATGGGGGGGGAGGGAGAAGGGAATGGGGTAGGGGGAGGGAAGGAGGGGGGAGGGGAGGGGAGGAAATGGCACTGGTCGTGTGTGATGCTGGTGGGAGTGCTAGTGGTGTCGTCACTGCTTGTTGTGCCTGCTACTGTGCTCCTGCTCATGTTTGTGAAGTGACACACCCTTCTCCCCTGCTTCTCTGTCCTGCTTCCCGGTTAGCGCTGCTCTTTTCTGCTCCTCTCCCCTACTGCTGTACCAATGCTCATGCTTGTTCGACGGAAGCTGCTTTGAACGTGGTTTGAGAGTCGCCAAAGCAACCTTGGCTTTCCAGCTAGCTACTCCTTCGTCCTCTGTACAGTCTGGTAGTTCTTGACCTCCCTTGTCTTGCCTTGCCGCATCTTACCATATCCTAGCAACAGCTTCTAGGCCTACTAGTAGTGTTGTTGCTACTGGTACTGGCCTTTTGGTGGTGCAGAAACGAATTTCCTGGCCATGCATCAGTACTCTTGAGGACACAAGAACTTTCAATCAAGTCCATCTGAACTGCGGCTCTTCCACCCACAGCAGTCACGCACATACTTGCACTATCTAGCAGATGCTTGAGTCAACTCAGGATCAACTCCAAACCCTGGTGCCTCGTAGTATGTACCGTACATCAGTCCTGTAAACAAAGAGTCCCAAAGAGTCCCACTGAGGCGCACCCACAAAGAGAATCAAAGAGTTTCAAGTCCCACTGAGGCGCTTCCACAGCAGCCACGCACATACTCGCACTATCCACCTAGCAGCCTACAGCATCCCCTTTGGTTCAAACGCGCTGTTACCTCTGCTGCCGCTGGTCCCGGCATGTCTGGTCACGACACAAGCCGGTGTGGCATGGCATGGCATGGTGCCTTGTGGGAAATGCATGGGCCCAACCAGAGCCCTTGTACGCCAGTCAGTCACTCACTCGCACTATATACCTACAGCACCGCAGTCCACTCCACTGCACTCCCTTAGAGGCGCTTTAAAACTATTGTTAGACCAACGTGTCTTCTAGGACCGGCGCATATGGTATGCCATAATGCCAGTCCTCAGGGAAACATACTGTAAAGGAAGCGAACTTCACCCAGGGCCTTATTCCATTATTAATCAAAGTCTCACATAACACACACATCAGAAGGATCTACTACAAGCCCTTTTATCTCTGCCCCTTCAACTCCATCCACCTGATCTGCTGCATCCACTCACACCGTCCTTCCATCCACCCACCCAATCAGCCTTTCGCAAAGCTGACTTCGAAGTCCTGTACCCATCCCCTAGCACGTTCACCAGCCAGCAGCATGTAACTCACCCCCTATTTTTTAGGAACACCATACAAAACAGCAGGTGTGCACTCTGTGCGCACATATTTGTCGGGCATGAAATACGTATCCCCGTTCGCAAAGTGCAGCTCCCGAACATACGGGCGAATGGGGAAGCCCCACGAGTAAAGAAAAGACACGGTCTGCCCGGGGTACAGCTGAACATTGCCCCTGGGCCCCTGGTTGAATTGAACCGCGCAGTTGCCCTTACCGAACCTCTCAACACAGCAAGGACCGAAGACCGGAACGCGCTGGAACGGAGAAGGGTAGCGCGCGGGGTTCGCTAGCGAGTCAATCATAATATTGCCGAAATCGAAGCAGTTGAAAAGGATGAGCGGGCTCAGGATGCTGTACTTGCACCTGTTCACCATGGTCATATTGAAGAGGTGATTCCTCTGGAAATATGGGCCCAGGTACTTCTGAGCGATTCTCAGGGTCATCCTGCCGCAATGTGGATTTCATGGGGAAGCATTTGCGGGGAGGAGGGGAGGGGGAGAACAGGGGAGGGGGCAGGGATAGTAAGGGGAAGGAATACTTCTTCCTTTTAGTGAAGGAAATTTGGGACGAGGCTAAGCTTCTTTGCACACAGCAAGAAGATAGTAGGAGATGAGTTAAGATAAGAACACTCACTATCGGTAAGCGGGGGGTTCGACTGAAGCTCGCGCCGATGCACTTCCATTTCCTTCAGGTGCTCCGGGAGAGGCTCATCCGCGTTATAAGACTCCACGTTGAGAATCCGCGGGCCCTGACGCTGAATCATATCCGCGATCGCCTCCACGCCGCTCGCGCCGCCCGCGGCAGCGCTGGCGGCAGTAGAGACGGCGGCGTCCGCGGAGGCGGACGTGGGGAGCGCCGCGGAAGCATCGTCCGCGGAGCTGAGCTCGTCCGTGCGCGCGTGAGTGGCGGGGACAAGGGACGCCGCGAGGAGGGCGACGAGGGCGAGCGTTGCCACAGTGAAGAAGCCGCGAGGGAGTGCCATGGTGGTTTGGGAACTTGAAGAGAGGTGCTTGCGGCGTTGAACTAGTACTAGTAGCAGTAATTCGGAAGCAGAGGAAGCAGGAGATTTTGGGTTCGGCTTGAGAACCCACTATCTCAAGCTCTGTGTTGAAACAGCTACTTGTGTTCAGCTGATGATGGTTGAAAGTAACAGATCCGCCTGACTTATAGTTGCGTTCGCGGGAAGGCGAAGGCCTTGAATCCAAGGCGTTTCGTGGGCGTCATCGCGAAAATGGCAAGTGCCGAAAGTCACAAAAAAGTGCTCGAAATGTGACTTTTATGTGACAGCAAGTCCGGCGTTTTTTAGTCATGGTTGAAAGTACCGGCCACGATGTTCCCTGCGTTGTCACGGAAATGTCACGTAAATGTGACATAATGTCACACAGAATGTCACAGTAGAGTGTCTGGTGAAGCGACTTTCTCGTCACTTTTATGTAACCTTGCCACGTGTCACGTATGCCAAGATATTTTGCCACGTGTCATTGTCGTTGATTGGTGGATATGAACCAATCAAACCTCGGGGACGTGGGTGCAGAAATGTTTTATGATTGGGTGGCGATTATTATCGAGCGACGCAGCATCGCCCATTTCCGTACGCGGAAATTTCAGAATACAGCAGCTGGCATTTCGAATGGGCTCCTTTAGTCACATCACATGCGCAACATACAAGTTACTACACAGATGTACGAACTAAAGCTACCGAAAGATGTGCGAACTAAAGCCACTGCGCAGATGTACGAACTGAAGCCACTGCGCAGATGTACGAACTGAAGCCACTGCGCAGATGTACGAACTAAAGCCACTGCGCAGATGTACGATTGGCGAGCAACTGCGCAAATGTACGAACGTGTAGCCCGGAACACCGTGGCGTGGCTACGAAAACATCTTGCCAGTATGGTCGTTCGGAACTGTCAAACCTGCAAAAAAGAAGAAAGCTAATACAGAACAAAATGGAACGTGATGAATCTGCACACAAAAACATCACCAGTTATGTGAGTGATGAAACCCGCAAGACAATCATAGCAATAGATCGTGAGTCTCAGGAAACATGGGGCGGAGCGTTCGAGGGGCTAGTGCAACGGTACCTATGTTTTAACACCAAAAATAGCAGGGATGACGTCACGACAGATCCACATGCACACACACAAGCCAACGTCATGATGCTCTGTCGGTCGCAAAATCGCACAGTCAGCATCAAAGCTTGCCTGAATGACAAAAGCGAAGTACGGAACGGTCGAACTGGAATATGCGCCACTGCACTTTTGTCGCTGTTTTTCGAACATGCTGCACAAAGTAGCATGACATGCTCCTTGGTGGTGCTGGCTGCAGTCGCACTGCACCTTGCGTTCTGCCACAAAGAGATAAACAAAAGCAATATGAAGAAGAGAGAGAATCGAGACCATAGGAAACAAAGGGCTACGCAGTCGCGTAGGCCATCTGCCACGCGTTAAAGAGAAGGTGTTTGAGCCAGGCAACACACTGGGCACTGACCAGTACAGTTGACCCCACCGGTTGCCTGGGTGGCGGTTTAACATCGTTATGCTTGCGGCG
This sequence comes from Closterium sp. Yama58-4, assembly GCA_947470075.1. NCBI lineage: Eukaryota > Viridiplantae > Streptophyta > Zygnematophyceae > Desmidiales > Closteriaceae > Closterium > Closterium sp. Yama58-4. Next base: position 431,289 of record CANIUD010000759.1, on the reverse strand, counting down.
TTGAAGCGCTGTGATCTGCCACGCGGGGCACCAGAGGGGAGTGGCATGTTGGCAAGTGGGGGGGCGGATGGGGAGAGTAGAGAGAGAATGAGGTATGCGGTTCCAAGTAGCTTCTCTAATGAAAAAAAACACGTGGTGGGGGTTGAACAACGATAGGTATAAACACACCGCCTATGGAGAGGTAAGCTGTAGTGTGTAAGCCTAGAGCATGAAGGTAGAGCACAGTTGGCTGAGTGTGCTAGATGGGTGTGACAAATAGGAGGCCACACAAACAAGGTTTGAACAAACTGTGAGATGCAGGGAGCATTTGTATGGGAAAGTGAAGGTTGATGGGGGTTTGGGTGATCCACGGTCCGGTTCGGTGTGAATAGTGGGAGGATAAGGGAAGGTGAAAGTTTTGTTTAGGTGCACTCCAACGATTGGCTCAAATGATTCTTGAGGCTCGGCTTAGACGGTTCAGGAAGGTTGGGAAAGATGGGGGTTTAAAAGGTGTGACGTGGAACGTTCGCGAAACCTTGATGCGACGCACATTTCCCTAGAGTAGCCTTGATTGGTTTGCACACGCCACTGTCGAGTCTGACGTGTAGCATCGAAGCGCAAAAATCTTCGTTTTGTTTTTTACGACCGTCACGAAGTAGTTTCACCGTCTGTTATTTGTTTCGCTAGTGTTCGGGTTGCTTCGCATGCCTCGTGATCACTGCATTCAAGTTGGTTTGTTTTTCTCATTCAGCAATACACAGGTAAACCGCCTTCAAACGCTTTCAACCACTGTCGTAATTCTCGTGCGAAACCAGGCCATCTACTTCCTCGCCAATTCCGTGGACGCATTTGCGACTAACAGCTTCTAGTCACTGGGAAGTTACAACAGCGTGACTTTTTTGTCACGTTTGCGGTGTACGTTAAAGCCGGCAGCCCAAATTGCACAAGTTTTAAAAGGTTGACGCGAGGGGGTTTTTGTGGTGAGGGTTTTGGCGAAAGATTCCAATTTCGCTTTTTTCGTTTTTTTTCGCCAAACCCAGCCCGCCCTCGTATTTCGCCCTGGGGGTTGGTTCAGTTCCCAAAAGTCCCAAATTGCAGGCACGCTTTTCTTCAAACCTTGAAAACACTAGTTCGTCAAGTTTTAAAAGCTTGACCCGCGCGGCCCGCAATTTGGGACTCGGGCTTTAATGTGACATTTCCGTCACCATCCCGGCTGGGACTTTTTGTATGAGCTTTTTGGTGGAAAAACCTACGGGGCCCTGAAATTTGGATCAGCCTTTTTCGCGATGGTAGCGCCGGTGGTAATCGAACAGAGGGTGCAGCGCAGCGGTTGAGTGAACCTTGAAAGGTTACTGCTAGGCTCTCAAGACGACGCTGCAGCTGTTCGCGTCGCGGCGGCGCGATAGCACCGTTCGGACATGGTTAGGGGCGTTAAGTGCAACTACCGGTCGTTTGGTGGAGCAAAAACGCGCTCTAAGTGGATTCGGAGGATTCAACAGCTTCTTGCAGGGCTGCGCGCATTGACGATACGGCTCCTGCGCGTTTCGCGGCGCCTACTCGAAGTTTTCCTTTTTGTTCCGCTCCAGGACCCTAACAAAAACTTCGACCCAGCGTGGGCGGTTTTCGCTAACTACCCATGCCACGCGTCGCCGTTAAGAGACGAGAAAGCTTCCAGCAAGCATGCAGTTGCGACGACCCTGCCAGTGATGTGGCGGCATGTGGCGGCTCGGAAAAGCGGTTGACATTTGGTGATTTGCAAGCGACTCGCTCGGATGATACTCCTCGATAAGCTGGTTTAGTCTGGCTGTTTACACATGTTTGAGAGTACACCCTACGAGGTGCAGAAATCCATGAATCTCTATACGAATACTGGTTCTATGGGAGATCTGAAAGACCTTATCAATACGACGCAATGAAAACAAGCTCTTCCAATAAAGCGGATTGAACGAGGCGCGCGAGTTGAAATTTTGCAAATTCAAATCTACGAGGCCGTGTTTCCAAGCACTCCAATGCCAGCCTGGTTTTAGGAACTTGTACATTTTGTCAACGGGAGCACCGAGACAACTCAAACTCGTAAACACAGGGAACGTATTTTTGAAACCGGCCTGGGCGATCAGGGATCCCATTTGTTGGCCGTTTGATTTCCCTTTGCATCAAGTTCCCACTGTTACTCGTAGCTGCACTTCCATCACCACGGATTTTGTGTTGGCGAAGCTCGTACAGTCAGCACCGGCTGGAAATCTCGTAACCATTCGTGCGAGAAGAAGCTTAGGATCTACGGCACTATCAGACACGCAGCCGGGACAAGGATTCTGTTGAATGAAATGTGGATGTGAGGGAGTTTTCTCGTTGTGGACGACACGGAATTACAAACTTTAGACACATTTTTCCGACATGGTTCTTATTCATCCGAGTATCATCAGCAGCGTCGCGACACGGTTAGGGAGAAAATGGGAGGACGAGGAGGGGAGGACGATGTACGAGAAGGGAGAAGACTGCCTCGGTAACCAGCCGCTTGCCTTACCTTTATGTTTTGAGTCGACTCAAAAGTGTGTTTTGAGTCGACTGAAAACACACCTGAGTCGACTCAAAACATGCCTCGGTAACCAGCAGCTTGCCTTACCTTTACACGACGATCCTCTCGTTTCTGCCGTCACGATGTTTCTGCTGCGTGTGTTTCGCTCCTTCTTTTCCCCTCACCCCAGGGTAGGCCGTTCTCCGGGTAGGCTTGGCTCGCGCCACGACGTATATCGCAGTGCACGTGGCTTCCCCGCCTCGCTCTCATCTCACGGACTCTCTCTGCTGCTTACAGCGACTGATGCGCGTTTTGAGACGTCTCAAAGTTCCCCCCCCCCTCTCATCTCTCAGACTGTTCCCGCCGATTACAGCAGCTGACGAGGCGGGACTGCCCGTGATGCTGCTCCTAGTGCCCCTCCTGCTAGCCCATAACCGCACTCCACCCCTCCCTCCACAATCTTCCCCTCCCCTCCCGACCCCCACTCCTCTTCCCCCTCGTCCCTGTCTCTCAGGCTCCCTGCGCGATCTGCAGCGGCTGATGCGGCGGGATCACGCCGTGTCGTTACCAGTAGTGATATCTCTGCTCGCTTCTCACGCCGCCTTCCGTCACACTTCTCCCTATCCTTCCTCTTTCCCGTCTCTCAGGCTCGCTGCGCGATCTGCAGCGGCTGATGCGGCGGGACCACCCCGTGTCGCGCGACGTGCTCGTGCAACTGGGTCGGTGGGACATTGTGCGCACGGACCTCGTTCCCATCATCTGCCGATACCGCCGTGACTCTTCGCTCCTCCTTAACGCCGGTAAGCGCCCCTTTGAGTCCGAGTCACAAGCCTGGCGTAGCTTGGTCGGTGGGACATTGTTCGCACGGACCTCGTTCCCAGTAGCTGTCTCTTTTAAATCAGTGATTCATTGAGCCTCTCAAGTCGACCGGGTGGGTCGGTGGGATATTGTCCCCACGGTCCTGGTCCCAATCATCTGCCGATACCGCCGCGACTCTGCGCTACACCTTACGAGCGCACCTCTCCTTTCCCCGGCTTCCCCCACGTCCCCACCCCTTCCCCCTCACCCTTCCCCTCCACCCTCCCCTCCCAACCAACAGTCAAGCTGCTAGTGTTCCTCACAATGCCATCACCGCCGCCGCCGCCTGATTCGGATGCGGCTGGGCGGCAGCAGCAGCAGAAGCTGCGGCTGGAGCACCACCACTGGCAGATGCTCTTAACGCCTTACATCCCTTTCCACCCCATCCCACCCCTCAGTGAAGCTGCTAGTGTTCCTCACAATGCCATCGCCGCCACCGCCGCCTGATCTGGACGCGGCGGGGCGGCAGCAGCAGCAGAAGCTGAGGCTGGAGCACCACGGATGCCAGAGGCGCTTCAAGAGCGCGCTGCTGCACGGAACCGGCGCTGTAACGAGTGGGCTTATACCGAAAAACGGATTCGCGGGTGGTGGTGGTGGTGCTGGTGCTGGTGGTGGTGGTGGTGGTGGCGCTGGTGGTGGTGGTGGTGGTGGCGCTGGTGGTGGTGGTGGTGGTGGGAGTGGTTATGTGGGGAATGGGGAGAGCGATGCGATCGCAATTGTGCTGCAGTTGCTCGTTGAACCTCTCAAGAACATTCAAAGGTAGAGTTTGAACTCCCCCGAGTATTTCCAAAGGTAATGTGTGGGGCTCATGTGGAAAACCAATGTTGCTGTTGAGTCAACTGAACGTCTCCCGTGCTCCAGTTGCTCGTTGCTCCTCTCAAGAATATCCAAAGGTAGACGACTTTTGAGACGTCTCAAAAGCCGGTTGCTCGTTGCTCCTCTCAAGAATATCCAAAGGTAGACGACTTTTGAGACGTCTCAAAAGCCGGTTGCTCGTTGATCCTCTCAAGAATATCCAAAGGTAGACGACTTTTGAGACGTCTCAAAAGCCGGTTGCTCGTTGATCCTCTCAAGATATCCAAAGGTAGTGTGGAGAGATTCAGTTTTCGCAATGGTAGCGAAAGAGAAAGCTGATGGGATGGGAGAGTGCGTTGACTCTCAGGCATCCCTATTAAAGCCCCACTTTCCCCGACTTGACTCGTCGCCCATTTCCCCCCTCGCATCCCGCTCAACCTCCCCCCTCCCCCCCTGCCCAAATCCATCCCCCGCTCATCCGCCGCCCATCTCCTGCCCTCCGAACCACCCCACTCCCCGCCTCTCCTGTGCAGCGGGAGAGGCAGCAGTGGCGACTGGCGGCCAGTTCATATGATCGTCACTCTGGCTGGTGCCCATTCCCCCTGCTTATTCCCTCCCCCCCTCTCCCCCACCCCCCTCTCCTTCTATCTCCCCCCACCCTCTCGTGCTCCCGCCTCCCCTGTGCAGCGGCCGTGGCAGCAGCGACGACTGGCGGCTGGTGCAGATGATCGTCACTCTGGTTCGGAACCTTCTTGCCATCCCCGACCCTCCGCCGGACGTATCCTCAGCCTCGGCATGGGCGCACCTGTGCTTCCTTCAGGTAGGCTTGGTAAACCTGCTTTCAAGTAGGTTCGGTAAACCTCCTGTCAAGTAGGTTCGGTAAACCTCCTGTCAAGTAGGTTCGGTAAACCTGCTGTCAAGTAGGCTCGGCAAACCTGCGGTCAAGTAGGCTCGGCAAACCTGCGGTCAAGTAGGCTCGGCAAACCTGCGGTCAAGTAGGCTCGGCAAACCTGCGGTCAAGTAGGCTCGGTAAACACCCTGTCAGGTAAGCTCGGCAAACCTGCTGTCAAGTAGGCTCGGCAAACCTGCAGTCAAGTAGGCTCGGTAAACACCCTGTCAGGTAAGCTCGGCATGCACACAGCCCCCCACTCCCTCTCTCCACTACCCCCTGCATTCTGCCCTCCTCTCTCCCTCCCCCCCCCTTCTTTTCCCCCAGGACGATCTCATTCGCTCTCTCTTCCGCAGCGGCTTCCCCAACGTCCTTCTCTTCCTCGTCTCCTGCCTCGACGCCCCCGAAACAGCCCCATCATTCTGCCCCGCTCTTCCCCCCCTGACCCCTTCCCCCATCCCACACCCCTTCTTTTCCCCAAGGACGATCTCATTCGCTCTCTCTTCCGCAGCGGCTTCCCCGACGTCCTCCTCTTCCTCATATCCTGCCTCGACGACCCCGAAACCGCCCCAGCGCTTCGCCACGACAATCTCTTATTCCTAGAGATACTTAATCTCCTATTCCGCGAATTACCTCCTAAGGACGCGGCTGTAGCGGCGTTCCGGGCTGCTGGGGAGGCAGATGCCGAGGCTGACGCGCGGGAGGACCGGGAGGCTGCCGAACGTCTGGCGGAGGCTCGGCAGCGTGAGAAGGAGCGGGCGGCGCGGAAGGCGCTGGCTCAGAAGATCACGCAGCGGCACTCTCGGTTCGGCGGGCTCTATGTGGTTCGAAACGCGGTGAGTTGGCTGGTTCGGAATAGGGTGAAGGGTTGGTTCGGTCGGATGTGCTCGGTGGTTCGTGACTTGGCCCATCCACTGCACCGCATCTCACCCCTTCCGATTCAAACCTTCTCTGTCATTCCCTGATCCCCCACTTCTTGCTTCCCATCCCATCTGTTTTTTCGCCCAGGGCAAGTCGAGAACAGTTAGCAGCACGCCCTTCGCCCCGCCTGTCCACCATCCCTTCTTCATCTCCACGCCCTCCCCTCTTCCTCTTCCCACCCTTTCTCTTATACTCATGCCCCCCCTCTGCCCAGGACAAGTCGCGAACAGTTAGCAGCAGGCCCTTCTTCCCACCCGTGCACCATGCCATATTCAGCCAAGTCAGGCGGGACCCTGTGCGGAGAGCCCGTGCAGAGCAGCATGGGGGCAGTTTACGCACCCTCACTTCTTCCTTGTTCCTTCCCTTCCCCTCTTCCCACAGGACAAGTCGAGAACAGTCAGCAGCAGGCCCTTCGCCCCGCCCGTGCACCATGCTATTTTCAGCCAAGTCAGGAGGGGGCCCGTGCGGAGAGTAATGGGGGGCCCTCAAACAACCCTCTCGTCTTCCTTGTTCCTCCCCCTTTCTTGTTTTACTGCCCTTCCCACCACCCAGGATAAGTCGAGAACAGTCAGCAGCACGCCCTTCTCCCCGCCTGTCCACCATGCCATCTTCAGCCAAGTCAGGAGGGGCCCTGTGCGGAGGGTCATGGGGGGCACGGGCATGGGGGGGGGGCATGGGCATGGGCATGGGCATGGGTGTAGGGGGAATAGAACTGGGCGGAACAGGCATGGGAACAGGTATGGATGGTGGTTTGAACGGCGATGGGGGTGGTGGCAACGGTGGTGATGTGAGGAAACCGGATGCTGACGTGGATGCTGCGCTGGGATTGGTCGGTGGAGCGCGGGCCAATAGGAGGAGCTCCAGGTGGACGGCGAGGTGGTTGGGGGTGTTTGCCGACCGACTGCTGGCTTCAGGGTGTTACAACGGTGAGTGTGACAATAACGAGTGTTCCAACAGAGAGTGTTACAACGGTCAGTTGACTAATCAGTGCTATGACTGTAAGTGTCGGGTCTATGAGTGTTCCGACAGCAAATGCTATCGCTGCGAGTGCCGGGCCTAAACCTCCCCTCCCCTCCCCCTCCTCACGAGATCCGGACATGGCTCAGTGAGCTGCGTGCGTGCAGTAGGCTTAAGCAAAGGAAAAAACAGCAGTAGATTTCTGCTCTGTGCTATCACTGCGAGTGCCGGGCCTAGACCTCCCCTCCCCTCCCCCTCCTCACCCCCCTCCCTCCAGTGCTCATGGAGACGGTTAGTCGCGACGTGGCCTCGTGGCAAGCGGGTCTTGAACCCTCCGACACGCTCGCATTCTTCCTCTTGCCCCACCCAATGCTCGCCCCTCCACCTCTTCCCCCCTTTTGCCCCTCCAGTGCTCATGGAGACGGTTCGTCGCGACGTGGCTGCATGGAGGGCAGGGCTAGAGCCCTCGGACACCCTCGCATTCTTCCTCGTGGCTTCCTTCTTCACTGCTTTTCAACGGGAGATGCACAGCCTAAGGGGCTGGGGGGAAGGGGGGGCACATGCAGCCACAGGGGAGAGGGGGCAGGGGGGGGCGGCTGGGGGGGGGGTTGGGGGAGAAGGAGAGGCAGCAGGGGCAAGGGACGCGGAAGCAGGGGGAGGGGGAGAAAAGGGAGATGGAGGAGGAGGAGAAGAATCAGGGGTAGCGGGGAAAGGAGCAGGGGAAGTTGGAGAAGAAAAAGAAAAGGTGGAAAGAAATACAGGAGGGGAAAGGGCAGGAGCCGAGGAAGCTTCTAGGAAGGAAGAGCAGCGAGCAGTGGTGTGTGGGTGTGGGCCAATAGCGGCCACGATGGATGATGACATGTTCACTCTTGTTTCTGCCCGCTGGGCAGAATATGCTGCCCGGGCCAATCACGAGCGGGCAGCGCTGGTAGCGGCGGGCAGCCTGCTGAAAGAAATGGTGAGCGTCAAGCATTGCTGATTCGAGCACCCCCTCCCTATCCTTTCTTGTTTCCCCTTTCGGTTGCTTGTTTTCGCTTCTTTGTCGGGGCCTTATGCTGTAGGGTGTTTTTGAGAATTCTCAAAACACCCAACAGCATTATGATTTTTATTTGATGCCCCTTCTCCCTCCCCCCACCCACCCTGTCTCTACCCCACAGATTCACATGCTCGATGCTATAATCAAATCCGGGGAGAACCCCACCCCTACAACGACAGGCTCGGCCGAGCCTCACCACGAGGTTCGGCAGGAGGTCCGGTGGGAGGTTCGGCGGGAGGTTCGGCTGGCACGGGCCATGCTTCTGAGGCTGTTTTACGACGATTCGAGCGACGGGGTGGTGCACGTGCTGCAGCGGGTGCTGAAGGGATTTAACCCACACACTCAGCCGCGCTGCTTGCTGGTTGACGCTGTGGAAACCACCCACGTGTGCTTGCGGCTCTTGGAGTACCTGGTTCAAACGGAGGGAGCACTCAAGGTACGCACACAAGCTCAGAACGCGTGAGGCACTCAGCTTGATCGATTAGAGTGACGGGGACGGCCGCACTGCTTGCTGGTTGACGCGGTTGAAACCACCCACGTGTGCCTGAGATTGCTCGAAGACCTGGTTCGAACAGAAGGGGCGCTCAAGGTTCGTTGAGGGTGCATTGAGGGTGCATGTGCTGCAGCGGGTGCTGAAGGGATTCAACCCGCACACACAGCAGCCAGAGAAAGAGTCTATATCAATGAAAGAACCATTAGAGTCCACGGTGAGAATTTTGCTCGTTTTGCCTTGCACGTTCTTGTAACCTTGGCCGCTGCAGGTGGTGAGAAAGAGTCGACAGCGAAAGGACAAGGCTGGGAAGGCAAAGGGAAAGAGTGCAGGCGCGGGCAATGAAATGAGAGCTGAAGATAATGAAGAGGTCAGGCGGGAGTTCCAGGAGGGAGAGCAGGAAGGAGAGCAGGGGGGTATGCAGGAGAAGGCTCAAGAGGGAGAGAAAGCTGCTGCTGCAGATGTTGGTGATGGTGCTGCGGGTGCTGATGGTAGTAATGCTGCTGCTGCTGCTGCTCATGTTGGTGCAGCGGGAGGGGTTGCTGCTGGTGTTGCTGATGGTGGTAGTGGTGATAATGCTGCATCTGGTGCTGCTGAAAGTGGTGATGAGTGTGTGAACATAGGTGGGGAGAAGATGGTACAGGGGCATGCAGGTGGGGAGGGGGAGGCAGAGTGGAAAGTGGGGGAGGAAGCAGAGCTGCATGAGCGAGGAGGAAAGGGAGGAAGGAAGGAAGGGCAGGAGTGGGGGACAGGACAGGGGGAAGGTGGTGGTAGTAGCCCTGCTGCTGCTGCTCCTGCTGCTGCTGCTCCTGCTGCTGCTCCTGCTGCTGCTGCTGCTGCTGCTGCTGCTTCTGCTGACGCTGCTGCTGATGATGCTGAAGATAATGAAGAGGAAGAGGCAGCAGCGGATGGAGAAGGCCCAGAAGTTTCCGAACAAGGCTCGGAGCTAGGCTCAGATGCAGGCTCGGACATAGGCTCGGATGCTGAGCCTGGGGACGGCATAGAGGAGGCGGAGGAAGAGGGTCGGCGCGGGAGGGAGGAGGTTCGGGAGTATGAAGTAGATGTGAAGCGGACTATAAGGGGGTTTGCTGACGTGCACGCGGTTAAGAACTGTGTGTGGCTGCTGGAAACGGCCAATAGCAATGCGCCACGTGTCAACCACTATGTGCTGTCGCTGCTCAGGAGGTTCACTGTGGGGTGCGATGCTGAGGCCATGCTGTTCCAGGTGGGTCTCAGGTGCTTTCTCAGGTGATTTTGCAAATGATTTTTCAGGTGCTTTCTCAGGTACTTTTGCAAGTGCTTTCTCAGGTGTATTTTCAGGTGCACTCCAAGTTTCAATCCTTACAGCCTGCACCCTCGCCCCCCTCCGCCCCTCCCTCTTCTGAACGTTCTTGTTTTTTTAGGCATTTAAGTGAACTTCCCCTTCCCTTCCCCATCTCCACACCACTTCCGCCCATCCGTCCTTCCCTTTTCCCCCATCTCCCTTCGCCCCAGGTCTCAACCCTACACACATTCTACAAGCTCCTCACCAACCCCGACCTGCGCTCCTCCCCCCTGCACGCGCCTCTGGTTTTAGGTCACTTCAATAGTGTCCCCCCCATCTCCCCTCCCCCCACTCCCCCCTCTTCCCCCAGGTGTCAACCCTATACACATTCTACAAGCTCCACACCAACCCCGACCTCCGATCCTCCCAACTGTGCCCCAGATTCTAGGTCTCCTATAGAACGCTCCCCTTCCCCCTTCCCCCTTCCCCCCTTCCCCCCTTCCCCCCTTCCCCCCATGCCCCCTCCCCCCAGGTGTCAACCCTACACACATTCTACAAGCTTCTCACCAACCCAGGCCTCTGTGCCTCCCCCCTGCACGCACCCCTGTTTCTAGATCACCTAAGACCACTCCCCTTCTCCTTTCCCCCCCATCTCCCTTCCCCCCCATCTCCCTTCCCCCCCATCTCCCTTCCCCCCATCCCCCCTGCTCATCAGGTATCAACCCTACACACCTTTTACAAGCTTCTCACCAACCCAGACCTGCGCGCCTCCTCCCTGCACGCGCCTCTGGTTTTAGGTCACTTAAATAGTGTCCCCCCCATCTCCCCTCCCCCCAGGTATCAACCCTACACACCTTTTACAAGCTTCTCACCAACCCCGACCTCCGCGCCTCCTCCCTGCACGCGCCCCTCCTCTCCTTCCTCTCCTCCACTGTGCGCCACCTCTCCGCCCTCCTCCCCCTGCGCCCCGCGCTCTTCCTCCGCCTCCTCTTCCCCAAATCGCGGAAAGAAAGCATGGTTCTCGCTGCTGACGTGGCACTGGGGGAGCTTAGGTCGGGGGGGTGGGTGGGCGGGAGAGCGGGAGGCGGGGATGGGGAAGAGGGATGGGAGGCGGTGAGTGGGGGGAAAGGGAGGCGGAGAGAGGGTGGGGGAGGAGGAAAAAGGGGAGGGAAGGGGGGAGAAAGGGGCGGGAGGGAGAATATAAGGAGTGGGGGGTTGAGGGATGCCTTGGGGGATGATGAAGCAGACGTGGAGGTGCCTCGAGGAATGTGGTGGGCTGCTGATGCTGCTGATGCTGCTGCTGCTGCTGGCAAGAAGAGGTGAGAGAAGAGAGGGTACTCAGGCAATGGAAGGAGAGAAAGGAGAGAAAGGAGATTAGAACAAGAAGAGGAAGGAGAGACAGGAGAGGAAGGAAATTAGAGCAAGCAGAGGAAGGAGAGAAAGGAGATTAGATTTCAAAACAACAAAGAGGAGGAAACCACCACCAACTCTCTCTCCCATCTTGCTTCCCTGTTCCCTCTTATGCCTGGCAGCAAGGGAAGGCGCAGGGAACGGGCGTGAAATGAGTCGTGTTTTGAGTCGACTCAAAACGCAACGTCACTGAAACCGCCACCCCCTCCATCTCTCCCATCTTGCTTCCCTCTTCTCTCTTATGCCTGGCAGCAAGGGAAGGGGCAGGTCAAGAGTGTTTTCAGAGGACCAGGAGAAGAGAATCCGCGAGCTTTTCGAGAGGTAAGAAAGGGGCAAAGGCCCTGATCGCACATGATCCCAGGATGCTTTTTGAGGCGCCTCAAAAATAGGCGCAGGACACGGGTGTTTTCAGAGGACCAGGAGAGGCAAATACGAGAGCTTTTCGAGAGGTAAGAAAGGGGCAAAGGCCCTGATCGCACATGATCCCAGCATGCTTCTTGAAGCACCTCAAAAATAGGCCCAGGGCAAGAGTGTTTACAGAGGACCAGGAGAAGAGAATCCGCGAGCTTTTCGAGAGGTAAGAAAGGGGCAAAGGCCCTGATCGCACATGATCCCAGCATGCTTCTTGAAGCGCCTCAAAAATAGGCCCAGGGCAAGAGTGTTTACAGAGGACCAGGAGAAGAGAATCCGCGAGCTTTTCGAGAGGTAAGAAAGGGGCAAAGGCCCTGATCGCACATGATCCCAGCATGCTTCTTGAAGCGCCTCAAAAATAGGCCCAGGGCAAGAGTGTTTACAGAGGACCAGGAGAAGAGAATCCGTGAGCTTTTCGAGAGGTAAAAAAGGGGCACAGTGGGTGTCTAGAGAGGCCCAGGAGAGGAGAATCCGCGAGCTCTTCGAGAGGTAAGAAAGGGGCACAGTGGGTGTTTTCAGAGGACCAGGGCAAAGGCCCTGACAGCACATGATCCCAGCATGCTTCCTCCCACCGGCCGTCCTCCTCCCCTCCTCATTGCCCCCCTTCCTCCCATCAAGTCAAGGCGAGAGGTGCCATCACTGATAGCAAAGGCCCTGACAGCACATGATCCAAGCATGCTTTGTAACACCAGCCGTCCTCCTCCCCTCCTCATTGCCCCCCTTCCTCCCGTCATCCGCCCCCTCAGTCTCCCTTACCTTCCTCCACTTGCTTCCCACCCTCTCCCCACCCTATCAGCCACAAGTCAAGGCGGGAGGTGCCATCACTGATAGCAAAGGCCCTCATCGCACATCATCCCAGCCTGCTTCCTTCCACGGGCCTTCCTCTCCCCCCCTGTTCCTCCTCTCGTCCCCCCTCCCCATATTACTGATCAGCCACAAGACTAGGCGGGAGGTGCCATCACTGATAGCAAAGGCCCTCATCGCACAGCATCCCAGCCTGCTTTCTACCACGGGCCTTCCTCCTCTCCCTTCATTGCCCCCCATCCGCCCCTCATCCGACCCCTCCGTCCCATTCCAGCCTGCTTCCTCATTCCCCCCTTCCGCCCCTCATCCCTCCCTTCCGTCCCATTCCTCCCCTCCTCGCCTCATCCCCATATTACCGATCAGCCACAAGACTAGGCGGGAGGTGCCATCACTGATAGCAAAGGCTCTGGTCGCACATGATCCCAGCCTGCTTCCTTCCACCCACCTTCCTCGCACGCTCCTCTATGCTCCCCTTCCGCCCCTCATCCGCCCCTTCCGTCCCATTACTTCAGCCACAAGACTAGACGGGAGGTGCCATCGCTGATAGCAAAGGCTCTAATCGCACAAGACCCCAGCCTGCTTTCCACCATGGGCCGTAAGAAACCTGGAAAAGAAGGGGAACTGGGGGAAGGCGGGGATGAGGGGGAAGAGGAGGAAGGGGAGGAAAGGGAGGAAGGGGGGGAAGTTGGAGAGGACGGTGGGGCAGGGGAAAAGGAGGGTGTTCCTCGAAAAACGGACCCTATAAAAGCACTTGCGGCAAAGGTTAGCCGGTTTTTGCGGTCGCAGGGGTTGAAGAGAAGCAAGGTGGAAGCAGCTGATGCTGGTGCTGGTGATGGGGTTGGAGGTGATGGTGGTGGTATGGCAGTGGATGAGGAAGCAGTTGGTGGGAAAGCAAAGGCTGGGAAGGACAAGTCTGGGAAGGCTATGCGTGGTAGGACACGGGTGAATATAGGGAAGAAGGGAAGGAGGAGGCATCTGGTGTTTGATAGTGACTCTGAGGAGGATGGTGGTGGGGAGGTGAGTGAGGGAGAGAGTGAGGGAGGGAGTGAGGGAGAGAGTGAGATGGAGGAAGAGATTGGTTTGGAGGAGATGGAGGGAGGGGAGGGGGGTTGGGGGGCTGGGGAGAAGGGGGAAAGCAAGGAAGGAGAGAAGAAGCAAGGAAGTGCAGAGGAAGGTGTGCAAATCGGTGGAGAGGGAAAGGAGAGGAGAACCGAGAGGAGAGAAGGCGTGGGGTTGAAAATCGGGAGGAAGATTCGCAACAATCTCCCATTCACAGATGAGGATGATGCAATGATAAGAAGTCTATTCAGCAGCAGCAACAGCAGCAGCAGGACGAGTAAGGGCAGGAGAGGCAAAGCGGCAGTTGCGAAAGAGATTGCTAAGGCCATGGGAGGGAAGTTTTCAGTTGCCCGGGTTGCGCAGAGGATTCAGTTTCTTGGGCTGCCCGAGGAGGATGGAACGGGCAGGAAGAGGAGTGAGAGGAGGAGACGAGGGAGTGGGAATGGGTTTGATGAGATTTTAAAAGACGTGGCTGATGGAGAGGAGGGAGAGGAGAGGGAGGAGGGAAAGAAGGAAGACAGAGAGTCAGAGGACGAGGAAGAGGAAGGAGGAGGGGAGGAAGCAGTGGGAGGAGAGGAAGGAGAGGGGGGTCTCGTGGAGGATGAAAGGGAGGAGGAGGAGAGTAGTGAGGATGAGGAGAATGTGCTGCTGAGCAAGAGACAGAAGGTGCCGGCTGGTTCTGCTGCTGCTGCTAGAGGAAGGCGAGGAGGAGGGGCTGATGAGACCTCTCAAGAAGAGGCGGAGAATAGTGAGGATGAGGAGAATGTGCTGCTGAGTAAAAGACAGAGGGTATTGGCTGCTGCTGCTAAAGTGAGGCGAGGGCAAAGGAGTGACAGGAGGCAGAGGGGAGGAGCAGCAGCAAGAGGAGGAGAGTTGCGGATGGAGCAAGAGGGCCAGGAAGGGGGAAAGGCTACTGGCAGTGAGGCTGCCAGTGGGAATAGTGCAATGGATTCAGAGAGGGGCAAATGGGGTATCGTTGTCGCAAACAACACGGCTAGCGGTGCTGCTGCTGGAGGGGCTGTTACTGAAAGTGCTCTTATCAAAAGTGCTGCGATTGGAAGTGCTGCTGTGGGAGTGGAAGTGAGGGTGGAGTTGAAGGAGGAAGCCGTAAGAGAGGGCGTTCAAGCAGTACTCGCTGATGGTAAGAGCTCTTCTCCTAACGAGGTGACTTTTGAGTCGACTCAAAAGTCACAAGGGGCATTTTTTAGTTGACTAAAAAGTCACCTCATTGAAGGAGGAAGCCGTAAGAGAGGCCGTTCAAGCAGTGCTCGCTGATGGTAAGAGCTCGTCTCCTCTCTCCTTCCGTTTCTTCCTTATCTTCCTCAACGCCCTCCCTTCTCGCGTCTCGCTTCCCTTCCTCCATGTTTCCTCCATGTTTTCTCGGGCACTCTATGTCTCCTCTTGACTGCTTCTGACACCCATCCTTCAGTGCCCGTGTTTACTTTACCTCCTCTATTTCTCTTCCCTCCCCCCTTCCCCCTCTTCCCCCTCTTCCCCCCTTCCCCGCCCCCCTCCCAACCCCATTTCTCCCTTCCAACAGATTCCTTTGATGGAGCAGAGGCGATCCAATGGCTGCAATCGCGCCTGAAAGCAGCCCACGCCAGCTGGACGGACGCGATCGCTCGAAACAGCTGGCAGCTCCTGCTAATGGACGGTCCAGATTTGCTCAGCAGGAAGGGGAAGAAAAAAGGAGGGAGGGGGAAGGAGAAGGGGAAGAAGGGGAAGAGGAGGAGAGGGCAGGAGGAGGAGGACGAAGAGGAGGAGGAAGGGGAGGGAGGAGAGGAGGAGGGAGATGGGGGGTGGGGGGAAGTTGTGCATGTAGACTTTCCTTTGGTGGAGGAACTGGAAGATTGGGACACAGTGGCCAATGACAGCATGGCGCAGCTGCTGTCAGGTGAGCTGTCTGTTGCTGTCTCCCTAAGGTGCTTTTGGTCTGTTGCTCTCAGGTGATTTTTTTTTTTCCTGTTGCTCTCAGGTGTGCTCTCAGGTGTTGTACACATACACGGATGGTGGAAGAGGGGGGTGCTCGTGCGTGGATGCTTGCATAACCAGTCACATTCCCCTCTGCTCCGTTTCCTCCCTCCCACCAGCGCTGTGCCTGAAGCACCCAGACGAGGCTGACGGCTGCTGGAGAGTCCCCGGGGACAGGGGCACGCAGTGGCTGCTGCACGCTGTGAGCATGCTCACACACATGGTGGAGGGGGAAAAACTTACATACTCAATTCCTCTCTGCTCCGTTTCGTCCCTCCCACCAGCGCTCTGCTTGAAGCACCCTGATGAGGCGGACGGCTGCTGGAGAGTCCCCGGGGACAGGGGCACACAGTGGCTGCTGCACGCTGTGAGCATGCTTGCATCCCTGACCCACCTGCGTTATCTCTCCCTCTTCCCTTCCACGTCTTCCAAACAGCGCTCTGCTTGAAGCACCCTGATGAGGCGGATGGATGCTGGAGAGTGCCCGGGGACAGGGGCACGCAGTGGCTGCTGCACGCTGTGAGCATGCTTGCACGGATGATGGCAGGGGGAAGGTCGTGCGTGGATGGTGGAGGGAGGCTGGAGATGGTTGTTGTGGAGGTGAGAGAGGGAGAGAGTGAGGGAGGGGAGGAGAGACAGGGTGGAGGAGAGAGAGAGGGAGGAGGGGCGGGGAGAGATGGAGGAGCAGAGGGGAGACGAGGGGATTGGAGGGAGGGAGGGGAGGAGAAAGATGGAGGAGAGGAAGAGAGAGGAGGGGAGCATAGAGAGGAAGGAGAGGGGGTTATTAGGGCATGTTTGGGCCCCAGGCACAAGAAGCGGAGAGGGACAGGAGAGACAGGAGAGACAGGAGAGGTACTGCACAAGTCGGGTTTAAACGCCGATGGGGGTAGTGAAGGAGAGGGGGTTGAGTGTGGAGGGGAGAAGGAGAGAGGGGAGGGGAGGGTGGGGGGTGGGGAAGACAGCGGGTATGAGGGAGAGGGCATTACTCTGTCAGCGCGAGTGAAAGAGTCAGGAGGGGATGCGAGTGGGAGGTTCGAAGGGAGCCCGCCAATGGAAGAGGTGGGGAGGGTTGGTGGAAGAGGGAATCCGCGATTAGTGGAAGAGCAGAGGAAAGGGCTTGAAGAGAACAGATGCAGGGATGATCGGGAGGGACAGATTGAAGGAGAATGTAATGATGATCGAGAAGGGGGTAGGCTTGAAGAGGGTGGGAGAAGAGAGGCCCATGCTGGTGTTTCCAGTGGGGAGACGGTTCCTTTAATGCTGGGGGTGTTTGGTGCTAGATCCAAACGGCCTGCTTCCGTGGGTGATGGAGGCTTGGACCGAGCCAAGCGGCTTAGGTTTGATGGTTCGGAGGAGGCTCGGGAGGGATGCTAGGCTCACAGCAGTACATATTGAGGTTGAGAAATAGCCAGAAATACGGTACCGTACGGATACAGAAGTTCTGAATGAGAATTACATGTGAAAAATGCCTAAATCCGCACTGTTGTGCAGTAAATACCGTAAGAGCGCCATGAGGAATCACTTGAAGACCCAGTGTTAGTAGTGTATCTCGGGTTCCTACAGTGCACTATTACCTCTCGCTTGTCCTGTTTCAGGCGGTACTGCATGCAATTTGAACCATCAATACTGTACACATACACGAATCAATTCTCCCTAAAGGCCTACTAAGCACTGCCACACACCCAATAATTTCCCTTCATGAGACGAGCGTTCCTAAAGAAGAAAACAGGTGTTCTACCGCTTAGTAGGATCATCAGGCTCAAGCCTCTTCTGAATGGCAGCAGCTCCCTGAAAGACAAATGCAGGCATGTATGACACAAAATCACACAGGAAGCACACGGTTGATCTTACACAAGCACACAAGGAGCACATGCAATGGGCGGTACACGAGCTGAAGGGCAATGGATGGTGTATGCAGTGGAAGAGCGAGGACAAGACTGTCTTTTGTCTTTTCCTACTAAACAGTGTCTACCTACAGTACTAGACACGGTGATGAAGAGAGGAGTTACCGTAAGAGAACAAAGTTCTGATGTAACGACGTGAGGAGGAAAGGTAACAATGTTCGGAATAATAGAGGTCCAAAGCTAAGAGCAGGAGTGAAATTCACCTCGTAGTTTCCAATTTGATAGAGGAAGCGCAACTCTTCCTTGAGTCGCTCCTGGTCTCTCATTGCTTGCGCCTGGGGAGCAATCAGGAAAAAGGCACAAAAAATGTATGCACGGGGCAAAACGTGAGGAGACAGCACGAACGAATGCACATGATGCAGCCGTGCAGCCATGCACCCATGCACACATGCAGTTATACACCCATGCACCCATGCACCCATGCACCCATGCACCCATGCACCCATGCACCCATGCACCCATGCACCCATG
The DNA here is from genome assembly GCA_947470075.1 of Closterium sp. Yama58-4. NCBI lineage: Eukaryota > Viridiplantae > Streptophyta > Zygnematophyceae > Desmidiales > Closteriaceae > Closterium > Closterium sp. Yama58-4. The sequence goes on along the minus strand of CANIUD010000759.1, from coordinate 413,555 downwards.
CACCCATGCACCCATGCACCCATGCACCCATGCACCCATGCACCCATGCACCCATGCACCCATGCACCCATGCACCCATGCACCCATGCAGAGGCAGCACCTCCTTCTTCTGCTGGAGGGAGCTATGCACCTGGTGCGGAGAATCTCAACACCTACACAACCCCCGCAACCCCCCAGTACCCTTCACAACCGCTTTCAAACCCCACAGAACCCCTCATTCTCACCATGCCCGACTCCATGCTTCGCTTGAGCGCCAGCACCTCCTCCTCCTTCTGCTTCTCCCTCGCGCGGCGAATCTCCTCCCTGCCATGAAAGGCAAGGCGGGGCAGAGAGCGCACAGGCAGGATTCACACGTGGCAGGGACAGCAGCAGCACACGTGCCAACACAGGGAGGTTGAAGTGGAAAAGTGGTTGAGCACAAAGGCCGGATCAAACAGTAACATGCCAACAAGTCAACAAGACGGCACAGGAAGCACAGTGAATGCGTCAACAAGTCAGTAAATCCCACAACCGCATCTCACCTCCTCATATCTTCATCATTAAACTCTGTCATCTCCTTTCCAGAAGGCTTGTCGGGCTGTCCCTTCCTCTTCGTCATCTGCTGATGCTCCCATGCTGCCAGGTTGTAATACCTGCCAGAAACAGATGCGTTGGGACGGAGAAGTGGGCAGGGGGACATGGTTGGGCATGTACAGTACAGAGCGCCTAGAAGATACTTCGTCATCTGCTGATGCTCCCATGCCGCTAAGTTGTAATACCTGATGGAAACCAGGCGTGTTGAAATCGACAGGGGGACAAGGGGGGAGTATTGGGCATGTTCAGGACGCCTAGAAGATAACTTTTCATTTGCTCACTCACACTGAGGTCGTTTTTGAGGCGCCTCAAAAACGACCTCGAAGATATCTTTTCATTTGCTCACTCACACTCCCATGCTGCTAAGTAGTAGAGCCAGAAAAAAGGCAGATGCGTTGTCGTGCCTGACAGAAGCAGGGGGCTCGAAGCAGATTGGGGGAAGGGGGAGGGACAGGGTTAGGGTAACAGCAGCAACCTGATGCTGGACAGGGACAGCACCCTGACAGGGACAGTGGTGTATATCCGGCAATAATAGGTCCAGAAACTTTAGAAGCCAGCACAACAAAGTTCTGCAGCCCTGGCTCGTGTTGACATGGACTCGTTACAGAGGGACTCACTTCTTGGATGGGAACGTGGCGGTGTTGTGGTCTTCCATGAACTCCTTGAATAGGTTCTTCTCCTCAAACCCGCTCAATTGCTCCAGATTCGCCTGCAGTGAGACACCACACACACACACAGCCGCACCCATACCCACAGACACAGACACAGACACACACACACACACACACACACACACACACACACACACACACACACACCCCCGCCCACCCAGCCACCCAGCCACCCCGCCCCCACCCCCCCACACCCCCCCCCCCCCCCAACACCCACACCCACACCCACCCCCACCCACCCACCCACCCACCCCCACACACACACGCACACACACACACACACACACACATACACACACACACCCACCCATCCACACACCCACCCATCCACACACCCATGTCAATGAAAGAAGGGCGAGACCTGACAAGAGACCATGGTATACGGCCAAGGAGGGGACATGGGAAGCAGTGCAAGCGTGAGAGTCAAGAAAGTCAACAAGGGGAGATCCAGGACAGGGGGCAGGGTGAGGGAGCCTGGGAGGGGGCGGGTTGGAGGAGAGAAAAAGCGACAGCGCGAGGTTCAAAACGAGAATGTGAATGGGAGATTTCACCTTTTTCACTTCAGCCAACCAGGCGCTGAACTCGGGTCGTTTGCTCCTGCGAGACAAAGAAGGCATAGCAAAGAAAAGATGGGCACTTCTTCAGACAGCAGCAGCAACAAAAAAAGCAGAAGCAGCAGCAGCAGCAGCAGCAGTGATGATGGTAAGGAGGATGCATTGGTACAAACGATTTGAATGTGAGAGTTAATTTCGCCAAAGGTGGAAAGCCGAACGAGGTTCATGATCCTGGGTATACACGCAAAATTTTCAACAGTACTCACACTCAAGATGAATCACACTCACCACATGTCCACTTCTCGTATGATGCCGTATTTCCCATACTCTGTGACCGGCCCTTTGGACTTGGCCTCTTTCCTAGCCTTCCTCTTTGCCTTCTTCTTCTCCCTCTTCTCCTCCTTCTTCTTCTCCTTCTTCTTCCTCCTCGTCTCCTTCCTCTTCTTCTCTCTCTCCTTCCCCTTCTTCCTCTGCTCTCTCTCCTTCCTCCTCCTTTCTAGCCTCCTCTCATCTGTCTCACTCCCACTGCTCTCCGACGTGGTCTCGTCTTCCTCCTCGTCCTCCTCTCCGTCATCATCGCTCCCTCTCCTCCTCTTCTTCTTCTTCCTTGACTTGCTCCCTTCCTTTGACCTCCTCTTCTCTCTCCTTGCTCTCTTTCTCTCCCTCCTCTCCTCCTCGCTATCTTCCGAACTCTCATCATCACTCTCACTTCCACTCTCGCTCCCACTCTCACTTTCACTCTCACTCTCACTTTCACTACTAGAATCCTTCCTTCGCCGCTTCCCCTTCCCCTTATCCTTCTCCTTCCCCTTCCTGTGACGCCCACTGCTCTTCTCCTTCTCTTTCTCCTTCTCCTTCCCCTTCCCCTTCCCTTTCTCCTGATCCTCTTTCTCCTTACCCCCGCTCCCATCACTCTCCGATCCCCCCCATTCATCACTCTCCTGTCTCGTCTTCTTCCTCTCCTCCTCTTCCTTTGCATCTGCATCCTCACCGTCTGGCCCTTTCCCCTTCCTTTCACGGTCCCTAATCTCCTTGCTCCTACCTCTCTCCCTTTCCCTATCCCGCTTATTTGAGTCCGGATGCCGATTTTCCCCTTTCCCTCCTCGTTCCCGTGAATTCTCATCGTCCTCCTTTCCCCGAATATCCCGTGCGCCTTCGCGACTTCGCCGTCCTTTTTTGCCCTCCATCTCGTCCTCGTCAGATCCCATGACGGTTCGGATCTAGCACGAAGGAACTAGCTTGTTACGACCACAGATATTGTAAAAGATTCAAAACGGGAACAGAAGCAAAATGCCTTCACCTTAGGGTTTACAAAATAGGCTTTCCAGGCTTTAGCGGCTTGAGCTCGAAAAAGCCGCTGCAAAAGGTTTGACCCAACATTGTACTCGATACGGTACAGAGCAAAGTTACGGATTTCTGGCAATTACAGTAGCATAATGTATTTTACTGCAAGCATCGCTGAAGTTGTGTAGTGCTCCCGTTTGCGCTTTTGCCCATCAGACCAGCTCAGCTTTCGCTTTGTCACTGACATAAAGGATTTTCGCCAGCTGTGATTCTCTCCAGCCAATGAAGTGCAGAAATTCTCTGCAAGCGTGAAGGTGATTCGCGACCATCTGAAGAATCGCGATACGCGACAGAGCTACAGATTCGGTGACGAAACTCGTCGATGCCAGCGAGCCATTGCGAAAAACCTCACGCTTTCGTGAGCCTAATCCAGACCGAGTCCACTGCCAGCACCACAGCCACGTGCTCCACATCCCACTGATCACGGTTATCAAATTTGTGGCTTGGCTTGAAAAATCCACGGCCAGAATGTTCGGGCCTCGTCAACATCGATGTGTCCGTTGTCATGACACGATTCCCTGTAGTGCCCCCTGTACCCTTTTCTTCCCACGCCCATCATGCTCTCGCGCAATCCCATCCCATCCAGCCTTGATCCTGTCAGGGCTGGTCGACTTTGAAATCTCCATCTTGGGACCTCCATAACTTCCACTTCTAGAGTCCTAACAAGCTACCAAACTTTCCAGGCTGAGCGGGCTGTCCTAGGACTATCCTATAGGTTCGAGTAGACTTCAACACAAGCCGGTCAAGAACCTTAGCTGGTTAGCTTAGTCTACGACCGTAGCTTAGCCTGCCGTCAGTAGTAATTTCTTCAACAACCAGGTCGGTTTTTATTTTGAATTGTTTTGTTTTTGTGTTATAGAATCTTCCGCGGCGACCTGGAGACATTTTTCACGTCCTTTACAAGTCGTGTCCACTGCGCGTAAGGTCTTGATTAGCTCGGAATTGTCACCGGTGGTAGATTTACCTTGTCAGAAGCAACTCACTCAAGCGGAACGAAGATGGAATCTTCGGAACCGAAACAGCAGTGGGTTTCAGCAGAACCGAATGTCATGACGCTGGCCTCCATTTCGCTCAGCCTCAACTCCAACCTTTTCTCTCAGCACACTGCATTAACGGCTGGTTACCTGAACACGAGCAAGGACAGTACGAGTCGGGTTGACGACAACAGGAATCTTCCGTCAGCAATCAAGCGTTCAGCCTCGAGAACGTCAGACGAGCTCCCGTATCTTGACGATGTTCGTGACGACAGTCGTCAGCCTCAGCCACTGGTCGTGGCAAAGGGAGGGCTTACGGACGGTCACCTGTTGGGAGCGTCTGATAAGAATGCTGGGAGCTTGGTGACGATGTCATCAGGAGGCAATGCTGGCGGCCTCGGGCGAATGCTGAACGATCTTTTCCGCAGCAACCGGGGAATCACCCCCTTAGGTCAGTTCGGTTACAATTTTTACCCCTCGTTCGCTCGAATCCGCCAGAGCTCCTTCTTGCTTCTTCCTCGTCCAAGATGGTGCAGTTTTATCATTACCTTTGTCCTCAGGTGCGCAGCATTCTCTATGTGCCTCTTTTTCATGTCTCCTCCGCAATAGGTTATCGCCGCGGCCGCGGATCAATCAAAGACTGGCGGCATGGGCGGTACGAATCCGCCAAGTTCGACGTGGAGCACGCGGCGACGGCAATAACAGAACCGGAGAAGAAAGTGGCAGACGCCGAGCGCAAGAAGCGCGTTCTCATTCTCATGAGCGACACCGGTGGAGGTCACCGCGCCAGTGCTGAGGCGATCAAGTCGACCTTCGAGCTGGAATACGGAGACAAGTACGAGGTGAGTCAGACACAGAGCCAGAGAACAGTTTTTGTGTCAGCAATGTGTCTGCAAAACGTTGGAACAAGATTGTTGCGTCTGTTGGTTTGATGCTTAAGCCCAATGTGTAACTTTTCACGCACAAGGCTTGAGCACATTTGAGAAGGGGAAGAACGAAATGGAACGCTGTCGCATTGCGACTGGATCACGTGCGACGGCGTTCTCTCTGTTTCCTGTTTCTTTTCCGCCAGGTGACCATCATCGACCTGTGGAAGGAGCACACGCCGTGGCCCTTCAACCAGATGCCCAAGAGCTACAGCTTCCTCGTGCGCCACGAGACGCTGTGGAAGGTGGCGTTCTACGCCACTAAGCCCAAGTTCGTGCACCAGCCGCAGATGGCTGCGACCTCCGCGTTCGTTGCAAGGTGAGAGGGGGGGATGGATTGGAGTGTGTTGCTCGAGCCTGAAAGCACATTAGCGTGGGTCTGGGTGCCTCGAAGCACACAAGCGCGTTAATCATTCCCCACGAGACGCTCTAGAAGGAGCTACAGTTTCCTCGTGCGCCACGAGACGCTGTGGAAGGTGGCGTTCTACGCCACCAAGCCCAAGTTCGTGCACCAGCCGCAGATGGCTGCGACCTCCGCGTTCGTTGCAAGGTGAGGGGGGGGGATGGATTGGAGTGTGTTGCTCGAGCCTGAAAGCACATCGTGGGTCTGGGTGCCTCGAAGCACACAAGCGCGTTAATCATTCCCCATGAGACGCTCTAGAAGGAGCTACAGCTTCCTCGTGCGCCACGAGACGCTGTGGAAGGTGGCGTTCTACACCACCAAGCCCAAGTTCGTGCACCAGCCGCAGATGGCTGCGACTTCGGCCTTCGTTGCAAGGTGACGGAGGGGGGGGAGTGGAAGTATTACACGTTCTCTAAGAGCGATTAACAACAGACTTGGTGTGGCCTCCTCAAAGGAATGCGGCAATGTACGACACCAAACCCAAGTTTTTCTAGACGTAGTGAACAAAGATTTCTCTAAAGGTATACTGTGCCGTCGTTCATCTTAAGCGAGCACAGTTGTTCCCTCCGATCCTTTCCCATCTCCCTTTTCCTGGTCTTGTCTCCACGTACCATCAGGGAGGTGTCCAAGGGGTTGGACAAGTACAAGCCGGACGTGATAGTGAGCGTGCACCCGCTCATGCAGCATATCCCTCTGCGCGTTTTGGCGCTATCTGGTTTCCAGCCGTCACTCTATCGATCCCCTTTCCCCTTTCCGACCCGCGCCCTCCCTTCCCCTCTTTCCCCTCTCCTTCCTGGTGCTTCCGTGTTCCATCAGGGAGGTATCCAAGGGGTTGGACAAATACAAGCCGGACGTGATAGTGAGCGTGCATCCGCTCATGCAGCACATCCCTCTGCGCGTGCTTCGCTCTCGAGGCCTGCTGCACCGCATCCCCTTCACCACTGTCGTCACCGACCTCACCACATGCCACCCCACCTGGTGAGACATTAGGCGTCTTGACAGTAGACGTTTTTGGCGTTCCAGAATGTGAAACGCTGGAGGAATTCAAAGAGTATCTTTCAACCACGTTGTCACTTCTTCACCATCGTTGTCACTGACCTCACCACATGCCACTCCACCTGGTGTGTTTCTTGCTGTCCGCCTGGCTTGAACCTTACACATATTGGTGAAACATAGAACACCAGAGGAGACCCAGCAAGATTCTGAGTGTCCTACAAGTGCCTTCCTGCTCCATCTTGTACTCTTTTACCTGCCTTACCATCTGATTAGGTCACCTTCTCATGGGTCAAGAGAATGACATCCCACACAGCTCTGAAAGCCTTCTTCTCTACCACCTTCCTTCAGGTTCCACCGCCTGGTGACGGTGTGCTTCTGCCCCACCAAGGACGTGGCTCAACGAGCTCTCAAGGCGGGCCTGCAGCCGCCTCAGATCAGAGTGCACGGGCTGCCCATCCGACCAGCCTTTGCCAAGCCCTCAGCTCCCAAGGTATGCTGGAATCACTTCTGAGATTATTAAAAGCTCTCAAGGCAGGCCTACAGCCACCTCAGATCAGAGTACACGGGCTGCCCATCCGACCAGCCTTCGCCAAGCCCTCAGCTCCCAAGGTATATTGGAATCAGTTCTGAGAAGTTTCAAAAGCTCTCAAGGTGGGCCTGAATCTGCCACAGCTCATACCAGAGTACATGGGCTGCCCATCCGACCAGCCTTCGCCAAACCCTCAGCCCCCAAGGTATATTGGAATCACTTCTGAGAAATTTTTAAAGCTCTCAAGATGGGCCAGAAGCAGCCTCAGATTAGAGCACATGGGCTGCCCATCCGACCAGCCTTCGCCAAACCCTCAGTTCCCAAGGTGCTCCTTCTACCTCTGGTTATCCCACCTTTGGCATTCTGTCCCCTTCCTTTCCCCCCTCCCCCACCCACCGTGTTTCATCACTTTTTTCCTGCACCCTGCCCCACTTCATGCTCCCTTCGTCTGAGATGCTATGACTTTCCTTTTCCTCCTTTGCAAATCTCCACCTCAATCCGTCTTTATGCCCAACTGACACAACCCCCCATCCACCGTATTCCCTGCAACAGGACGAGCTGCGCCAGGCATTGGGCATGGACCCTGACCTCCCAGCAGCGCTGCTGATCGGCGGAGGGGAGGGCATGGGCCCTGTGGAGGCAACAGCAAAAGCTGGCAGCCAACCTGGCGCCATCGGGTGGTGGGGAGGCGGTGGCCAAGGGGCAACTGGTGGTGATCTGCGGCCGCAACAAGAAGATGCTGGCCAAGCTGGTTCAGGCCTCCCCCCTACCTCTCACACCGCCCTCTCCATTCTTCCCTTCTGTCTCCCCCCCAACCCCCCTCCCCCCTCATTTCCTCCAACAGGATGAGCTGCGCCGGGCGTTGGGCATGGACCTTGACCTCCCAGCGGTGCTGCTGATCGGCGGAGGGGAGGGCATGGGCCCTGTGGAGGCGACAGCAAAGGCGTTGGCAGCCACGCTCGCACCTGCTGGTGGTGGTGAACCTGTGGCCAAGGGGCAGCTGGTGGTGATCTGCGGCCGCAACAAGAAGCTGCTCGCCAAGCTGCAGGCTGTCAAGTGGCCCTTGCCTGTTCTGGTGCGTGTGGGAGTCGAACGAGAGTTGGATGCGTGTTTGATGGATGTTGGGAACGGTTTTTGGGTCAGGAGGGGTAGCCGGTGGTGAAGCGGTGGCCAAGGGGCAGCTGGTGGTGATCTGCGGCCGCAACAAGAAGCTGCTGGCCAAGCTCCGGGCTGTCAAGTGGCCCTTGCCTGTTCTGGTGCGTGTGCGATTAATCGGTTGGATGCGTGTTTGGTGAGTGTTGGGAACGGTGCTTGGATCAGGGTGGGTAGCTGGTGGGGCGGTGGTGGCCAAGGAGCAGCTGGTGGTGATCTGCCCCGCAATTAGAAGCTGCTCACCAAGCTGCAGGCGGTCAAGTGGCCCTTGCCTGTTCTGGTGCGTGCAGGGGATTGAATGACTGAGATATGAGTGTTGGGAGGGTGTTTGGATCAGGATGGGTAGCTGATGGGGATTGGGATTTATTCGGCTGTGAGCATCAGGGTGGGTAGCAGCAGATGGGTATTGGGTTAAACTGTTGCGCATGATGAATCTTAATGCACGGTTTAACCATGCTGGCTGAAATTTCCATGAGGTGCCCCCGTCCCCAAAGTCATGCCGCATTTTCCGCTACGCATTCAATCTCTTCCCCATGGTCTCCTCACTTCCCCATGGTCTCCTCACTTCCCCATGGTCTCCTCAGTTCCTGTTGCCACTTTGTTCCCCGTTCACACACTTTGCCCTTGTTGCAGCTGAAAGGCTTTGTGACCAACATGCCTGATGTCATGGCCGCATGTGATTGCATCATCACTAAGGTTAGTGTTGTTTCTGCATGCTGCCATGCAACTGTGTTACTACCCTGTTAGTGATGGTCAGTGCTGCGCTTGGTGTGTTTGCATTTGGTCAGTTCTACGACCGTGCATGGCCTAATCATCAACCAGCAAACCCATCACCTCCGTCATCCTATTCTGACAAGTTTTGGCTCTGAGCATATTATTCCTGCTGTCTTTTTATGTCAAACGTCTTCTGCAACCTTCCTTTTAAATGCCTCTGTGCAGGCTGGTCCTGGCACAATAGCTGAATCCATGATCCGGGGTCTGCCCATGGTGCTCAATGACTTTATTGCAGGACAGGTGAGTGTTTTTTTCTCCATATTGTTGACTGGGTGTCCCAGATCCCAGCCCACATATTAGTAATGCGACAATTCTGTGCTGGGTTTCCTATTCATGTCCCTGGCCCCCTCAGGAAGCTGGAAATGTTCCATATGTTGTCGACAATGGCACCGGACTGTTTGAGGAGAACCCCAAGGAGATTGCAAACATTGTGGCGGACTGGTTTGGGCCCAAGGCAGACCAGTTCAAACAGATGGCTGCCAACGCACTCCGCATTGCTCGACCGGATGCGGTCTTTCGCATTGTGCGAGATCTGGACCAGCTTGCTTGTCGACCCCACACCCTTGACAATGTCACATTTGCTTTCACTTGATAGTCATGGCTAGTCCTGATTTTCTTGAAAGCAGATAGTTGATATATCTGACAAGAGTCAACTTCCCTGGTAGGGATTTGTGATGCTGTTTGCTTATGAATCAAGGGTTGGTTTTCCATATGGAGAATGTGATAAGGGGGTGTCACCAACTGACAAGTCTGGTCATTTTGGCGACAGTAAGGGCGTGTCTAAGTCCGACATACGACCAGGTTGCCACAGTTACTGATTTCGCGGTTTGGGCAAACCTTCGCTTGACTCGCCACGCACATTCGTTCCACGTCCCGTGCGCCAAGCGAGTCGTGCTGTTCTTGCCACCAATTCGTCCTGTCTCTCCATGTCGAGGACTAAGGTGGACCCAATGGGATAGGAGTTTCCATCAGCGCCATTCGCGAATATTTGCGAAGCACTCCCTCCCCAGGCGACCATTATTTGCTCGACAATATCAACCCCCAAAAAGGATATCAACAGCACCAAACACGTGGGTGATATGGTCCGGTTGTTGCCTGTCCTATGTCAAGTGTCAGACACTTGCCAACCACATGGTTGATCTATTCACTTGAGAGGAGACTCAACTTCTGTGCTTGCCTTATCCCTCGGATTCGTTAGTGGTCGGGGCCTGTCTGCTGATGAGCGAGCTTGAGATTCCGTCGGCCATCTCTAGGTTGCGCTTTCCCGTCTGATGGCAGGCTCAACGTGGAAGTATAATATTGGCCTGCTGCTTATTCTTCTTGTAGTGTTCATCTGGGTTACCTCTGCTGAGGTGACACAGGTAAGCCTGTAGTTTTCGTAGTACCTCGCTTTTTCGTCTGTCGCCTCTGTCAGCTGTAAATAACCGTGTCTTCTTCGTGCAGCTTATTTTCGAAAAATACAGGCACCCGTTCCTGCTCACGTGGCTCGGTGCGGCACTGTTGGTCATCTACCTCCCGATCGCCTACCTTAGGGAGTGCATCACCCCTCTAATAAGCAAACCTAGTTCCGGCGTACCCGGCGCGACCTCAAAATCCCATAAGGATCTCAAGAGTCACTCGAGCGGCGGCGAATTGCAACGACTTAAGAATGAGCCTCGGCATCACAAGAGGCCCTCGAAGCCTCCACGCGAGATTGATGACAACTCAATGGATGAAGAAAGCGACCTGGACACAGAATTGCTTCTTCAAAAGTCTCTATCGGATATCGCACAACCCGTTCGTACCGCCAAACTTTCCACCCGGGAGATCATTAAGTGTGCTCTCGTCCTGGCACCCCTCTGGTTGCTTACGGAGGTCCGCTCGCATCCCAGCCCGTCGCCCTTTGCTCAACTTTGCTGCTCTTCTTGTTCCCTTTGCTATCATGTTTTTGGATATTGAGATGCTTTGTTTGTTCCATGCAGTACCTGTCAAACGCCGCTCTGTCAATGACAAGCGTGGCCAGCACAACCATTCTTTCGTCGACTTCAGGCCTTTTCACTCTCCTTTTCGGGGTTACTTTAGGAAACGAGAAGTTAACAACGGCCAAGGTGGTTGCAGTCCTGGTGAGCATAGCTGGGGTGGTCATGACTGAGCTCGGCAAAAGTACTGCAGCGGATGATAGCGAGGTGTTTGGTGACGATGCAAGAAATCCTGGCGAAGGAGCTGGTCAATATGTGTAAGTCTTATGTCTACACACTCTGATAGTTTGCCTGGTTGTGTTTTGTGTATGATGATCGTCCGGCGAGCTGTCTTTCTCACTCGTTGTCCGTTGCAGGTTACCGAGTCAACATCTTGTTGGTGATATATTTGGCCTCCTATCTGCAGTTTCCTATGGAGTATACACAAGTAAGCCCTTTGCATAATAGACATTGGCACCAATTGAGGTGCAATTTCTCACTTCGTTTTGTGCCGAATTTGCAGCTCTTCTGCGCAAGTACGTCGGTGATGATGAAGCAGGGGACGAGAAAGCTGATATGCAGAAAGTTTTTGGGTACATTGGCCTGGTTACCTTACTCGGGCTATGGTGGATTGGTGAGCTAAGCAATATGACAATTTTTGCGGTTTCTTATGTTGTTTCTGTTCTTCTTTCTGTTTTCAATGTATGGCTGGATGGATGCACCTTAGTGTCCTTGTATGTCAGCCCTCATGTTATCCATTTGTCTTCTGGCAGTTTTTCCTCTTCATGTGTTTGGATTGGAACCATTGGCCGTTATGCCTAGCACTGTCAATCTCGATGAGGACATTGTTGCCAACAGCCTTGTTGGCAGTGTGGTCTCAGATTATTGCTGGTGAGCTGCTTCACATGTCATCTGAAAGATCACTATCTAATCTGCTTGCAGGAACGCATATGTGCCTAAATTACTGTTTATATCGGAATGCTTTCTTTTCTGCATGCAGGGCGTTATCAGTTGTATGGACAACACCTCTTGTTGCCACTCTGGGCCTGTCCTTGACCATCCCACTTGCCATGGTCGCGGACATGGTGATGCATGGCCGACAGTACTCATTTGTGTATATTCTTGGTTCTGTCCAGGTGAGCTGAGAAGTTGCTGCATGTGCTACAAAAGTTTCCATTGAGTGCTTAATCTTTACAATAGAAGTATTCGTCTACGTTGCAGGTTTTTGGCGGCTTTCTGATTGCAAACATGGCAGACAAGTGCATGGGTGGTCCTGCGACAGATCATGAAAGTCCACGGTTCGAGAAGGAGATGATTGATATCCTCAGGAGCCCGGTAGATTAGCTTTTCCAATAATGGAAGTGGTGGCGGCTCTCTTTCATGCTGCCTTTGCATACTGCAGTAGCATCTGTGGTTAAGGATCAATGAAATGGCCTAGAAAATATCACCTTGGTGGGGCACTAGTTCTCCCAAGGTATGCTTGCATTTCTGGGATAGGTTAGGTTGTGGTTTGTTTCCTCTTGCATTTTTATGTGTAGTGATTCCTGAGATCCCAAAATTACATGCATTCTTGTCTGTACAAGAGCTTGTGTGGACTATAAGTGTGCGCTTATAGGGGGGAATTACTGTTGGAGCATGCTACAGTTCTTCACCTTTTTTATTGGTGGGACACCCCAAATATGATCACAACTAAAAGTTACAAGTTTTGTGACACGCCCATGTCAAGGATGTATCCCCCCCCCCTTCCCCACTCTAGTGGACCCTGGGGTCGTAATTGTAGGGGGGAAGGGGTCCACTAGACGGGGTATTATGGTATGAAATGCACTGATAAGTAGGTGTGCACAATTGGTAGAATACACCAGGAGTAGTAACAATTTTTCAAATTATCGGAAAAACACTATATAAAGATCAGCTCACAAACGGTGGAGTGGAGGACTGAAAACTCGCGACAGTACAAACAGAGCCTGGGACTTGCAGGATGCAGCAGAGGCCTATGGCTTCGTTAATCACAGAATCTTCTAGAGGATACGTTTAGATATGGTGCGGGCTCGAGACGAGATACCGAGTTACCCCAAGCCCCCCAAGGTCGAAGGTTTGAAATCCTTGGGACGCTCTTTACAAAAAGAAGTCGCTGCTCTAGCCCACAAACTCACGACACTGACCTACGATTTGCTCTCAGCTGGACCAAGGTACGAGGTGCGGGTGGATTGATATCTCCGACTGTATCCTCGAAAATGATTCGAGTGGCAGTAACATGAGAAACATGAGAGAATGGACCTGAGCGGACAATAGACCTGACCTGACTTTTTCCATCCATACCTGACACCCGCGGAAAATTGACAGACGGAACCGTTGACGAACCAGCAGCACCGAACAGATTGACGACAAACTTGCAGCACGACCGACGACAAACTGGACAACGTGATGCAGGGGGCGGACGTTCGGTGGGCAGCTCGTCAAACCTCTCGGTGATCTCAGCCGTCCGTCGCCCCCACCGTGCACCACCGACCCTCGATCAATCTGTTTGCTCGGCCTTCGATCATGCCGCGGCTGCGATGTTCCAGCCCAGAGAATGTCACTCAGATGACATCAGACACCCACTTCAGCTCCCAAGGCCAGTGCAAACCCCAAGGGCACCCAGCTCCCCCTCCAGAGACACCGAGGAGTGCAATACTGTACAGTAACGAAACTCGAAGTTGCGACTCAGGTTGAGACTCTGGTCCCCCAGCGTCCGGCCAGACTTCTGACCCCAAAAACTCCAGGCTGAAGTTTTCTCAGTCCAGACGCACAAGGCAGCAGAAAGGAGAGGAGCAGCAGAGCCGAGCTAGAGCAGAGCACCCACCCGCCAGAAGCACTGTGCGAGCGAGCGACAGCGTATGCAATTAGGACCAGCAAGGTTGTACTGTAATGTACCTGTGTTCCTTCCCAAGCCATGTGAAGTATGTACGGCTCAGCTCAACGAACTGTACAGCACTGATGCCGTACCACAGTGTTCGGTTACTCTGCTATAGTACATCCGTGGTCGGCGACGCTTCATGGTGACCAAGAAGCGGTATTCTCGCTCGCTGACCCTACTATTACTACGATAGTATCGTCCAGCAGTATCACTGACGCTACTATCTAACAGCAGTCGACGTACGAGCCATCACTGACGCCACTTCAGTACACGCATGACCTATTCAACCACACGTACAATATTGCCGATACATCTGTCACCGTGACTTCACTACCGGAGCTGCCTGTTGGCTGTCACCGATTTTTACGTTCTACCTGATTTATTTTTATCTTTACGCAAGCACAATCTCGCGGGAAACGGCCTTTCGTGTGCGACAATCAGTGGGCGACAACGTTGCGACAATGCGACACGTCTCCTGTGGGGTGATAGAAAGAAGGTCGGGGTAGGTACCATGAGAAAAGGGCGATTTCACGGAGCAGGGAGAAGGATTACAGGAGGAGGCGCGAGCGAACAGCCGGTTGCCGTTAGCCATCTCTCGACTACATTGACGGTTTCAAGACATTAAGAAAAGAAGTTACCTCAATTACCCTGACGCAGGGTAACTCGGTTGAGGTGTCTCAAGACAAGGCTCTTGGACGAGGAGAGCAGCAGCAGCGAATTGGTTGATAATCCCTGGAAGAATTAGACGCAAACGGATCTCAGACTCAGAAGCGTCCATAGTAGTGACTCGAGAGCCTACTAATTGTAGTAGTAACCACGGTGTTGCTGGTATAGTGGTGAAGAGAAGAGATATTATAGTGGAGGGTCCGGAATTAGCCAGTCTCATACCAATTATTAGTTGGGAATCCAGTGGCGCTGGTATGGCGGAAGTAGCAACGGCTGTGATTCGCCGCGGAGGAGCCGGCGGGAGCAACCGCGTCACGGACGGTGATCTCGAGAGTTTCCTGTTCGGCGACGATGGCGACACGTCAGACATCGGCAATCGCAGCCGTCGATCCAGCCTCAGCTTCGAGCCGCTCACGGCGCACGACGGCGACGGTGCTCACGGCGGGTCCCGCGCCGACAATCACGGCGGAGGTCACGGTGGGGGACACGGCGACAGAAGGCGGATGAGCGTGGAGGAGAAGAACGCGTTGTGGCGGGAAACCGTCCGCGCGCGCGTGTCGTTCAAGCGCGGAGGGGGAGGGTCGCGGGGGGAGCCGGAGGTGCAGGAGCCGCTGGTTCCGCGGAGTGGGGAGCTGGTTCCGCGGAGCGGGGAGCTGGTTCCGCGGAGCAGGGAACTGGTGAATTGGCCGCGGCCGCGAACGCCGCCGTTAGGCACGGAGAGGGGGACGGAGAGGGGGACGGAGCGGAGCGGCGTGTCAGGGATCGAGACGACTCATAGGAGCGGCATTTCTGGCACGGGAAGGGGAACTGAAAGGGGAACGGATAGGGGAACGGATAGGGGAATGGAACGAAGCCCAACGGCTAGCGGAGCAGAGCGGATTGGGAAAGGGGGTTCGAATAAGGAGAAGGAGCGAGACGCGGCGATGGTTGCAGCTGCGGCAAAGGTTCTGTCGGTGTCTGCTGCTGCGGCGATCTGGGGCGGGAGTCAGAAGGAAGGAAGTACCGTGGGCACGGGGAGCAAAGTGGGACCCGACTCAGACGATGTGTCTAAAAGGTGAAGAGAGCACACTCTGGTGGGGAAAGTGTTTTGAGTCGACTCAAAGCAAGGCAGTTCTGTGGGCACGGGGAGCAGAGTGGGGCCAGACTCAACTGATGTGTCTAAAAGGTAAAGCTACCACTGTGGTGGGGAAAATGTCTGTTTTTTTTTTTTTTTTTTTTTTTTTTTTTTTACCTCCTTTCCCCCCTCCCCTTCCGAACCTCCCGTCCAGGTCTGGCCACGCCTCGACAGAAACCCCCCTCTCGTCAGCAACACCCCTCAAAGGGGCACCCCCCCCCTCCCACGGACTAAGATCCGTCGCAGGAGGTGCCAATGGCAAAGCACACGCACATCCTCCTCCCAAACGGCACCTTCAAGGTCCCCACGGGAGACGATTTTGATCATGATGCCACCACCGCCACGGTTCAGCTCACCCAATTCCACCAAACCACACACCCACCCACCACTAGCTGAACTAGCCCTTCCCCCCTCCCGAACCTCCCAAGCCTCCGTCGAGGTCCGGCGCAACCCCTGTCTCGTCAGCAACGCCAGTGAAAGGCGGCGCACCCCCTCCCACAGACTACGACCCATCGCAGGAGGTGTCGATGGGCAATCACACGCACATCCTCCTCCCAGACGGCACCTTCAAGGTCCCCACGGGGGATGACCATGATGCTACCACCGCCACGGATCAGCACACGACAACAGGGCAGCACACCCCGATTATGCCGAAGCACACACCCACCAGTAGCTAAGCTAGCCTTCCCCCTTCTTCCCCCCTACCAAACCTCCCGAACCTCCCGTCCAGATCTGGTACTGCCTCGACCGCAACACCCCTCAAAGGAGCACCCCCACCGACGGACTATGACCCCTCGCAGGAGGTCCCAATGGGCAAGCACACGCACATCCTCCTCCCAGACGGCACCTTCAAGGTCCCCACGGGGGATGACCATGATGCTACCACTGCCACGGGGCAGCACACTGCTACGGGGAGGAGCAGTGGTGGCGGGGGCGGGAGCAATCGGCCGGTGAGACAACCTGCTGTGCATTGGGAGGACTGGGCGAGCGATGAGGAGGAGGACGAGGAGCAGATCGATGCTGTCATGCTGGAAGGTGCGTGGTGGGGGTGTGGGTACGTCATTCTTGAATGATGAATGATGAGTATGGTGGCTGATAAGGCACTTGGGGGGGAGGGAGGGGAGCAAGCAGCCAGTGAGGCAGCAGCCAGTGAGGCAGGCAGCAGCCTGCTGTGCATTGGTACGACTGGGCGAGTGAGGAGGAGGACGAAGACAAAGAGCAGGTCGAGCAGACTCACTCACCAGCCCGGCTTACACCTTTCCCCCTCCCCCCCTGTCCCTCCAGACATCTATTTCAAGGTCAAGGCGGCAGACAAGCGGCTAGACGATTACAAGAACCTGGTTGTCGTTCCTGTGCTTCATAGTGCTCTACCTGATGGTGCTGTACATGCAAGCAAGCCGACTCCCCTTCCCTCCCCTCTCCCCTCCTCCCAATCCACTCCTGTAACCTCAGACATATACTTTAAGGTGAAGGCGGCGGATAAGCAATTAGACGATTACAAGAACCTGGTGTCGTTCCTCTGGTTCATCGTGCTCTACATGGTGGTGCTGTACATGCAAGCCGACTCCCCTTTCCTCACCCCCTCTCCTGCCCTCCTGGTGTCGTTCCTCTGCTTCCCTCTCCCGTCGTCCCTGCTTGCGTTCCAGACATTTACTTCAAGGTCAAAGCAGCGGATAAGCGACTAGACGATTACAAGAACCTGGTGTCGTTCCTGTGCTTCATCGTGCTCTACATGGTGGTGCTGTACATGCAAGCCGACTCCACGGATGGGTTTGAGGTGTCCACAGCACACAACATTCTCCTCCCTTCGGTGAGCACTACAGGGTGTTGATATTGTGACGGTTGGTGCTCTACCTGGTGGTGCTGTACATGTTGGTGCCCTGTCTGGATGTTCGTACTCTACATCCTCCTCCCCTTTCCTCCCTTCATCGTCCCATAAGTGGACCAGAAAACTTGCACACACAAAACAGGAGGGGCAGGAAGAAAATGGGGCAAGACCTCAAACTTGCTGCACCGCTTACACCAACCAACTCCCCCTCCCCCACCCCATTTCAACTCCCCCTTTATCCATGCCATTCCCGCAGGGGGCATCAGGCAGCGAGCTCAACGCTATGAGTGGTCCGGATGAAATGTATCAGTGGGTTAACGACAGCATAATACAGGTGCGTGGCAACACAGGTGAGACACAATAAAGTTGAGTAACAGTACAGGTGAATAACCGTACAGGTGAGTAACACATCTGACGCAACTACTGGGGTATCCAATCCAATCCAATCCAATCCAATCCTATCCAATCCAATCCAATCCAAGTGTTCAAGGTGGCAACGGCAATGGTGTGGGAAAAGTTTGGGTGTGAAGCAGAGCAGAGCAGACTGTGGAATGCTTTTGGGAACGTGACCCACGTGGTGGTGGTGTGTTGACACGTTTCACCACTCCCTCCCTCCTCTCTCCCTTGAGTCGACTCAAAAGACACGTTTCACCACTCCCTCCCTCCTCTCTCCCTTGAGTCGACTCAAAAGACACGTTTCACCACTCCCTCCCTCCTCTCTCCCTTGAGTCGACTCAAAAGACACGTTTCACCACTCCCTCCCTCCTCTCTCCCTTAAGTCGACTCAAAAGACACGTTTCACCACTCCCTCCCTCCTCTCTCTCTTGAGTCGACTCAAAAGACACGTTTCACCACTCCCTCCCTCCTCTCTCCCTTGAGTCGACTCAAAAGACACGTTTCACCACTCCCTCCCTCCTCTCTCCCTTGAGTCGACTCAAAAGACACGTTTCACCACTCCCTCCCTCCTCTCTCCCTTGAGTCGACTCAGAAGACACGTTTCACCACTCCCTCCCTCCTCTCTCCCTTGAGTCGACTCAAAAGACACGTTTCACCACTCCCTCCCTCCTCTCTCCCTTGAGTCGACTCAGAAGACACGTTTCACCACTCCCTCCCTCCTCTCTCCCTTGAGTCGACTCAAAAGACACGTTTCACCACTCCCTCCCTCCTCTCTCCCTTTTTTCGACTCAAAAGACACGTTTCACCACTCCCTCCCTCCTCTCTCCCTTGAGTCGACTCAAAAGATACGTTTCACCACTCCCTCCCTCCTCTCTCCCTTGAGTCGACTCAAAAGACACATTTCACCACTCCCTCCCTCCTCTCTCCCTTGAGTCGACTCAAAAGACACGTTTCACCACTCCCTCCCTCCTCTCTCCCTTAAGTCGACTCAAAAGACACGTTTCACCACTCCCTCCCTCCTCTCTCTCTTGAGTCGACTCAAAAGACACGTTTCACCACTCCCTCCCTCCTCTCTCCCTTGAGTCGACTCAAAAGACACGTTTCACCACTCCCTCCCTCCTCTCTCCCTTGAGTCGACTCAAAAGACACGTTTCACCACTCCCTCCCTCCTCTCTCCCTTGAGTCGACTCAGAAGACACGTTTCACCACTCCCTCCCTCCTCTCTCCCTTGAGTCGACTCAAAAGACACGTTTCACCACTCCCTCCCTCCTCTCTCCCTTTTTTCGACTCAAAAGACACGTTTCACCACTCCCTCCCTCCTCTCTCCCTTGAGTCGACTCAAAAGACACGTTTCACCACTCCCTCCCTCCTCTCTCCCTTTCTCTACTGCTTCGGCTGCCGTGCTCGTCACCAGGTGGTGTGGGAGGGGCCGCATTGCGGCAACAGTGTGTGCGACAACCCCTTGGAGTACGCAGCGTTCGGGCAGTTCGGGTGCGAGGCAGACTGCGGGGTGTTTGAGAACGTGACCCACGTGGTGGTGCTTTGCTTTGTCTTTGACACGTCTCACCACTCCTCCCTTTCTCCATGCCTCTACTGCCTCTGCTGCTGTTGGTCTACAGGTGGTGTGGGAGGGGCCGCATTGCGGCAACAGTGTGTGCGACAACCCCTTGGAGTACGCAGCGTTCGGGCGGTTCGGGTGTGAGGCAGACTGCGGGGTGTTTGAGAACGTGACCCACGTGGTGGTGCACATCCACTCGTCCTTCTCCTCGCAGTCTGACAAGCAGGGCAGCTCGTGGAACCTGTGCATGGTTCAGCCCACCAACCTGTGCTGGTGAGTCGCATGCATGTGTGTGTATGGGTGTTTGAGAACGTGACCCACGTGGTGGTGCACATCCACTCGTCATTCTCCTCGCAGTCTGACAAGCAGGGCAGCTCGTGGAACCTGTGCATGGTTCAGCCCACCAACCTATGCTGGTGAGTCGCATACATGTGTGTGTATGGGTGTTTGAGAATGTGACTCATGTGGTGGTGCACATCCACTCGTCCTTCTCCTCGCAAGCCGACAAGCAGGGCAGCTCGTGGAACCTGTGTATGGTGCAGCCCACCAACCTGTGCTGGTGAGTCGCTCTAACCTGGGTTGCATGTGAGTGCATGAGGGAGTGTGTGCATGCACGGCCGGGCAGGGGGATGGAGACGAGGGGTGTTTGAGAACGTGACCCACGTGGTGGTGCACATCCACTCGTCCTTCTCCTCGCAAGCCGACAAGCAGGGCAGCTCGTGGAACCTGTGTATGGTGCAGCCCACCAACCTGTGCTGGTGAGTCGCTCTAACCTGGGTTGCATGTGAGTGCATGAGGGAGTGTGTGCATGCACGGCCGGGCAGGGGGATGGAGACGAGGGGTGTTTGAGAACGTGACCCACGTGGTGGTGCACATCCACTCGTCCTTCTCCTCGCAAGCCGACAAGCAGGGCAGCTCATGGAACCTGTGTATGGTGCAGCCCACCAACCTGTGCTGGTGAGTCGCTCTAACCTGGGTTGCATGTGAGTGCATGAGGGAGTGTGTGCATGCACGGCCGGGCAGGGGGATGGAGACGAGGAGTGTTTGAGAACGTGACCCACGTGGTGGTGCACATCCACTCGTCCTTCTCCTCGCAGTCTGACAAGCAGGGCAGCTCGTGGAACCTGTGCATGGTGCAGCCGACTAACCTGTGCTGGTGAGGGGGAGGAGAGAGTGAGTGACGAGGGAGAGATGGTCAAGAGTTAGAAAACGAGAGGCATACATGTGTGCAAGTCAAGCATAGCAGCTCATGGAACCTGTGCATGGTGCAGCCGCGCAGCAGTTGCTGGTGAGGGGAGGCAGTGGTCCACCGTGTTTCTCTCTCATGTGTGGTGTGCAGTGCAGTGCAGTGCAGTGCATGAGGGAGACCTCTTTCCCCTCCTCCCTTTTCTCTCATGTGTGCATTGCAGTGCTTCTGCAGGTTCGAGGAGCCTCAGGTGTTCTCAGAGCTCACTTCAGAGGTCGCATTAGATTAGACCTCTTCATCCCAGAGGTTCACCTCTTGCATGCACACACACATCAAGTTGCCCCCTCCCTCTCTGCACTCCTCTCCACTCCTCTCCACTCCTCTCCACTCCCTCAGGTTCGAGGAGCCTCAGGTGTTTTCAGAGCTCCAATCGGAGGTGGCGTTGGACCTCTTCATTCCGGACGGCGACTGGCAGATCAGGCTCGACGCGCCGGGCGGCGGCGTTCGGGGGATAGTGCAGGTGGTCGGCGCCCTCAGCAGCAACGCCACCCTGCAACGAACCAACAGCAGGGGCGGCCGAAGCAACGCCCGAGGCTCGGCGACAGGCTGGGGAACGACTTGGAGCGTGTCAGGCAACGGAGGAGGGTCGGCGGGGGTGGTGGATACACCCTTAGCAGAGCTAACAGACCTAGGAGCGAGTAAAGACGTGGTGGTGTCATGGGGTGGGTGTGCGACGAGTAAATCAACGGTGGAGAATGGCCGATCGGCGGTGCTGGCTAAGAGGCTGTATGGGTGTAGGGAGACGTGTGCTGCGATGGCAGCGTGTGTGCTGGGCGCGTGTGAGAATGTGGGGGTGGAAGAGGCTTCGGGCATGTTTGTGGACTGTGCGGTGGTGTGCAACATGGCGCCCTTTACAATCACACAGTACAGCAACTGGACGTGCGTTGAGGTGAGCACGCGGGTTGATACAACAGTCCCTAGTCTAGAAGAAACATATTTTAGGTTGTCAGATGCACATGGCAATGGCATCCCTGTAAGTAGAACCACTAAATAGACGCATATGCCTTTACCATGTACTGCACTCACGACCGTGACCATATGCATGTATGCTCATTTGCCCACCTCCACACTCTCCCATATGCTCACTTTCGCACCCACATGTGCCCATGTGCCCACCTTCGCACCTGCCCCTGCGTTCTCTCCTCCTCCCTCATCAGATGCTAAGGACCACCACCACCGTTCTTAAGAACATCAACTGCTCGGGTAAGAACGAATGGCATCCAAGGCAGGTCTGTACTCGGGCAAGTCCCCACTGTGCTCCCTCCCCCTCCCTCTCCAGGTGATAAGGACCACAACCATTGTCCTGAAGAACATCAACTGCTCTGGGAAAAACGTATCGCACGTAACTCATGCCTCGTTTGCCTCCGTGAATTTTTTGGGGCGCCTCAAAAAGGTGTTTTTGAGGCGCCTCAGAAATAACTCATGCCTCGTTTGCCTTGCCTCCGTCCGTGACATTGTAACGAAATGACTCTTAAGTCGACTTGATAGTCACCTTGCTTGCCTTGCTGCATGGGTCAAGGAGCTGAGGAAACAACTCCAAATGACTTTGCGACAACTCGAAATCCATTCCTCGTCTCCTTTCCCCTCACTTCCCCCTCCACACAGTTAACGCTACGTATGTCAAGGCACTGAGAAGAAACGCCTGCAGCAGCAGCAGCAGCAGCAGCTCCAACCCCAGCAACAGCAGCAGCAGCAGTGCACATGTGCGTCAGACACCCACCCATACCATCCCATCGCATTCACCCACCCATCCATCCACCTATCCACCCATCCAACCATCTATCCACCCACCCACCCATCCATTCACCCGTGTCGTCCCACCCACCAACAGCAGTTGCTGCAGCAGCTTTCATTTGCCGACTCAAACTTCTTACTCTGTTATTCTCTTTCACCGGCACCCGTCCATCCACCAATGTCCCCCCTTCAGGTGACATCCCACCAGCGGCGGTTGCTGCAGCTGGTTCGAGGGCAACCACCCCAGATACCGCCCGTGCAGAGCCTAGCACAGGGGAAACCACAGCTGAACGTCCAGGTGAAATCCCAGGAGCGAGCTCAGGTGAAAGCACAGGAGCAAGCAGTCAGGGGCGGGAGAAAGCGTTTTGCGGCGAGAAAGCGGACAACTGGACGAATGCTGGAGTTTTCCACGAAAGTCGAGGGAGATGATGTGCGTCTTCCTCGCCACCACCACCCACTGTGGCATGTGAGGCGAGACGCTCCCATGCAGGATGCGAGACAGGGAGCAGAGGAGGGAGAGGAAGACGTGGTGGTATTCGATGCAGAGGGAGGGAGGGCAGCAGAAGATGGGAAGGGTGGGGCGGCAGCAGCTGAAGAAGCAAAGGGGGTGGGGTTGGCAACGGAGGAAGAGGAAGAGGCAGAGGAAGAGGCAGAGGAAGAAGGGGAGGAAGGGGAGCAAGGGGAAGCAGCAGATAATGGTTTCAGCGTTTGGACCGACAGTGGTAGCAGAGCAGGCAGCATGGGGCACATGGAGAGCAGCACAGAGAGTGTGGAGAGTGCGCGAAGCATGGGAGACAGGATGGAGAGAATGGGAAGAATCGGCGGATTCATGAGCCATAGAGCCTTGAATGCTGGTCAGTTTTCATCACCTGAGTTTCCACCTGAGTTTCCACCTGAGTTTTCACTTGAAGTCTCTACCTGACTCTGCTGCATCAATTTCCATCTGAGCTTGCTGCGTACGCTGTGTTTCCCCCGTGGCTACACCCTCCAAAATTGCCTTTACAGTGCACCATCACCCATCCAATTGGCCACCCAACCAGGCATCCAATCAGCCATCCACACGTGCTGCCAGCCAGCTGCATTGTACCTTTTTCCATTCTTTGCCCATCGTCTCTCTCAGTCTTTTGAGGCGCCTCAAAAGGCCCATCGTCTCTCTCAGTCTCATCTCACTCCTGCATTGTTCCTCTTCTCCACCTCCCCCTTGGTTTTTGAGAATTCTCAAAATTTGGTTTTTGAGAATTCTCAAAAACCTTTTTCCATTCTTTTCCCATCGTCTCTCTCAGTCTCAGTCTCACTCCTGCACTGTACCTCTTCTCCACCTCCCCCTTTCTCCTTCTCTCCCTCGTCCTAATCCTGTCCCTTGCTTGCTCTCATCTCCCTGCTTATTCTCTCCGTTGTCCTCTCTCTCAACCCTTCCCCCTTACACCAGCAGTACCAACGCCCAGCCCTAATGCACCAACAGCTGCAGAAGCAGAAGCAGCAGCAGCCACTGCTGGCGCCTTGTTTCCTACTCTCCTCACTGCTGATTCTGCCGGCTTTGACTCGTACGCTGGTGATAGTCAAACCCAACCGCAACAGCTGCAACCACCACCCCAACAGCAGGAGCAGGTGATTCAGCAGCAGCAGCAGCAGCAACAGGTGTTTCAAGCCCAACAGCAGCAGCAGGCAGACGCACAAGCAGTCCCACAGGCGATCACCAACGCAGAAGCAGTCCCACAGGAGAGCACACAGGCAATCACAGGCACACAAGCAGTAACAGACGCGTGGGCAGCTCTAGGGCCCACGGAGCGGCAGCGGTGGTTCAACCTGCGAGTGGCTGTGAGCCGCGCGCTCTTCTCCTGGGTGGGGGATGCCTGCCTCGCTAAAGTTTTCTTGGCCGTGTCTCTCGATGCTGCCACTCGTGCTCGTGTTTCTGCATTGTTCTGTGCGCTGCTGCACAGCCCGGGGGAAGCGCAGGGAGGGCAGGGTGCTGCAGCTGGCGTTGGTGGTGGTGGTGGTGGTGGTGGTGGTGGTGGTGGTGGTTTTGGTGGAAGGCTGGAGATTACTGATACGGTTTTGACGAACGGAGCAGCAGTGGATGGTAACCTGCTTGCCAGCAGTTTGAGCAGCAACAGCAGCAGCTCGACTGGTGGTGGTTTGGTCGGCAGCAGTTTCAGCAGCAGTTCATTCGACGTCGCAGCAGTGGGAGGAAATGGCTGTGTGCTCGGCCCGTTCACTTCTGTTGATGGATCCATGGCTGCTGCTGCTGCCCACTTCGCCTTTCACGACTTCCCCCCTGCTCCTCCTCCTGCTTCCAACAACACCAACACCAACACGACTGCTACTAATGAAACCGCTTCTACCATCAGTGCCTCTGCCCTGCTCTCCAAGCGTCTGCACATGTCCCGGGACCAGTTTGCCCGGTTCGTGGGAACCTTCCTGGACGCTGTCGAGTCGGTGGTGGCGGTGGATGGAGCAACGCTGTCTCGTCTCTCCTCGCATCTTTACATCGCTGCGATTGGCCTTGTGGATGGCAGCATGGGCGGCTGCAGCCTGCGTGAGTGCCGCACTTGTGTTCATTGTTGACGCTGCTTGTGCTGCTTCTCTCTCCACTTGTCGACGCTGGCATGATGGCGGTGGCGAATGCTGGAGGAGTGGACATGGGCGCGTTTTGAGACGTCTCAAAACACTCCTTTTTTCACATGGCGGTGGCGAATGTTGGAGGAGTGGACATGGGCGCGCATTTAAATGTGACAGTGGTGAGGCGTGACAGACAGGGAGGGGTGAGTGTGACAGGGAGGGGTGGCAGGGAGGGGGTTGACAGTGGGGTTACAGCAGTTCATGTGGCCAGGTTTGGTTTTGAGTCGACTCAAAACACACCAGGTTTGGTTTTGAGTCGACTCAAAACACACCAGGTTTGGTTTTGAGTTGACTCAAAACACAGGGGGTTGACAGTGGGGTTACAGCAGTGTGCAGTTCGGGTAGCCAGGTTTGGCACCAAACCTGTCTCACTCCCCTCCTCCCTCATCATTCACTACCCCCCAACCTCATTTCAACCTCCTTGCCCAATGCAGATGGGCGCTTGCTGGAGTGGGCAGTGGGGGCGGATGTGACAGTGGGGAGGGGTTACACCAGTGTGCAGTTCGTGTGGGCTGAATTGGCAACAAGCCTGTCTCACTCCCCCCTCCCCACAACCTCATTTCAACCTCCTTGCCCAATGCAGATGGGCGCTTGCTGGAGTGGGCAGTGGGGGCGGATTTCAATGTGACAGTGGGGAGGGGCGACAGTGTGCAGTTCGTGTGGGCTGATGACTACCCTCACTCCGTTAAAGGTGAATTCCTCCGTTACCTCTTTTAAGCCCACTTCTTGCCTCACACGTAAGCCTCCCGTCTAAGCATGCGCCACCTCTTATGCAGTGGCAATGCGTTTTCTTTTCTTTTCTTTTCTTTGTTTTCTTTCCTCTTTCTTTCTTACTACTACGAACAACATCGCAACAACCGTATGGCTGTTTGTCCTGTCCCTTCCCTCCCTGCACACCCCCCTTTCCGTGTCCCCCTTGGGCCATGGCACCGTCCAGCCATGTTTCCATCTCACCCAACCGTCTCTCCCCTTCATCTCCCCTTGCCCTCTCCCTTCATGTAAAAAGATAGCAATCCTCCCTCTCCCCTACGTCTCAAAACTCCCCTTTGTCTTCCCTTACCCTCTCCCTTCCTTCCCCTGTCAATCCACGGCACGAGTTGGGCAGCAGAGAGGGCGACAGTCTCTTCAAGCGCTACGGCGCCAAGGGCATGGTGTCAGTTCAAAAATTGTGATCAGAATCTTTTCGGTTCAGCCAACCCTCGTCCTCCTCACCCCTCCCCGTGTTTCCCCTTCCCCGTCAGTGCGTGGGCTGGGCAGCAGCGCACACGACAGCCTATTCAAGGGCTACGGCGCCAACCGCATGGTGCTGTCGAGGCACAGCCGCTGCGCGCCTGACAACGTGGGCACCATGCCGCTTGATGGCCCACCACACCCATGCGCTCTCTGTAAGCTGCTTTTGCTTGCATCCCCTGTTAGTCGTGAGTTGCCTTGAGCCATGTGCCACACCACGCCAACCGCATGGTGCTGTCGAGGCACAGCCGCTGCGCGCCTGACAATGTTGGCACCATGCCGCTTGATGGCCCACCACACCCATGCGCCCTCTGTGAGTTGCTTGCGACCCTCGGGCACCCCTACCTTCTCCTCCTCTCTCTCTCTCTCTCCTTCCCCTCTCTTCCACTCCTTATGGAAGGACCCTCAAACCCTTTTACATTCACCTTCACTTCTCTCTGCACCCACACCGGCTCGAAGTAAGCTGGAAGTTACTGCAGTGAGTTTGTGCCTAGAGGCCAGTAACACTGCCTTTCTTCTCTCCTCCTCTTCCTCTCTTCGTCTCTCTCGCTGTCCTCTCTCGTCCCCTCTCTCTCTCTCCCTCTCCCTACTTTTCCTCCCAAAACAGATGGACCTACAGACACTCCCGCATTCACCTACACTGCTGTGTTCACCCAAACCGGGTCCTACAAAGTGGAGTGTGGGCGGTTTGGGGCCGATATGACTGCGACAATACATGTTGTGGATGATAGCGAGGATGACACTAGTGAGTATGCTGCTAAGGATGTATGCTATGGTGTGCTATAATAGTGCGGCAATTCATGTTGTGGATGATAGCGAGGATGACACTAGTGAGTATGCTGCTAAGAATGTATGCTATGGTGTGCTATAATAGTGCGGCAATTCATGTTGTGGATGATGGCGAGGATGACTCTTGTGAGTATTCTGCTGCTGATGTTATGTGAGCGACCTTGCTGATGTTATGGTGATAGAACGTATGTTGTGATGTGTTATAAATTATAATGTGACTTGTTTGTAGCGGGTACCATGTGCTGTGCTGACACGACTGCCCTGACACAAGGTCAAACCAAGCAAACCCCCTCTGTCCTTCCTCCCCCCTGCCTCTCTCCCCCAGCTTTTCTCCTCGACCTGTACTTTGATGCCAACACCAGCGCCAATACCACCACCAATGCCACAACCCCACGTCTCTCCCCACTTACCTCCTCCTGCTACCCCGGCTGCTCTTTCGGCAACCTAGCCGATGGCCGCTGCGACCCCCTCTGCAACAACCACCACTGCGCCTTCGACGGGGGTGACTGCGAGTGCGCTACTCTGGCTGGCAGTGGCGGGGGAGTGGGAGGGGAGTGTCCCTGCCCTGCTGGGCAGACCAGGTCGGAGGCAGGCTCGTGTTGTCCCACCGATGCTGTGGGTACGAGCCTGCTGTTTCCATTCCAGCTGCGCTCGTTCGGGCCGGACGCGCATGCGAGCAACACGCAGTTCTCGGAGCTGTATGAAAAGCCGCTGCACCGACACGTGACGGAGAGGAACAGGTGTGTGCAGGGTTCAAGGGACGACCTTTGAGGCGCCTCACAGGTGCGTGCAGGGGTCAAGGGACGCCCTTTGAGGCGCCTCACAGGTGCGTGCAGGGGTCAAGGGAGGGGAAACGGTGGGTTGTGAGCACATGTGGTCGTTCGGGCCGGACGCGCATGCGAGCAACACACAGTTTTCGGAACTCTATGAGAAGCCGCTACATCGGCATGTGACCGAGAGGAACAGGTGTGTGGAAAGGACAGGGGAGGGAAACAGTAGCGGGCACCGGGCCTCCCGTAAGTTCCTCACCTCCACCCGCCCCACACACTCTCCCACCCACGCTCACCTTCTCTCAACCCCTCTCACCCCCCCTGTTCTTCTCCCCTGTGCAACTTGCTGGTGGGCCTCTATGTGATGTGGACCAGACCCACTGGGGCGGGCTCCTGTGTGGTTTCCACCTCCACCCACTCCCACCCATTCTCACCTTCTCTCACCCATTCTCAACCCGTCTCAACCCCCAAAAAATTTCCCAATTCAGGCTGCTAGTGGGCCTGTATGTGCTGCAGACTCGCTGGGGCTCCCGCGAATGTCCATCCAAAAAGTAAGTGCCAGGGGAAAGTGGGCATGCGAGTGCCAGGGGAGGGGAAAGTGGGCGCGCGAGAAGTGCTAAAGAGTAAGTGCCTCACGGTTAGCGGGGATTCGATGGGTGTGAGAAGTGAGTGGAAGGGAGAAGAGGCGAAGTGCCGGGGGAAGGAAGGTGAGTGCAGGTTAGGGCGAGTGAGAAAGAAGAGAAGGGTGAGATTTCTGTCTAGCTCTCTGAGCGCAAAGCTCTGTATGACTCGGTGTGCATGCATTGTACCGCTCTGCTATCTGCCTCGAACCCTCTCGGCCACTCTAGATTCGCGAGCATCTGGCCGCACTGCACTGCCTGACAAATGCTACCAGCCAGCCTGACCTCCTTCACCATCAACCCATGCTCCCTGTACAGCACACACTGTACCGCATCGCATCGCATCTCACCACTCTTTTCTCATGTGGTACTCCTCTCATCTCCCCGCTCCCTTCCCCATCCAGGTTTTCAGGCATCTGGCCGCACTGCACTGCCTGACAAATGCCACGAGCCTGTCCTCCTACAGAATCAACCCATGCTCTCTATACAGCACGCACACTCTGTACCGCACCGCATCGCATCTCACCACTCTTTTCTCATGTGTTACCCCTCTCCTCTCCCCTCTCCCTTCCCCATCAAGGTTTTCAAGCATCTGGCCGCACTGCTTGACCAACGCCACCAGCCTGACCTCCTTCGGCATC
Source organism: Closterium sp. Yama58-4 (assembly GCA_947470075.1). Classification (NCBI taxonomy): domain Eukaryota; kingdom Viridiplantae; phylum Streptophyta; class Zygnematophyceae; order Desmidiales; family Closteriaceae; genus Closterium; species Closterium sp. Yama58-4. The sequence continues at coordinate 384,615 of CANIUD010000759.1, read as the reverse complement.
AACCCGCGCTTCCTCTCCACCTCCGACCTCTACGACCCCCTTGTGGCCTTCTGTACCACACACTGTACCGCACTGCACCACTCTGTGCCCATATGCTGACTTTCTTCCTCTCCCCTCTCCCCTCTCCACTCTCTCCTCTCACCTCTCCCGTCTCCCCCAGGTTTTCAAGCATCTGGCCGCACTGTCTAACCAACGCCACCAGCCTGACGTCCTTCGGCATCAACCCGCGCTTCCTCTCCACCTCGGACCTCTTCGACCCCATTGTGGCCGCCACCAACCAGACTGGCCTCGAGAATTCTACTCTCAGCTCTGCTCCTCTCTTCAACGACGAGGGGCTGCCTTATGGATTCGTGCCCCCCACGGTGAGTTGCCCTCTCTCTAGTCTAGGGCATCTCTAGTCATGCAGTCAGACCTCTCTACCTCTACGGCCCCATTGTTGCCACCAACCAACCAATCAACCAACCAACCAACCAGACGGGCCTTGAGAACTCCACCTTCAGCTTTGCTCCTCTCTTCAACGACGAAGGTTTGCCCTATGGCTTCGTTCCCCCCTCATCTCCTTCATCTCCTCCCCACCTTCCCTCAGGACGGTCTGGAGTCCTATCCGCTCATATTTGACATCAATCTGCTCCGAGTGGCAGCCACCAACCCCTTGGCACTTGCTGCTGCTGATGTGCCTAGGGATGAGCAAAAAAACGGGCTAGGCCCGGCCCGGGTCGGGCCGGCCCGGAAATGCCCCGGGCCGGGCCTCAAAATTTGGCTGTCGGCCCAGGGCGGGCCAGGCCGGCCCGCATTGGGGCGTGGCCCGGGTCAGGCCGTTTTGGCCCGGTTTTGACCCACGCGACAAATGTCGCGGGGGTCAATATTGAGCTGCGCGACATTGTGTGCAGACTCAATTTCGACCTAGTTTGTCTCCCTTCCCTTCTCACCATACTCTTCGATCTCTCTTAGCTGGTTTAGGCTTAACTATTAGTTAATTTAGAATTGACGTTGTTTGGCGCGACACTGCCTTTCACCACGACAAAATCAGAACAGTCGTGCGAAACAATTTCGTTTTTGGGTTTGGCCCTGAAGCTATCAAAAGAGAGTAATTCAACCCTGAAGCCTATACTGTAATAGCACCCGGGCCGGGCCGGGCCGGCCCAGGTCGGGCCGGGCCGGCCCGGGTCGGGCCATACACAGCCCGGGTCGGGCCGGTTGCGGCCTGACCACCTTCTGGGCGGGCTCGGGCCGAGGTTTTGTCATCACGGCCCGGGTCGGGCCGGGCCGGGCCGGCCCGCTTTTTTGGGCAGCCCGGCACGGCCTGACCCACCCTAGATGTGCCTACGCGCTTTCACTCCCTCCATCCATATCATTCCCTCGCCCCAGGACGGTCTGGAGTCCTATCCGCTCATATTTGACATCAATCTGCACGGAGTGGCGGCCACCAAGCCTTTTGCATCTGCTGCTGCTGCTAATCTGTCCCATTCCCATGCGTCTTTCCTCCCCAACAATCCCCCAAGACGGTCTGGAGTCCTATCCGCTGATATTTGACGTCAATCTGCACAGAGTGGCGGCCACCAAGCGTCTGCAGTACCTCGTGGATGGATTCTTCTTAGACAGCCCCACCAAGTCCATCCCCTCCCCACTCATGCCCTCCACTCCTCGTGCGCTCCACTCATCCCCCTTTTTCCTTTCCACACCTCCTTTCATCCATACCATCCCCTTCCCCAGGACGGTCTGGAGTCCTATCCGCTGATATTCGACATCAATCTGCACCGAGTGGCGGCCACCAAGCGTCTGCAGTACCTTGTAGACGGATTCTTCTTCGACAACCTCACCAAGTCCATTGAGTTCGCGCTCATCACCTATAACGCGGATGTCAACATGTTTGTGCTCTCCAAGGTGCGTCATGCTGGTTGTCGTGGCTTTTGAGGCGCTCAAAGGTCAACCTCACCAAGTCCATTCAGTTCGCGCTCATCACTTATGACGCAGATGTCAACATGTTTGTGCTCTCCAAGGTGCGTCAAACTCGTTCTAGTTAGTCCCTTATGCGTGGATTCGTTTGCCCATGTGAAGATTCATTCGATTGCCGGAATACAACTGCTGGATGGAATATAGCCTAAGACGCTCCAACCCATATTCGCCCTTATCCCTCTCCTCCTCCTCTTTCCCTCCCAGGTCCGCATAGAGGTACACGTGGTGGCAAGCTAGGCTACACGTACCGGTTAGTTCCATTCCCGTGGAGCCCTACTCGAACCTCCCTTTCCCTCTCCTGCTCCCTCGGCCCCCATCCCCACCTCCCCTCCCCTCCCAGGTCCGCATAGAGGTAGACGTGGGCGGTAAGCTGGGCTACACGTACCGCCTGGTGCCGATCCCAGTGGAGCCCTATTCGTCCGCGTCCTCCTACGCTCAGATGGTGCTTGAGATCATCTACGTGGTGTGTGTGGCGTACAACCTGCTGGAGGAGGTCAACGAGATGTTCCAGACGTACCGCCGCTCGGGGAGCTTCCTCCACCATTTTCGGCAGTTTGGCAACTGGATTGATCTGCTCTCGCTGTCGATTCAAGTCTGGGGTATCGTCGTCTGGTGAGTCCCTCCCTCCCTGCTGAATTGAATGATAAATGATGAATGTTTGTAACACACTTACAATTAGTACCAGGTTCAAAAATGCGGTTTTCGTAAATTACGGTCCGTTTTTTCGGTAATTTTTCAAAAATACGGCGTTTTTTAGTTAGAGAACTCTTGTCACCAAGAAAAAAAAGGGCAAAAACAAGGTCGGATACATTTTCAATCATGCCCACACATGCAAGGAGGGGTTCGTCCTCTTCATCCTGGTGTTTTTCGCCATCAATTCGGCCCCATAGAATGGCCGATTTTCTCTTCAAACGAAAATCACCTTCTGGAGCCGTTTTTTTACCGTTTTTTACTGTGTTTTAACCCTAAATTAAATTTAAATTTATATTATAAAAAAAAAAAAACAAACAAACAAACAAACAAACAAACAAACAAACACGCCGTTATTTTTTACCTTGATTAGTACCAATGATAAGGTTAAGTAACGCAATTGAAGAAGTACACACTGTATGATTTACCCTACTCATCATTTCAATTAAGTAACACGGTATGATGAATGATAAATGTTACGTAACACACTTACAATTAGCATTTGTACTCTGAATTGCGCAGCTGAATGATGTCATCCATACCAATAAGTTTCAAGTGTCTTATCCTTGGTACAAATGATAAATGTTACGTAATACACTTACAATTAGTACCAATGATAAGGTTAAGTAACACAGTACAACTTTGTACAGATCATAATGTTAAGTAACACACTTACACCTAGTACCAATCATAAGATGAAGCAATGCACTTATACATATTACATAGTTTTAATCATATGGGTAAGATTAAACAGCGCACCACTTATCAGTAATCATAAGGTAAAGTAACGAACTTACACTTGGTACCAATCCACGTGCGCTACAACGCGCACACCTCCACTGCTATTTCTCTGTCAGCCGCACATAAACACCCCCTTCTCCCTCTCCCCTTCATCCCCACCTCAGGATCATCATGGTACAGCAGCTCTCGCTTCTCTCAGACATCAGCGTTCGCTACAACGTGTACACCTCTCTCGACGACGCTGAAGGGTATTTTTGAGAATTCTCAAAAATACCCTTCTCTCTCCGATATTTGAGTCGACTCAAAAATCGACCCTTCTCTCTCCGATATCAGTGTCTGCTACAACGTGTCCACCTCTCTCGACGACACGACGTCGCAGTTCTGGGCGGTGAATGCAGCATCCTGATACCCTTGCCCCTTTCCCTCCCCTTCCCCCCTCTTCCCCATCCCCCCAGAATCATCATGCTGCAGCAGCTCCCGCCTCTCTCAGACATCAGCATTCGCTACAACGTGTACACCTCTCTTGCTCTGTCTCTCGCACCCTCATATGCACACCCCCATCTCCCCCCCCAACCCCTCTCTCCTCTCAGGATCATCATGCTGCAGCAGCTCCCGCCTCTCTCAGATATCAGCATTCGCTACAACGTGTACACCTCTCTTGCTCTGTCTCTCTCACCCTCACATGCACTCCCCCATCTCCCCCCCCAACCCCTCTCTCCTCTCAGGATCATCATGCTGCAGCAGCTCCCGCCTCTCTCAGACATCAGCATTCGCTACAACGTGTACACCTCTCTTGCTCTGTCTCTCTCACCCTCACATGCACACCCCCATCTCCCCCCCCAACCCCTCTCTCCTCTCAGGATCATCATGGTACAGCAGCTCTCGCCTCTCTCTGATATCAGTGTGCGCTACAACGTGTACACGTCCCTCGACGACACGGCAGCGCAGTTCTGGGCGGTCAACACGACGAATGGAGGCTTTGAGAGGGCGATGCAGGTGTATCGCACCATGGATGATATCATCAATCTGCGCTCCTTCTACTTTGCCATCCAAGGAATCAAGTGAGTTGCCACACACAGAGGATCACACACAGAGGATCACACACAGCGCAGGTGATGGAGTTAGGTTCAGTGCGGTTCTGGGCAGTGATTGAGGTGCGGTGCGATGCAGGTGTATCGCACCATGGATGATATCATTCAGCTGCGCTCCTTCTACTTCGCCATTCAAGGAATCAAGTGAGTCACGACGCGTGATTCCCAAGCATGCCTTGCCCCCAAGAATGCCGCCTGTCATGCCTCTTAGAATTGGCATCATAACACACACCTGGGCATCACACACACCTGGGCCATGTCCCTCCCATGTGTTTAGGGTGCAATCCTCCCCATCCCTCTCCCACACTCCCCAATGCTCCCCATGCTCTCCCTCCCCATCCAGTGTCTTCCTGATGGTGCAGCGTCTGCTCAAGCTGATGGACTTCCAACCCCGGATCGGCATAATCACGCGCACCATGGCAGCAGCCCTTCCCGCCATCCTGCACTTCTTCCTCGTCTTCGGAATCATCTTCCTCGGATTCTCCTTCTATGCCTACCTCGTCTTTGGCCCCTCTTGACTCAATGTGTGCTGTCTTCCCCTTTCCCCCCCTCCATGTGCCACGTGCGCTGTGTGCCATTCCCCTCTCCTCCCCTTCTAACACATCCAGCGTCTTCCTCATGGTGCAGCGGCTGCTCAAGCTGATGGACTTCCAGCCGCGGATCGGCATAATCACGCGCACCATGGCAGCAGCCCTTCCCGCCATCCTGCACTTCTTCCTCGTCTTCGGAATCATCTTCCTCGGATTCTCCTTCTACGCCTACCTCGTCTTTGGCCGAACGCTCGAGCAATTCCGCACCATCCCCAACTCCATGCTCTCCTGCTTCTTCATGCTCATTCAAGACAACGCGACGGCGTATTATTTCGTGATGCTGGAGGGTTGGGAGCGGCTGGCGGCGTTTGTGTTCTGGCTGTCGTTTATCATCATCATGGTGTTTATTCTGATGAACGTCGTGATTGCGATTGTGGTGGATGCGTTTATGGATGTGAAAGAGGCGGCTCAGGAGGAGACAGCGCTCCCGATTGATATATGGATCCTTCTAAGGAATCTCTGGCAGCGGATTTGCACGCCGTATTGGAGCCTGAGGAAGCTGAGGCATCATTTACTGTTTCTGGGCACGCATGAGAAGACCAGAGAGGAGGTGAGCGTGTGTGTGTGAGGAGGGATGGGGAAGAGGGGGACGTCGTTGTATCCATGCCACAATGCATTTCGCATCTGCGAATTTACTGATATGCAACCCCCATCCCTTGCCTCCTCTCCCCACCCTCCTTCTCTCCCTTGTGCTTATCCTCACTGCAGGAGGAGGCACTAGCGCAGCAGCGCAAGTCGGCTCTGGCAGAGGTGGCGGGGATGATTCGCAAGGGGTGCTTTATGTCGAAGCAGGAGCGCGAGACGCTGAGGCGGATCCACCAGACGAAGAGGGTGGTGGATGTGGGAATTGATAAGATGGATATAATGTCGCTCTATGCCCTCATGAACCGCACCTACGAGCGCAAGGTGAGCTTGGGTTGAGTGCGGTTGGCTAGTGTACTGCACATCCACCAGACGAAGAGGGTGGTGGACGTGGGGATTGACAAGATGGACATAATGTCGCTCTATGCGCTTATGAACCGCACCTATGAACGCAAGGTGAGCTTGGGTTGAGTGCTGTTGAGGTCGGTTGAGTGTGGTTGGCTGGGGTTGAGTTCGGTGGAGTGCGGTTGGCTAGTGTACTGCGTATCCACCAGACGAAGAGGGTGGTGGACGTGGGAATTGACAAGATGGACATAATGTCGCTCTATGTGCTTATGAACCGCACCTATGAACGCAAGGTGGGTTGAGTGCGGTTGGCTGGAGGTCGAGTGTGGTTGGCTGGGGTTGAGGGCAGTTGACTTGCGGTTGAGTGCGGTTGACTGCGGTTGAGTGCGGTTGAGTGCGGTTGAGTGCGGTTGATTGCGGCTGAGTAGTACATGCAGACACATTAGACTGAGAGGGCGGTGGATGTGGGCATTGATAAGATGGACATGATGTCGCTCTATGCCCTCGTGAGCCCTCCTCCCGCTCTTCCCCTCAAATTTGTGAGTGAGTTTCATCACCAGCAGCTAGTCCTGTCAAGTCAATGCCATAATCAACGCATTTGCCTTACTGTCGTCCCCTCTCCCCCTCCTCCCCCTCAGATGGCCTCTATGAGTCCCACCAAGGCAGCCAGCAAGTCCCATCAGGTCAACCCGGTAACCATAGCCGAGTCAGTCATGGGGCAATACGGGGAAGACGTGAAAGGGGCATCACCTTAAAGCACCCGTTCGCCTGCCTTTCCCCTCCCCACCCCTTCCCCCAAATGGCCTCTATGAGCCCTACCAAGGCCAGCAAGTCCCATCAAGTCGACCCGGTCACTCTCTTCCCACTTCATTCGCTCTACCCTTCTTCCTCTTCTCCCCCTCACTGTTCCATGTGCAGATGGCCTCTATGAGTCCTACCAAGGCAGCCAGCAAGTCCCATCAGGTCGACCCGGTAACCATAGCCGAGTCAGTCATGGGGCAATTCGCGGAGGACGTGGAGGTAGCTCTTCTGGGGGAGAAGCCCAAGAAGGGCAAGAGCGGGGAAATGTCTCACATCAAACGGTCCTTCTTCCCCTTCTCCCCCTCACTCTCCCCCCCTGCAGATGGCGTCTATGAGTCCCACCAAGGCAGCCAGCAAGTCCCATCAGGTCGACCCGGTAACCATAGCCGAATCAGTCATGGGGCAATTCGGGGAGGACGTGGAGGTGGCACTCCTAGGGGAGAAGCCCAAGAAGGGCAAGAGCGGGGAGATGTCTCACATCAAACGGTCCTTCTTCCCCTTCTCCCCCTCACTATCCCCCCCCGCAGATGGCGTCTATGAGTCCCACCAAGGCAGCCAGCAAGTCCCATCAGGTCGACCCGGTAACCATAGCCGAATCAGTCATGGGGCAATTCGGGGAGGACGTGGAGGTGGCACTCCTAGGGGAGAAGCCCAAGAAGGGCAAGAGCGGGGAGATGTCTCACATCAAACGGTCCTTCTTCCCCTTCTCCCCTCACTATCCCCCCCCGCAGATGGCGTCTATGAGTCCCACCAAGGCAGCCAGCAAGTCCCATCAGGTCGACCCGGTAACCATAGCCGAATCAGTCATGGGGCAATTCGGGGAGGACGTGGAGGTGGCACTCCTAGGGGAGAAGCCCAAGAAGGGCAAGAGCGGGGAAATGTCTCACATCAAGCGGTCCCTACAGCGTCTGGAAGAGAACGCGGATGAAACCGCGTATGTGCTGCTGCAGGTGCAAGAATCATTGGAGAAAATGAGAAGGGAGCAGGAGGAGATGCAGCAGCAGCAGCAGCTGATGCTGTTAAGAGGGTCTGGGAAGGAGAGGCCGCAGGAGTTGGGGTTGGGAAGGGGTGGAAGGCAGTGGAGTAGGGTTAGGAGGCGGTTTGAGGAGGATGATGATGGTGATGATGATGATGCTGATGTTTCTGCTGCGGCTGCGTCGCGCGGCTGGGGCGGCGGCGGCGGGGGAAGCAGCAATCGCGGTGGTTTTGGCAGTGCTGCTGCTGGTGATTCTTCTGGTTCTGGTACCGGTGCTGCTGGTGCCGTTGCTGGTGCTGATGGTGCTGGTGATGCTGCAGTCAGTGGCTCTACCAAGGGCATAACTCACTCCACCAGCGCCGGCGAGGCAACGCTAACCTCACTCTCCAGACACTTTACCCGGTCCGTCTCAGGCATGAAAGGGAGCCTCTCGTTTGAGCAGCTGGCGCCTACATCCCCCACGCGCACCCCCACGCTTCACACCAACAGCCTGCCTAGTCCCATCATACCTGGGTTCATGAGCCGGAGAAGGACCGACAGTTCTGAGTCGACTCAAATCCCCATCATACCTGGGTTCATGAGTAGGAGGAGGACAGACAGCGCGTTGCTGCCTGGCAGCAGGCAGAACCCTCACGTGGCGGGGCTGACAGGTGGGTTGAATTTTGATGCTGGTATGGGCGGGGGAGGAGGGGGAGAGGGAATAGGTGGGCTGAGTCCGATTGCAAGTGTGGCCAGTGGGTATACGGGGATAATGGGGAATGGGGGAGGGATGATGAGTCCTGTAGGATCTCACAGCATGGGGGCGGGGTGGGCAGGACATGGGCCAGCAGGGGGCAGAGGCATGGGAATGGGGGAGTTTGGTAACCCAGGCAGTTTTGGTATCGCTGCTAGGCAGAGGCGGGCCCGTATGAAATCCTTTGGAGGAGATGAGCCGAGTATTCTTGATGCTGTGGCTAAGCTTGGTGGGGGTGTGGGGAGGATGGGCGGCGAAGAGGTCGGGAACACGAGCGGGCGGCACCGGCCGGGTGGTTTCGGCAGTAATCCGAGAGGGGCGGCGGAGGATTTGAGCATGAGAAGGAAAATGGTGGATTTTCCTTCTATGGGAGCAGGGATGGGTGGTGGGTGGGGAGTGGGTGAGGACGTGGGGAATATTAGCGGGCGGCGAAGAGCGTTAGAGTTTGGATCAATAAGACGAGGAATGCCGGGCGGCGGCATGGTTGGAGCAGCGTCTCCTTACCGAGGCGGCGGGTTCTTAGGCTCGGGAACTGCTGGTTTCGCCCAGCCTCGGTCGATCATGACAGATGGCGGGTTCGGAAACCGGAAGTTCGGGGAAGGTATGGGGGCAGGTAGTAGGAGGATGGTGGGAGGGGAGAAGCAAGGGAGTAGGGCTTCGGCTTTATTGGCGGAGCTTCAGGCTGCCCGGGCGGCGGGAGGGGCGGGAAGTTGGACGAGGATTCATGAAGGGGAGGTGAAGAGGGTGCAGTTGAAAGGACTCTTGCAAAGAGAGGGTGAATAGTGAGAGAGATATTGTTATTTTTGTAATCCTAGGCCGCCTGTCCAACACGAGGACAGTGCTTTGGAGAGAGTTCGGTTTGGGGAGAGCAACATCATGCAGTTTTTGTTCATTCATGGAAATAATATACATAATTATTAAGATTATTTCTGGATCCTGTGTCTGGATTTTGTAAGTCCATTTCGAGAAGCATATGTCTTCAAGCCTCTGTCCTTCAACGTCTTACATCCACCATCCTGATCGCTCTTGAAGAGGCTACACGATATTTAAGAAGAGTTTTATCTTTGGTGTAGTTTTTTTCTGTTTCCTTGGGCTTTGTATGTGAGTGGATGCAGACAATAAAGCGTATGAATTCGGCTAGAGCTGTGTTTAGGAGGATCTTCTGTTTCCATACATGTCCTGCCAGGAGACCACTGCAGTCTAAGGAAGGAGGTCGTCGCGTCGCGTACCTTGGAGAACCATATTTTCCGTAGCTGTATTATTCCCACGGATCCGTTGACTCTCATCCTCCGTACGCTTTTTTTTTTTTTTTTTTCCTGGAGATCTAGCCGTGGCGTCTCGTCTCTCCTCGATCTGCCGTGATCACCTGGTGAAACCGAGCAGGATTATTCGAGTTTCAATTAGGGAAACTAAATTTCGACCTTAGCTCTCCTGTCAAGCCCGGGTCGTATACTTTTCTGTTCTTCTTGCCGCAGCAGTTGCCTTTGCCTGCCATGTCGAGACGCTATGACAGTCGCACGACGACGTTTTCTCCGGAAGGCCGTTTGTTCCAGGTGCGATCCGATCAGAGTGTCCAATTGCAAAGCCGACTTAACAGTTGTTCCAAGTGCGGTGACAGTGAGAGTAAGTCGTTTTTAAGTCGAGTTTCATTCTAACGAGTCAAGATGAGTTGATTTTTTTTGTCGAATTCTGAGTCGACTCAAAGGTTGTTCCAGGTTTGATGAAAGCGATATTCAGATAAAAGGGGAAGTCAGCTGAGAATTGTGCGCGAGAGACACTTTGACGTTTTTTTCTATCATTCGGGATGATGATCCTTCCCTCCCCTCCCCACTCCCACGCTCCACCCCCTTTTCCCTTCCTCTCACGCATTCTCACGCTCCCTCCTTCCCTTCCATGCCCGATTCCGTCTCTTGGGGTTGGACACCCTTTTTCACGGAAAAGAGGCCATCAGCCACGCCGGATCAGACGGTCGCCCTCTTCTTTCCTCTGCTTCCTCTCGCCTACCCCCTTCCCCTGCCTCCCCCTTTCCATCACCCCCACCCCCCCCCCCCCCCTTCCCCCCCTCCCCCTCTTCCCGTCCCCGCTCCCCCCCTACCCCACCCCCGCTCCCACCAGGTGGAGTATGCATGAGGCCATCAGCCACGCGGGTTAAGACAGCAAGACAGTCACCTTGCAAGCGCTTCTTCTCCCTCCACGCTCCCTCGCTCTCCCTCCCATCATTGAGTTGATTTTTGAGGGGGCTCAAAAATCAACTCAGCTCTTCTTCGCCCTCCACGCTCCCTCGCTCTCCCTCCCATCCCCCTCCGTGCTCCTTTCCTCTCTCACCCGGTTCCCTCAGGTGGAGTACGCAATGGAGGCCATCAGCCATGCGGGTTAAGACAGCAAGACAGTCACCTTGCAAGCGCTTCTTCTCCCTCCACGCTCCCTCGCTCTCCCTCCCTCCCATCCCCCTCCGTGCTCCTTTCCCTCCCGGTTCCCTCAGGTGGAGTACGCAATGGAGGCCATCAGCCATGCGGGTTAAGACAGCAAGACAGTCACCTTGCAAGCGCTTCTTCTCCCTCCACGTTCCCTCGCTCTCCCTCCCTCCCATCCCCCTCCGTGCTCCTTTCCCTCCCGGTTCCCTCAGGTGGAGTATGCAGTGGAGGCCATCAGACATGCGGGGTCAGACCGTCACCTTCTCCTTGCTCTCGGTTCCTCCCCCACCCCGCGTCCTCTTCCCCTTCCCTCGTGCTTCCTCACTCCCTCAGGTGGAGTACGCAATGGAGGCCATCAGCCATGCGGGGTCGGCCATAGGCGTTCTGGCGACGGACGGCGAGGAGCTGGCAGCGGAGAAGCGCTACCCTCCCCTCTTTCCCCACTCCCCCAATTCAATCAACCACCCCCCCCCCTCCCCCCCCTCCCCCTTCAACTCCACCAGGTGGAGTACGCAATGGAGGCGATCAGCCTTGCGGAGTCGGCCATAGGCATTCTTGCCACCGATGGTGTGGTGCTGGCGGAGGAGAGGACTTTTGAGGCGCCTCAAAAGGGTGGTGCTGGCAGCGGAGAAGTGCATCACGTCGAAGCTGCTGGAGAGCAGCAAGACAGACACTGACACCCCCCTGCCTCCCTCCTCGCGTTTCCTCTCCCTCTTTCCCCCTCGCGCCCCCCACCTCCCCTCCTCTATCCACCCTTTTGTCCCCACCCCTTCCCGCCGCTTCCCACCAGGTGGAGTATGCAATGGAGGCCATCAGCCATGCGGGATCCGCCATAGGCATTCTTGCGACGGATGGCGTGGTGCTGGCAGCGGAGAAGCGCATCACGTCGAAGCTTCTGGAGAACAACCAAACACACACATCCCACCCCTTCCCACCCCCTCCCACCGCTTCCCATCAGGTGGAGTACGCAATGGAGGCCATCAGCCATGCAGGGTCAGCCATAGGCATTCTCGCGACGGACGGGGTGGTGCTGGCGGCAGAGGAGCGCTACCCTCCCCTCTTTCCCTTGCTCTCCGTTAACCACTCCCTCCCCCCCCCCCCCCCCTGCGCCCCACTCCCCCACTCCCTCAGGTGGAGTATGCAATGGAGGCCATCAGTCACGCAGGATCCGCCATAGGCATTCTCGCCACGGACGGCGTGGTGCTGGCAGCGGAGAAGCGCATCACGTCGAAGCTGCTGGAGAGCAGCAAGACCAACGAGAAGATGTACCGAATCGACGACCACGTGGCCGCTGCTGTCGCTGGGATTACTGCTGATGCGAACATTCTTGTCAACTCGGCCCGGCTTGCTGCCCAGCGCTACACGTACGCGTATCAGGTACGTCTGTAGCGGGTATGGCTGTTAAGCAGGGCGAAAAGCAACCGAGTTATCGTTCTCTTTCGTCCTCTTCCTACTTCCTTGTTCTCCCCCATCTTTCCTCCTCCGGTTTGCAGGAGCCCATTTTCATGGAGCAACTAGTTCATTCTTCCTGTAACACCAGCATGGCCACTTTTGATTTCTCATTCTCTTGTGTTCCCTTTCCCGCTGCTTGTTCGTTCGCCCCCCTTTGCCCCCCCAACTCCCATGCGCAGGAGCCCATTCCCATGGAGCAGTTGGTGCAGTCTCTGTGCGACACCAAGCAGGGCTACACGCAGTTTGGTGGCCTGCGTCCCTTCGGCGTCTCCTTCCTTTTTGCAGGTGTGCCTCTTCCTCCGTTTCTTGCAGGTGTGCCTCTTGCTCCGTTTCTTGCAGGTGTGCCTCTTGCTCCGTTTCTTGCAGGTGTGCCGCTTGCTTCACTATAACATTCAGTGGATGGTGTGAATGCTTCTTTGTCTTGTGGCCTTGTCTTGCATCGCTTCATATTGGGGCTTTGAAAGGTTGAAAGGCGGTTGAATTAAGCATCAATGGCAGGAACTACAGATGATGGAACAAAGCTGTGAATGTTTCCCTGACTTTCTAATATACTCTTTGCTTAAGTATATCTCTTTTCTCCTCTGCTCCTCTTCTTTCCAGGCTGGGACAAGCATCATCAGTTCCAGCTGTACCACTCAGACCCCTCAGGGAACTACGGGGGGTGGAGGGCGTGTGCCATAGGAGCCAATCACGGCGCAGCACAGTCGCTGCTGAAGCAGGAATACAAGGAGGAGAAAGGGCCGGGAGGAGAGGCGATTCCAGGGATGGACCTGGAGGGGGCAGTGCAGCTGGCGCTGAAGGTGCTGAGTAAGACCATGGACAGCACAAGCCTGAGTGCAGAGAAGATTGAACTGGCTAAAGTGTGCCTGGAGGATGGACAAGTCAGGTGAGATTGCCTGGGTGTGGGGGTATGAGGGGGGCTACAGGGTGTTAGATAAGGGGGAGATGAGGGCTGAAGCATGAGGGGGAGGGGGTGTGGTTTTCTATCATCTCGTATTTGTCCTGATGGTGGCGAGTTTGAGTTGTGTGTGACTGTGTGCAGGTACCGTGTGTTTGGGGCAAAGGAGATTGATGAGTTGCTGCTGAAGTATGAAATGGCTCAACCCAAGGAGGAGGAGAGATGAGCATAAGGGATTGGCCAAGGGGAGTTTATTTTGAACAGCTTGGTGTGTTTTATCCCCGTGTTACCGCAGTAGCCGATATTTCCAGCCTGATTACGTTGAAGTGATGATAGTACGTTTATCCTTATCATTGAGGTGCTAAATTCGACGCGGTACACCTGCAATGCCAACATCAGCGATTTTAGCACATATCAGTTATGGGCCGTGGCTTGTGTCATTATGGCCAATACAGGTGATCAGCATCATCTCTAATGTGTTTGTTTGTCGAGTATCTACACGGACCAAGTATCTACACAGAGCTTCGCAAGCAGTCCCAGAGTCTGCGTATTGTTACAATTGGTTTGGCTTCACGCCATCACGTTTTTCTCATACTTTGTCTTCTGACATTCTTGGGCTTGTGTGGGCCTTCACCTGCTCAGCCCTCTCTGCCTGTTGGGCATTCTTTGCCTTGTACTTGGCATAGGTGTACCAAACTCCACCCACTGTGTTGACTGAAGAACCGGCTACAATAAGTGGAGTGGCTTTTACACCCCCAAGCACAAAGAATCCGATTGTCTGCAAAAGAAACAGACCACCAGATCAGACACAAATGGTGTCAAGAAGGACAATGAATAGACAGTGAAGTCTGTTCCTTCCGCTGATCATCACAACGGGTACGTACCGTGCCCAGGACGCTTCGCAGAGTCCCGACGATGGTGGTGGTGAGTGCAGAATTGGAGATTGTACAGAAGAAGAGAGAGTAGTTGAGCAAGACCCCAACCCCCAGAGAAACCACAAAAAGAATGGCAAACCCTAGGCTATCTGAGCCAGATGAGAGCTCAAACAGTCTTGGGATGGATCTCTGTGCTTCGCCCGTGATAAGGGTTAAGATAGCGAGCACAGGAAATGACATGACGCCATTGTAGACCAAAAGGTCATTGGTCGTGAAACCTGGGGGAGCAAAGCCGAATCACATAAGATGAAGTATTTCCAGAATGAATCGTTTTCAGAAGGCGAGTTCTAGGTATGTCAACATTGTATGCAAAATCATTACAGGTATTTGCGTACCTTTTTGTGAGCCTGATCGTTCAACGAGGATTAGATATGCTGTTTGAAGCATGCAGCTCACAATGGCCCATAGGTATCCTCGAGCATCAAAACTTAGGTCACCCGCTCCAGCAAGAAAGCAACCTGGGGAGACGAGAATGTCACGTTAGTAAAAAAGACAGTGGAAATGTGAAATTTTGTGCCCCAGAAGCCCGAGGACTGCACGAGAGAAACCTAAAACATACCTGAAACAACGGCGAGCACTGACATGCAGACCTCAAGAGGTGGGGAGCCATCTCCGATCAAGTATTTCGCGCAGAGGACCATGACAGGGGTTAGTCGCTTCAGCACGTGGTACACTGGGATGCTCAGAGCTTCAACAGCTGCCAACGCGAAAGCGACGTTGGCGTTGTAAAAGAACACTACCCCGGAAAGCGATCTCGCCGAACCCCAATCGAATGGTCGGACTTCGATTAGGCCTATACAGCCCAGAGTATACACGATCACCACAGATGCGGCCATTTGGAGCATGAGAAGAGAGTTTGAGTACGGCCATTGCATCAAAACGGCCTGCAATGTCAACCGATCAACGCATTCAGTTCGAATCCTGATATGGATCATTGTTGCTGACGCGTGAAACTGTGATCAGACTCCTAGTACTGGTAAGAGTCTGGAAACCTCGTACCTTGTTTATGAAACCCATGGCGAGTCCCACGAAACAATAAAGAAGAGCGGAGAATATGGAATTGAACATGGGGACGGGAGTGCGCCTGGATGCTGAGGTTTTTGCATCTGTTGATGATTCAAGCTCGGCTATCGAGGACGGGCGAGGTATAGAATCTCGTTCTTTTACCGGGATTAATGTCTCCAGACTGATGTCTTCGGGTTTGGGAAATAAATATCGTAACAAGAGAATATCAGCTCCTTTGTATAGCCCTGCAGGTGAAATTAGTTCGTAGATATTAGTTCTCTCCCTTTCGCTCCGCATCTCGTCAAAAAAGTTGTTCTAGCAGGAGGAACTCGATTATTCACCTTGAAAAGCGTCACTTGATGTCTTCAAAGAGCCTATTCTTTCTGGAGCCATAATATCTCAGACACCTTGCGTCTGTGACTTCCCGCAACCGCCTCCCTCTAAAAGAACAGTGACTCTCAACAACAACAAAAAACTATCTTCGTTGCGACTACTTCAAGAACGCGCATTAGTGTCAGGCACCAAGAATTCCCTCTGACAGGCAGCTCTGCTACTAAAGCGCATTCGTGTCAAGCATCAAGAAATCCCTGTAAGGCAGGAAGCTATAAAACTACGAAGCGTATGTGCGTCTCACGACAATCAACAGCTAAACATTGCAGCAACAACTACCACTTCGAATCCTAAATCCTGACAGAGACGTGTGCGTGGACGGAAATGTTGGAGCTCCAGATGTACGTACACAAACTTCCTGTTGAACACAAGTGACGTAGTTATGAAAGCAGAAGCTGGCACATTCCCTCACTGGAGCAGATGGGGTCAACCAACAATTATGCGAGGAATTTGAGAGTTACATTTTTGTTCGTTAATGTCGCATTCGGGTATAGGTGGCTGCCCCAGCTTCTGGGGAAGGTTGAACGAACTTGAAGGGGTGGTTACGTTGTGGTTGTTGAGGAGGGGAAAAGAGCTGGCCCTGGTCTGTGCACAGCTGCATGTGTCTCGGCTAGGGCCTTCAGGTTCCTCTGTGAGCCACTCCCTCCGCCCAATCCACTGCCGACTTTGTGCTGTAACAGAATGAAGGTCGGTCTAGCGAATTTGTGTAACGGAATGAGCATCGGTCAAGCACATTTGGACTTCGCAGCCTGTAAGAATATTGTCGTCTCACATCACGAAATTGCAAGCAAATGTCATGCGAATGTCCAAGTTTCGCTGCTGGTACCAACGCAACGACGGATGTTTACTGCGATTGACTGCCATGCGGAGTCGCAGGTGTGATCCCAATTGCTGGGTACGAATGGGAAACTTTGAAAGAGACCCTAGTCAGCTTGCACCAGCAGCCTACAGTTGCTTTCCCAGCGGTTGGACCATCTTGGACCAGCATCATTCGGGCTTCAGGGGCGAACTGGGCGAGGTGATAAGTTGTCCATTACACTTCGCATATGCTGAGACAAAATGAGGGGGTTCAGTGTTAGAACAGTAAGTGGAGCTTCAACGAATAGCGAAATTGCACAAAAGTGTTGTGATTTCATGCAACCACATCCGTTTCTCAAACAAGAAGCATGCTTGCTCTATTCACTGGTCCTTTGCAGTCAATCAATCGCGTCCCGTGCAGAATTCCGTGGTGCACAAACACAGTCCTTTTCTGGCTGGGGCCCTAACTCTAAAGAGCATCTGAGAGGTCAGGATCGTCATAAGGTCCTTTTTCTGGCTGGGGCCTAATCATAAATTGCATCAGAGAGGTGAGGATCATCTGTGCAACAAATTTTGAGACCTGGTGGTATAACTGTGTGTACCTTTTCCCACTAATGCGAAGCCATTAGATTGGCAGTTCAGCGTGCGACTGGAGAAGCAAGGGAACCCCACCTCATGCAGCCAATACATTGGGTAACAGGAAATCGCATTCGGAAAAGCCACCATTCAATCGAGGACAGTATGTGATGCAGGCTAATGCAACGCGGAATAGACAAATTATTTAGCAAATAACAACCTTCCAATTGTCATATACAAAATGTGCAGAAGTAATCACTGAGCCGTCAATAAAGTCCGAAATCAACTCATCAAAGTCAGCTGAAAGTTGCATCGAGAGCTTGGGGAAGCAGACGCACGGGGCGGGAAATAAACATGGTCGACAGTGTCTGATTTTCACGCGTTTGAATCCATGGCAGGAAAGAGTTGTGAAACTATCCATGCCCTTCACTTTTAACCGTCCTTTACCGAGAGACTTTACTTGTCCACTTGGTTAAGCTTTCCCAAACCCTTGCATCGCGGGCACACAATCCGGTTGTCGTCCTTCCGCGCAGCATTTGCATTCAGGACACGTGAGTTTCGGATGAAACCAGCTCCATCGCATTCTGGACAGAGATCCTTTCGCGAGAACAGGATGGGGAAGGCGGTACCGATAAGCGTGATCGCCACGGCCCCAGCAATCAGGTAAGTAGTTGCATCTCCTGATACATCGCCAACGGCACACACCACGCGAGACCTTGACCGAGCGCCTTCAGTCGCCTTCACGAATGACGCCATCCGAGTCTTCCTGGAGACTATCCGGAGAGGCCCTAGACCAGCACATGCTGGAAGAGGCCTCACCTGGACATTTGCTGAAGTCCTCACAAGGGAAGCTGACGGATGAGCGAGGGTAGCCATGCAGGTAGCAGCCATTGCTGAGGGATTGGCAAGCGAGGAATCAAGCCACAAACAAGAAAGCAACGCAAGGTTGGCTGAACCTGAAGGCGGGTGTCTAGAAATGCGATAACTAAAGTTTGGACCGGAGATTACTTATACTCGGCAGGCTGGGATAATCAAGAAACGGAATTCTCAAGGAATTCGTGTTGCTGGGTTGTTCGCTGAACGGAGTAAGGCGGGGCTGATACTTCCGAGCTGACGTTGAATGGAGCAGCGTCAGCGTTGGGTTCGACAATGGGCCTGCTTCGGCCCACGTCGATGTGGATCGAGGCTGTCTGACATGGACCTGTATCAGCCAATGATAACATGGTGGTGGTTCTGGAGCTCTCGTGGCCTACGTCGATGTCACCGAGTGCTGATGATGCCACATTGTGCCAAGTCATACAATCGCATTTCCACGCTGGTTCACGTGCCAGCTGGGTCGAAACCCTGTGTTCGCGTGCCTGGCCCATCCTCATTTGTCTCATCACGAGTCCTCGTTAAGATTTCTCCCAAGATTGTTAAGCAAAACACGCTACAAGCTTCAAATAGATCATCCCAGGCAATACATCCCCTCAGCACACATAATTTCCATGTAACAACCTCTAACAATTCCACGAAGATGTTCTCCCAGTACCCACATTCAATCCAATGCAAGACCATGTTTTGCAAGGAGCGGCCCAAACCTTTTCGAATCTATGCCAAAGAAAGTATTCAGTGCAACCTCCTTACCACTCATCACACACTTGACCTGACCATCCAACTCAACTAGCGAGATCCCGTTCTTTCTAAGCACCGCCTCTCTCGGCCTCAACCTGCCTTCAAGGCTGAGAGTCACCAGATACGGCACCGAACCTATAGCTTCGGCAGACAGACCAAGATTTTTCTGCAAAAAGTCCAGCTTAGGCTGTATGCCACTCTCCCAGTTGGCGCTCAGCAGCAGCGGATACCGCCGAACCATATCCGCAGCATCACATTCGCCCGCTAAGAATGAGTCCCACCGACGGAAATTTTCACGTATTGACTCCTCGGGGGCTTCTAGCACCTTGGGGTATTTCAGAATAACTTCTCGGGCAGAACTTACCCCTAGAAAGTCTACTAGTGCTTTGAACCTCCCTCGCAGGGTCTCAGCAGAAGAGTTATCCACTTTCCGGAGGAACTTAGCTAGAACCATCGGGGGCAGTTCACAGTCAAAAAACTCCTGAAACAGCCCTTCCCTGGACGTAAGCTCTCGCGTCGAGATTGCCAGAAGGCTGGTGTTACGCGTTACGATGTTATGAGCATGATGATTTCCCACCAACTCCTTCAAATAATCCGCTTTCCCCGTGATAGTTGCCGGACGAGCAGTCATCACTCGCGAATCCCTTCTCATGGTTCTGACAACGTCTGTAATGCCAATCTCCCTTAGCATCCCAATCTTCCTCTCCTGAAATTTCTTCGAGTCGGTCGCAAACATCGAAGGATTTCGCCGCAGCAGCTTCCCTAGGAGCTCCCCATCCGTGACTCCCAAATCCCGCAGGAATTGCAAAACCTCTTCTATGCCCGCAGCAGACAAAGCGCCGAGCCACCAGGGGTGGATGAGGGTCGCATGGGCGAGATCGCAGGTCTCGACTCCGTAACCGCGTAACACTGCGATGCCCGGCAGGATTCGTTCCTTCACGCTTACTTTCGCGAGTCCGGGACGCAGCACGAGGACCCGAAACACTTGGTGCTCGTCCATGCCCCAAGACTCCAAGAGCGAGCGCAGATCAGCAGGAATTTCAGAGACGCCGCTTGTTATTCCGCTTCTTTTCTTCGGCCTTGATTTGAGTGCCTGACTTTTGTTCGCAGGTTCCGCCCCTGCTGCTTCTACCCCTGCTGCTGTTGGTTCTGTTCCTAGCGCTACTGGTTGTGCCGCTGCTCCTTCTACTTCTGCTGCATCTACCTCTTCTATTTTCACCGCTGCTGGTTGTGCCGGCGTTGCTTCTGCTGCCGGCATCGGAGCAACTTCAGATTCTGGTTCAGTTGCAGCTGCTGCTAGTGCTGCTACTGCTGCTGCTGGTCCTGCTAATGCTGCTGCTGCTGTTGATGCTGCTGCTGCTGCTGCTGCTCCACCTCCTGCTGCTGCTGCTGCTGCTCCTCCTGCTGCTGCTTCAGCTCCTGCTGCTGATTCAACCCTTGCTGCTTCACCCTCACCGCTGAGGACTGAAAATCTTCTCCGTTTCAATCCCTTCACCAATGGTTGCTCTTCCTCTGCTACCGCAACCCCCACCCTTTTTGCTGCCACTCCACCACTCCAGCTACCGTTCTCATCGCTGTTACTGCCCAAAGCTCTCTTCCGTTCTGCATTCTTCTCCCGCTTCGACCCACTCACTCGTGGCTGCTCCCCTGCCGCTGCAATCCCAGCCCCTTCCGTTGCCGCTGCACCATTCCCGATGCTGCTGGTCTCCTCGTTACCGTTTTCCCCTCTCTTCCGTTTTGTCTTCTCCCGATTTGACCCCTTTTCTTGCTTTGACTCCCCTTTTCCCCCTTTCACCTGATACCCTTCCTCTGCTGCTGCCACCTCAGTACCACCTGCTAATGATGCATCATGCTCCTGAGCAATTTCCTCTGCAAACTCAGCACCAGTCTCTTCCTCCTTCCCCCCATCGCTCGCAACTCGTTCCCGCTTCGGCTTCTTCTTTTTCTTCTTCCCCACGCGCGATTGGTCTGCTTCTGCTGCTGCACTATCACATGCAGCAGCCTCACTGGCAGCGCCATCATCAGTCCGTTTCCGTTTTGACTTCTTCTCTTCCTTCGTCCCATGTGCTTGCAACGCCTCTGCTGAAACGCCAGCGCCTGTCACTGCCTCACTAACAACCCCGTTGTCCACAGCTCCTTTCAGCTTTGACTTATTTTTCTTCCTTTTCACACGTGATTCCTCCGCTTCTGCTGCAGTCTTATCACCGGCAGCTGCCTCATTGGCTGCCTCATTCGCCTCCTCATGCACAGCCAGCTTCTGCTTCTTCTTTTTCTTTTTCGTTTTCTTAGGTGATTGCTCCGCTTCTGCTGCAACCGTAGCACCTCCAGCTGCCTCACTAGCAGACCCATCACACACAGCTCCTTTCCGCTTCGTCTTCTTCCTTTTTTCCTTCCCAAGTGACTGCTCCGCCTCTGCTGCAGCCTCAACACCTGTCAATGCCTCGTCCCCGCCGCTGCTAGCGTCCACGTCGCCTCTCGCAGATCTCTTCCGCTTTGACCCCTTCTTCCCCCGCTTAGACCCCTCACCTCGACCCTCTGCCTCCACTGCTGCCTCCTTGGCACCTGCTGCTGAATCCTGACCGTCTGTCGCTGCCTCATCAGCATTACCGCCGCTACTCAATGCCTTCTTCCGTTGCGATCCCTTACCCCCTTTTGACTCCCTCTCCCGCTTTGACCCCTTTTTCCGCTTTGACTGTTCCTCTGCTGCAGCAGCCTCAGCGCATTCCTTGCGATTTGACTCCTTCTCAAGCTTTGCTCCCTTCTCTAGCTTTGACCCTTTCTTCAGATCGCCCTTCTCCCGATTACCCTCCTCCATATCTCCCTTCTCTGGTGACTGCGACTGTTTTCCCGCTTCTGCAGTCGCAACGCTCGCCACTGCTTCATCCGATCCACCATTCAGCGCGGCTTTTTTCAGCTTCCTCTCCTCCTTCTTCTTTGACGCCTTTTCCCGCTTTGACCCCATCTCCGCAGCTTCTCGCGACCGATTCCCTGTTTCTGCATCCGTAACGCCCGCCATTCGCTGAGTCTCTCCCTGGTTCAGCGCTTCTCACACTTCTTCTTCGTCAACTCTTTCTCCCACTTTAAAGTCGTCTTCGTCGTTAAACCCGTCTCGTGCGATGACGAGCCGTCAATTCCCGGTGCCGTTGCTCCTGACACGTCAGTATCCCGATGCTTATGCTGCTTCAAGGCTAATAGATTTCTTACCCTTGACCTTGGAGTTAATCAGCAGACCGTCGCGTGACTTAAAGGTCACCTTATGCTGCTGATTCGTACAATGAGGACACCGTGTTACCCGCAAAAATATTTGCGGAAATTACAGCAATTCCGTAGTAGGTGACAGCGCGGTATCGGCGACGGCGACGGATGGATGAATAACGGAAGTAGAAAGAATCGCGTCGGACGAACGTCTCGAGATTCGAGAACCTCGATGTCACGCGATTCTCGGTGTAAATTCCTTACAGATGAGTACAAAAATGCAAACAGGGTTAAGGGACAGCTCGAGCTTGCGAAATTGACAGGCGTGCGAGACAATAGGAGGCAAAGAATCCACGCGAACTAGGTTGTTGGCGTCGCGATTCTCAGAAAGCAATGAAGCATTGTGACAAAGGGAGGAGATTATCACCATAAATGTGGAAGTCTCAAGGGGAAGGCAGGGGTGGGGCAAGTGATGTGATGAATGGGGTGTTGGGAACTCGCTGCCAAGAATGGTTAACGTCGTTGCACCAGAGGACGCTTCGAATTTGTGTAGAGGGAGAAATTAGACTGACTTGGGTGTAGAGATCTTCACACATGAATCACTTCGTGTTTCCACATTAGAAATGCATTTTTGCTTTATTAGAGTAGTAGTTATCTTACACAAGACGCCTTGCCCTATATGTTTCCTGGAAACGGTGCAAGATCCTGTAGACCGTTAAGGAAGACAGACGGCTCCAATGATTGCAAGGTTTCCCTATACAATTTGCGCTGCTGTGCACCACTCAAGTACCTGTGGTGGAATGAGTGAAAGCAGGAGGTTATTTCCAAAAAAAAAAAAAAAAAAAAGGATTTCGGATTGATGGCATACATGTAGCCACTTACAGTCGATCTTGAGCGCGGGTCATTGCCACGTAGCAAAGTCTCCTCTCCTCCTCGTCAAACATAATGTCCTTCTCCGCCCCCCCACTCTGTACCCTAGTGTCTCCTCTCCTCATAACCTGCTGCTGCTGATGAGAATGATGATGATGCTGTTGTTGTTTATGATGGTGGGAATGCTTATTCCCCTTCCCTATAGTAACCCTCTCCCACCCAGGCCTCTCCTCCTCACGCCCCCTCGGCTGAATCAGCGGCAGGATTCGATTCTCCAGGCCTGTCAGGAAGACCACAGGGAACTCCAGCCCCTTGGCCTTGTGAATGGTCATCAGCCGTACGGCATTGGCTGACAGCTGTGCCTCCTTGCCCTGGCAAGGGAGAGAGAAGGCACAAGGGATGCAAGGGTACCTCAGTAAAAGGGAGTGTGAGAGGTCGTGACGGTGTGTGCGTCATTGTCTCAAACCATACTCGTTAATGACTCACCCCATACTCCTTTTGACTCGCCTTATACTCCTTATTAACTCACCCCAGACTCGTGAATCTCCCCTGAAAGCAGTGCGATCTGCTCCAGAAAGTTCCGCACTCCCTCCATACCAACTCCACAGCTCGGGCCGAACCTGTTAGCTAGGTCCTGCAGTGCCAGCATTCGGTTCGGGAAGGGCAAAGCAAGAAGTTGCAGACACAGAATAGAATGTGATTCAACGCACACAAAGCTGGGGGAGCAGCTTTCAGCTGCTGCTACTGCTGTAGCTGCTATGACTGCTCTCACCTGCAGTGCTGCTTGACCATAAACCCAACCAAACCAAACAACCAACTCCCACCAACCCACCCACACCACACCCACTCCCCTCCTCACCACACCCACCTGCAGTCGTTCCATCTGGTCAAGAGCTCTCTTCCCCTCCTCCTCATGCCGCTGCCTCAATGCAGCAGGGCTGGGAAGCTGGCCTCTCCCGTTGCTGCCATAAGCCCTCTCAGCTCCTCACAACCACGTCATACACCCTCCTACCCCACCCACCTGAAGTCGTTCCATCTGGTCAAGAGCTCTCTTCCCCTCCTCCTCATGCCGCTGCCTCAATGCTGCTGGGTTGGGAGACTGACTCCTCCCATTGCTGCCATAACCCCTCTCAGCTCCTCACAACCACACCATACACCCTCCCACCGCACCCACCTGCAGTCGTTCCATCTGGTCGAGAGCTCTCTTCCCCTCCTCCTCATACCGCTGCCTCAACGCAGCAGGGTTGGGGGACCGGCTCTTTGCTGCTGCCGCTGCTGCTGCTGCCGGGCTGTACTCCTGCTTCAACCCAAGCCTGCACAGGAGGTATGGGAAAGAGGGGTGCAAGGGGTTCGGGGGATGGTTGGGGGACCGCCTCTTTGCTGCTGCCGCCGCTGCTGCTGCCGCTGCTGCTGCTGCCGGGCTGTACTCCTGCTTCAACTCGAGCCTGGACCGGAGGGACGAAGTACGGAGAACAGGTGTGGGGAAGAGGTGCGGGAAAGAGGTGTGGGGACGAGGTGCGGGTGCGGGGATTAGGGATGGTCAAAAGGGACATTGAGAGGACAAGTCACATTGGTAGAGTACGGAACATCAATTGAACCCCTTTGCGCCTATTTCAAGGGCTAGTGAAGCAGCCAGCTTAGCCTCGCCCTCCAGAATCACCTCTTCCTTACTCACAGGTCAAATATAGTCCCCAGCAGCCCTCTTTCCGGCCAGCATAAGGCAGCACTTCTCTTTCCCCCCCCTTCCTCCTTACTCACACGTCAACTATCGTCCCCAGCAGCCCTCCGGCATGAGGCAGCTCCTTTGTCCCACCCGTGTTCGCACTCTGACTCGAGTCACTCGGATTCGACGAGCCCAGGCTTGAATCGGCGTCGTCAACTGTGCCTACTGCACGGCGGAAGGAGAGGATGAGGTGAGCGAAGCTGAGGAGATTCTCCCTGAGACTTGAGACACGGGGAGGCACATAGTGAGGGAGGGGATGTGGGTGGGCACACAGGGTTGAGTATGGTCAAGAGTGCATGACGGGTGCGATGGGGAGGGAGGCCGGACAGAAGGTTCAGGGACTGGGTAAACACAAAGGGCAAGGGATATTTTTGTTGGGGAACACGCACACAACATCTTTGTTTTGGAATCATACAGAAATACTAAAGCTACGGATACATCTGACTTGCTGCACACAATAATCGGGGTAGACAACGGAAGAAAAAAAAAACAAAACAAAACAAAACAAAACAAAACAAAACAAAACAATCTCGTATGTTGAACAGGCATGGACAAGAAAGACACAGGGGTACTTTCTGACCTGGCTTTCTTGGAAACGGGAGGAGGGTTGTCGGTATGCTTTCCCAATGCTAGTTCCTAGTCAATTCACGTGATGTGAATTGGAAGGGTGGAGAATAGAGTGGAGGATGGGAGGGTGAAGAGATGGGGACTGCAACATTAGAATGATGGCAAGAGGATGCATGGATGGATAGGTCCATGGATGCATGGGTGCGTGCACAGATGGATAGGTGCATGGGTGCAAACGTGCATGGCTGCAAGGATACCAGGATTGCAGTGCCCGCAGGGGAGTCGAGGCCCTGAGCCCACTGCTGCACTGCTGCCCATGACTTGGCCCCCAAGCCTGCGTGGGCAAGGAGTGGGGGTGTGAGTGAAGGAAGAGGGAGTGGGAGATGATGGGAAGCAGGCGAGGCAGGAAAAGGGGAAGGAAGAATCAAGGCCTTGCCAATGACTGCTGCGCTCCTTGCATGGGCAAAGAGTGGGGGAGGGAGTTCAAGAAGAGGGGGGAGGGGAAAAAGTTATAGAGGAAGAAGGAGGTGGGGGGGTAGGCAAGTGATGCGCGAAAAAAACATTTGATTGAGGAAAATATTCCAGGCCAACACCGGACTACCTATGGATGGGAAAACAACAGAATCCCCTGAAGGGTAAACTTTGTAAGACCGCGCAACACTGGAATACTTTCCGAGGATAAACACCGGAATAATCCGAGGTTGAACACCAAAATACCTCTGGAGGGCGTGTTGTAAATCCGACCCAGTGCAACACTGTCTGCTGGATTTGCAACTACTCTCGTGTAGGCTATGAGATCCCGCACCACCTGAGAGAAGGCGATGGGATGGAGGGAAAAGAGGGAGGGGAGGGAGCAGAGGCATGAAATTGCAAGGTTCGCCAACCCCTGCTGCAGACGTTCCCAGCTGACCTTGAGGCTCAGAGGCTCAGAGGTTCCCAGCTGACCTATCTTAAGCCTCCAGCGACAGTGCAATAGAGGCAGCTTTTGAGGCGCCTCAAAAGTCCCCTGCTGCAGAGGTTCCCAGCTGACCTATCTAAAGCTTCCAGCGACAGTACAATAGAGGCACAGCACAGCAGCAGACAAGCACCAACCCACCCACCTTCCTCTGGAACAGCGTGCAGCCTTTTGAGTCGACTCAAAAGTTATCTAAAGCTTCCAGCGACAGTACAATAGAGGCACAGCACAGCAGCAGAAAAGCACCAACTTACCTTCCTCTGGAAGAGCGTGCTGCTGCTGTGCCTCTATTGTACAAAGTTGGTGTTTTTCTGCTGCTGTGCTGTGCCTGTATTGTACTGTCGCTCGATGCATGGGATTGCAAGGTTCGCCAGCCAGCGTATGTTTTTCGAGATTTCTTAAAAAACATACGCTGCTAAGGTGTTGTTTGGCTGACTTGCCTTGCCTTGGCCTCCAGTAGCAGGGCAACAAGAGGCACACCAAAGCACCAACCCACCTTCCTTTGGAACAATGTGCTGCCGCCCACAACGATGCATGGGATGGCAAGGTCCGCCAACCCCTGCTGCAGCTGCACTGCCTGGGCGTGTGTGCGGTACAGCACACAAAAGTCCCTCCACACGTACCCCCCGCTCCCCCCTGCTCCCTCCCCTCCCACCTCCCCCTCCCCCTCCCCTCCCCTCGCCCCTCCCCTCGCCCCTCCGCCCTCCCCTGCCCTCCGTGCCACTGCCCCCCCCCTTGCCCCTACCCCAGCCCATCCTCTTCCCCCTGCCCTCGCCCCTCCCCTCCCCCAACCCCCCCCACTCCCCTCGCCCCTGCTTGCCCCCGCCAGGGGGACAGCTCAGCAGGGTCGACGAGACTCTCTATCTCCTCTGCAATCGTTGCGGCTTCACTGGCACATGATGGAAAGAAGGAGAAGAACACCGGATGGCCTGGGGGCTGGGAATATGAGCAGAGAGGGTGGATGGAGGGGGACAGGGCGATGGGATCCTGGTAGGCGGAGACAGAGAGAGAGGGCTCTTTATCTCCTCTGCAATCGTGAGTTGATTTTTGAGGCGCCTCAACGATCAACCTATTTTTGAGTCTGCAATCTCCTCCTTTCTGCGATTACTCTTCCTTAGCTCTGCGACTGATGATGTTTTTCATGATGTCATGTGGCAGGTACACAAGCCACAACCTTCCTGTACATTCGCATATAATAAAACACAATACGTCCATTGCCATGCCGTCTCACACAGGCGATGTACCTTTTGAATAAGGATGTGTTGTGAAAGATACCTTCTAAAGCTATCATCCTCCTCTACTAGAAAGTCACGTGTTGAGGAGAAGGTATCTTTCACAACACATCCTTATTCAAAAGGTACACCCTCTGTGTGAGATGGCATGGCAATGGACGTATTGTGTTTTATTGAATGCGAATGTACAGGAAGGTTGTCACGGCACAAGGAACTGTGGCTTGTATACCTGCCACATGACATCATACATGAAAAGCATCATCAGTCGCAAAGCTAAAGAGGAGAAATTGCAGAAGGGAGGAGGGGCTTGTGGAGAGGAGCGAACAGGTGCATTACCTGTGTGAGCGATGGTCAGTGGAGACACGGTAGAACGCTGTCAGGCTGCCACTCGCTTACCTATCTAAAGCTATCATCCTCCTCTACTAGAAAGTTACGTGTTGAGGAGGAGGATAAAGAGCGTCTCTTTTGAAAACGACTTCAACATGGAACTCAACTCTGTTCTTGTACACTTCGAACCCCTACGAGCACTGCGCCTCTCCCTATTGTTTCGCTCCATCACAACAGGGAGCCCCTATCATTTTTCTCCCCTCATTCCGAGCCCCTCCTCATCACTCACCTTGGTGGGTTTTAGCTCCAGTGTGCCTCCCCCAACGCGCCTGTCCCTGGGTCCTCCCTGAATCACTCGGTTTGCTGCCTGTAGAATGCTTTGGGATGACCTGTAGTTGCTGCGAAGCTGTCCAGACAGAGTGGGGGACACGAGGGAAAGAGGGGAAATGAGGGGGGAGGAAGGGATAGTTGGCATATGGAAAATGACAAACAGTGTTTTCAATGAAAACGGGTGAAAGAAGATTGGCAACATACCAGCATTAGTGCTGCAAGCTGATTCCACCGACCATGCAAGGTTGGCTTCAGATATAATGTGGTGAGGTGGGGGACGAGGGTCTTACTCACTCACTCACTCACTCACTCACTCACTCACTCACTCAATCACTCACTCGCTCACTCGCTCACTCACCTGCAGCGTGGTGACGTCATCAAAGTCCTCGTCTAAAAGCCGCTGCAGATAGTGGTACTCCGCTCCCGACCAGGAGTAGATGCTCTCATTCACTCGCTTACTTACTCACTCACTCTCAACATTCACCTGCAGCGTGGTGACATGATCAAAGTCTTCATCTAAAAGCCGCTGCAGGTAGTGGTACTCTGCTCCCCGCCAGGAGTAGATGCACTGCCATGCCATGTGAGAAATGACAGGAGGGGGGAGAGTAGGAAGTGAGCAACAAGGCGTGCAGGCAGGAAAGACGCGCTGCAGGTAGTGGTACTCTGCTCCCCGCCAGGAGTAGATGCACTGTCACGCCGTGCAAGGAAGGAAGGGAGGAAGGAGGCAGGAGGAAAGAGTACTAAGTGAGTAGTCGCTGCAGGTAGTGATACTCTGCTCCCCGCCAGGAGTAGATGCACTGTCACGCCGTGCAAGGAAGGAAGGGAGGAAGGAGGCAGGAGGAAAGAGTACTAAGTGAGTAGTCGCTGCAGGTAGTGATACTCTGCTCCCCGCCAGGAGTAGATGCACTGCCATGGCATGTGAGGAAAGACGGGAGGGGGGAGAGCTCAAAGTAAGCAACAAAGCACGCAGGAAGGCAGGAGACCGCTGCAGGTAGTGGTACTATGCTCCGCGCCAGGAATAGATGCACTGTCAAGGCATGCCATACGAGGAACGAAGGGAGGAAGAACGCAGGAGGAACCAGTACAAAGTGAGTAGTCGCTGCAGGTAGTGGTACTCTGCTCCCCGTCAGGAGTAGATGCACTGCCATGCCATGCTGTATGTGGATGCAAGGGGGCAGAGGGTAACAAACAAGTGAGCGAGAAGGCACAGGCAGGCAGGAGGCGCTGCAGGTAGTGGTACTCTGCTCCACGCCAGGACCAGATGCACTGCCATGGCATGTGAGGAAAGACGGGAGGGGGGAGAGCTCAAAGTAAGCAACAAGGCACGCAGGAAGGCAGGAGACCGCTGCAGGTAGTGCCCGCGCCAGGAATAGATGCACTGTCATGGCATGCCGTATGTGTATGCAAAGGAGCAGAGGGTAACAAACAAGTGAGCGAGAAGGCACAGGCAGGCAGGAGGCGCTGCAGGTAGTGGTACTCTGCTCCACGCCAGGAGTTGCACTGGCATGCCATGTGAGGAAAGACGGGAGGGGGAAGATGCACTGCCATGGCATGTTGTGCGCACATGCAACGAAAGAGGATTGAATGGGTGGACCAATGAAAAAAATGACAAAACGAACCGTGTGGATCAGATCAGACAGGAGCAAGCAAAGGCCGGTAGCGAGAGAGTGACGAGGGACCAACGTTGAATGAGTGGACCAACGTAAGAAATGGAAAAATGAAACGTCTGACCAACGTTTGTGGATCAGACAGGAGCAAGCAAAGGCCGATAGCGAGAGTGACGAGGCGTGCAGTTGGGGACTCAATCAGGAGTCTCCCATAACAAACAGACACTTTGACAACAAGCAAACATCACACTTAGTCAAAAAGCCCCATCTGGTCTCACCTGGTCGCACCTGGTCGCACCTGGTCTCACCTGCTCTCACCTGCTCTCACCTGGTCGCACCTAGTCGCACCTGGTCTCACCTGGTCTCACCTGTTCTCACCTGGTCTCACCTGGTCTCACCTGGTCTCACCTGGTCAATGTCTCCCACAACAAACAGGCGCTTGGAGTTGAGTGTCAGTAGCCGCACTATCTCGTACTGGAACTGGAGGAGAGGGAGACGACAGAGAAGCAGGGAGAAAGCAGGAGAGAAGTTATTTCAGCCGACTCAGGAGTGGATTTAAAGGCAGCTGAAATGCCTCCCACGACACAAAAAACAGGCACATATCACTGAGCCTTAGGAGCAACAGCACCTGATACTATTATTGAAGGGAAGGGAGGGAAGGCAGACAGGACGAATGCATGGCAGAGAGATGCACGAATCTGCAGAGAAGAGTTGAGAGGTGCTGCAACGCTGCCCACTCACCGAATCCGTGTCCTGAAACTCGTCCACCAGCACATGCTGAAAGCGCCAACGTTTCACAAAGCGAGGAAGTAGAGAAGAGACGAGAGGTGCTGCAACGCTGTTCCCTTACCGAATCCGTGTCCTGAAACTCGTCCACCAGCACATGCTGAAAGCGAGGTGACTTTTGAGTCGACAAAAAAAGCAGAGCAGAGGGCTGTGGTGGTGTTGTTACTCTGCCAACTCACCGAATCCGTGTCCTGAAACTCGTCCACCAGCACATGCTGAAAGCGAGGTGACTTTTGAGTCGATAAAAAAAGCAGAGCAGAGGGCTGTGGTGGTGTTGTTACTCTGCCCACTCACCGAATCCGTGTCCTGAAACTCGTCCACCAGCACATGCTGAAAGCGCTCCTGGTATTTCTGTGATCGCATGAGACGAGAGGTAGGGGCATGTGGGTGGGCATACGGAAAATTGATGGCCCATAAGCACATATACATATACGGTATCTTTTGAGTCGACTCAAAAGTCATTGATGGCCCATAAGCACATATACATATACGGTATCTTTTGAGTCGACTCAAAAGTCATTGATGGCCCATAAGCACATATACATATACGGTATCTTTTGAGTCGACTCAAAAGTCATTGATGGCCCATAAGCACATATACATATACGGTATATCGATTCATACATATGTAGAATAATCTTTATTGTACATTACACATGCGACACTCACTTGGAGAACGTGGGGCTGAGAGTGGAACAGGTCGAGGAGGAAGTGTGTGAGGTCGTCAAAATCCAACGCGTTGCTGCGCCTCAGCTCGTCCTGACAGGGCGAAGGAGGGCAGAAAGTAAAGAGCGGTCTACTTTTTAGGCGTCTCACATATAGACTTGTCCTGACAAGGAGAGGGAGGGCAGAAAGTGAAGAAAGGGGGATGATGGATGAATGGAAAATGCATGATCGTGTAATACACCACCCCTCACTTCGGGGTCTGTAATCTCACTTCGGATTGTTTGTAATAGCACACATACAAACAATCTCCTGTAATCTCACCTCGTACAGCTTGGCGTATCTATAAATGCAGCCGAACAATTTCTGGGTCGACCCACAACTCATCTCACCCAAGACATGTGGGCAAGAATCATTCCCATCTCACCTCGTACAACTTGGCGTATCTGGGAATGGAGCCTCCTATGCTCAACTCCCCTTCGAACCTGCCTCTCCTCCTCTCCCCCACTCTCCCCCTCATGTCCTCTTTCATCCCCCCCTCCTTATACCTCAACACCGCATCCCTTATATTTTTCAACCGGTTTCCCTCCTTATCCCCATCTACCCCATCTCCGCCCACCCCCCCACCCCCCGCATCCCCTAAAACTTCTGCCACCGCTGCCTGTGCTGCTGACGTGGCGTTGCCTGATTGGAGAGAGAGGTGCGACATGGCCTCGTATAGGCCGTCTGTATTGGCTCCTGCTGCTCCTCCTGCTGCTGCTGCTGCTGAACTGGATTTTCCTGGCTGATATGGGCTGATCTTAGCAAGTCTTTCTTTCTCCTGGAGTAAAAATGGGGGTTGAGAGAATGAGATGGATAGAGGGAACGGGGTTTGGGTTCAAGGTTCATGGGTTTATAAGTTCGTGGGTTTCTGGATTCATAGGTTTACGGTATTATCAATTCATGGGTCCATGCGTTTCTGGGTTCATGTGTTTTATGCATGGATGGACCATGAGATGTGGTCTAACCTGTTTATCAATCTCCTTAATCACTCGCAGCGAGTCATCCTCATCGTAAATGGTGTAGTCCCGGTAGCATCTGCAGGCAGGCAGGCAAATGCGAGTGAGAACACCAGGCGAGTGCGCACACTGGAAAACGTTTACAATGAAAAGTTCAAAGTCATAAAGTGTACATCCCTGTCAAACTAACTCACCTCCGATTGCGCAGTGATGGAAGCATCTCGTGCCTGAGAATGCGAGCTGCAATGCCATGAAAGGTCCCCACCTGCGCGCACCCGAACCAGAAAGGGCAACCCAACCGGACATGGAGCCAAGCAGAGATAGAAATAGGTGAAGGTGACGTTTGAGTTGAGTTGACCGAGGGTGAGAGCAATTCTGGAGAGTAGGAATGTGGTAACCGTGGCAACAGCGTGATAACCGTGGTAACTGTGACGAACGTGGTAACCGTGGTGGTGACTCACATGGACGGCTGCAGCAGCCTCTGGAGAGAGGAGGACCTGGAGACGTGTCACAAGCTCATTGGCTGCTCTGTTGGTGAAGGTGATGCACTGCAAGCACAGGCACAGGCACAGGCACGGGCCAAAATGGTACTGCAGCAAGCTAAAAAAATGAAAGCAAACTCCCGAAATTGCCATTACGGGCCATCCAGGCAACAATCCAAAAAGGCTATACTGTAAAATGCTTTTTTTATCTAGACTCTTTCAGTGTCAGAATCCATGCGACCAGTGAGCTTACCAGTATCTTCCGTGGGTGCACTCCGAGGTTCTCGATCAGATTCACGTCCGGCGTGTGAGCACACGGGTCTTGTGTGAGCCAGGCCCAGCCACCACTCGCACTCTAGGCTCTTTCAGTGTCACATCCATGCGCCAACCAGCTCACCAGTATCTTCCGGGGGTGAACCCCGAGGTTCTTGATCAGGTTCACGACACGGTGGGTAAGCACGCGGGTCTTGCCGGACCCAGGACCAGCCACCACGCGCACACAGCCGTCCGGAGATGCCACCACCGCTGCTCGCTGCTCCTCGTTCAAACCCTCCAGACCGTCGCTTGATGCGTTGCCTGCTGGACTGCTTGCAGCAGAACCATTGTATGCTGCCGAACCCGTGCGTCCTCCCGTACCAGTGCCTGTTACCGAGCCACTGCTTGATGAAAAAATGCCTGATGAGTTGATGTCTGCTTGACCAGAATAACATCTGATGTTTGGACATCGAGACGCAGGAGATGATTTCGGAGAGTCCATCCTTAAAACAGTAAGGGGACGGTAACGGAGGTGACTGAACGGATCAGATCGACTTAAACGCAGCTGCGTTGAGAACCTCAGGGGTTTTCCTGGGCCAATGAAGCGCGAGGTGTACACGTCAGCTGGCAAAACGGATATCTGCCGGTTGGCATTTGATGAGCTGACTGTGAGCTGAGTGCTTGCAACCGAGGTGACACTAAGAGCCTGAGAGGGAGATGCGGTGATAAGAGTTCTCAGCGTAACATGGCTGTATTCCCTGACCTGAATCGCGCGTGAATTCATGACTCGTGAAACGGCGGCCATGGCGGGACGAGCTGTTTGTCAGAGCAACGCATTCGGCGCTCCCAATGGACTAGGAAAAGCGAGCGCCGAAGCTGAAGCAGATAGCTCAATCTCTGTTCAAAATAATGGAGGATCCGAAGCTGGAAAAACTTCGTAGCGCTCAGAATTCGCACACCACGGCTTTTTTTGGGTTTGCTTCGGCTCAAAGCGGTCTCAGTGGGCAAGCTTGAGGGGCACACAGCCTGCCCGTACAACAAACGGAGAGTGCCTTGGGAAGGGTTTTGCGCAAGTCATCTACAGTCTTGATTTCTCTAAACATACAAATAATGAGCCCTACTAGAAGGAACATTGCTCGAATGGTTTTCGCAAGATCCCATTATCGTGACTAATTTGAATTCCAGTGCGGAAAAATTCAGGTCCTCCCGGTACACTGACACTTCTGACAGTCTCCTTTCCCGCCATTTCCTGACCTCTGCATGGACCTCCTTTCTCATAGCTCACTGAAAATGATTTCCTCGGATGGTCAAAACCAGAACCATCCGTGGAGCTTACAGATTACCAGAAACATCTGAAGAGGTCAGGCGATCAGCGTCATTCATTCTCTGTTTTCAGGGTTCTGCTTTCGTGCTTTCGTGGCTACTAGACCTGTTGGCACGCCTCTTGGAATGACTCCCTGGCTTGGATCCATGTTTTAGCCCGATTCTCATTGTAAGAGGCGATTGTAGTTCGCAATAGTGCGACATGGTTGGCGAATTAAGTTCCGTTGTCGAAGTTAGTAAGCCGGAATTCGTGAATGAATCTAACGTCAGCAGTGACATCATCGATGATCCTTGTAACGACGGGACGCCGCTTTTGGAGGTGGAAGACGGTTCGCATGCTTCACGAAACAGCGAGAATTCGCATGCTTCTCGGGACGGCGATGTTACCCTTCGCAACATCGAAGCAGCTGACAGTGATCTCGACTCGATTCCCTCAGGCTCAGATCCGCATTTTCGGGAATCCGTGAGCAGCGAACAGTGTGGAGCCACGTCATGCTGCACAAGCTGCGATGTGACCGTTGACGCGACTCGAACGAGCGACAACGGGGTCGCGATCAGCGGGATCCACGCCGCGATCGACGCAAACCGCAGGAATGGAAACGAGGAGATCCAGAATCGGAGGACCGAGGAGGCACTGAACGAAGCTCAACTGCGCGACAGATCTAGTCCCGCTCGTTGTAATCACGCGTGCTGCTCGACGGACCACACATCTCGTGGGTCACTGGATGGGTCAACGCATGATAGGTCAACGCACGATGGGTCAACTGTTACGCTTGACGTTGACTTTGCAAATCTGTGGGCTCAGTCGCTCGGAGTGGCTTTCGGCGCTGTCATCTCTGAGGTGATTTCACTTTCCCCCTGGCCCTGCTTGGTTCTTGTTACAGCCCATTAGAAACTCCCTCTCTCTACACGTGAAATTGCTCTTGCAGAAATTTCTATAATCAAGATTCTCCCCTTCGCGAATCATCCCAAAGTAACTACGATGTTCTTCACTTCACTGACGGTTGAGGAGCCCACAATGTTTGATGTTTTTCACAATGTTTTGCACCTCACCTCATTATGATTATTGATTTCGTTGATGCGTCGGACCCGTGCAGGTGGAGTCGCACGTGCTGACGTCACAGCAGCCCATCCCTATTGATGAGCTCTCCCAGGTACTCCCTCTCTCTAGCTTCGTGTCTGCCTTGATCTCTCCGACTTGAATTTCATCCTTCTTTATCGCTTCCTCTCTAAAATCTGAACCCCTTTTCTTGCCATTGTATTACAATCCCCAGCTGCCCCCTCTCTCGCCCCCCTCTCCCCCTTCCTCCTCTCTCCGTCCTCCCCTCCTCCCTCCCTTATCTCTCCCTCTCCCACCTCGGTCACACTCCTCAGATGATAGAGGCATCTCTGTCCGAGTTGGTGCTTCCCTTCGGAACACAAGACGGCAGTGCTGCACATACAGCACGCAGCAGCAGCGCTGGTGGTGTAGTGACTGCTGGTGCAGAAGGTGAAGCGGCAACATTATGTGCATCAGCAAGATTATCAGCAACATGTGCAGCAGCAGGAGCAGTAGCAGGGCCAGCAGTAGCGGTGAAGCATGCTCCTCTTCCCCACGCATTTCTTGCAGCAGCTCTTTCCACCTTCCGAACCTGTGCTCGCGTACGAAGGGCGCTGGCTCGCACTGTGCAGAACCAAGCCGTTCCGAGCCAAGCCTTTGTTCCTCCTACTGCTACGGCTCCTGCTGCTGCCCCTGCCTCTGCTCCTTCTGCTCCTGGATCAGGGTGGCGGCTTGGCAGGCATGGGCATGGGTGTTCACGCGGAGCAACTGGGGGTTTTGAGGGAGAGGGTGCAAGGAAGGGCGAGTTGGGGACGGAGGCGGGAGCAGGTGCAGGGAAAGTCACGGTGGGGGAAGAGGGGACTGGGGAGGAAGGAGTGGATGATGAGTTGGTGGGGGAGGAGGGGATGGAGGAAGATGGGGTGGAAAAAGAGCAGGGAGTGGGAGTGTTGAGCTCGCTCATCTCTTCGTATGACCCCATGGCTGCCGTGCTGCTGCAGAGTGAGGTAGCTGCTGGGGTAGAGGGTCACACAGACGAGCAGAAGGAGAAGGGGGAGCAGAAGGAGAAGAGGGAGAAGAAGAAGGGATTGGCTAAGGAGAATGGAGGAGAAGAAGAGGAGTGGGGCATGACGGGAGAGTGTAAGGCAGGTAGAGGGATGAAGACGGGCGGTAGCACGGGGAAGCAAGAGAAGAGCAGGAAGCACAAGGGTCAAGGCACAGGGAAGAAAGAGAGTGCGAGGAAAGGCAGGCAAGGAGAGCCGAGGCGATTGCAAGAGCAGACCAAGAAGCAGCAGCACTGGCAGCAGCAGCAGATCCAGCAGGACACACACGCTCCAGCACACTCACACGATCCGCCTGCGCACTCGCACTCGCGTGCACACTCGCACACGCCTACCACCCCTGTCACACTCCCACCTACCCATGCTGGCACCACAGCTCACTTACACGCTCGTGAGTCTTGTCCCCCCGCCTCTACTATGCCCTGCTCCCAATCTCCCTCTCCTTCAACCCCCTTTTCCCAGTCCCCCATCCCTGCCGTCCCCACTCGTTCCGTCTCTACTAGCTCCATCCCCGCTTGCACCCCTGAAGGCTGTTCGCCTCCGTCTCACGCATACCAATCCGTCTCACCATTCTATGCTCTTGTTTTCGAGGCGCCTCAAAAGCAAACTGTTCGCGCTCCTGAAAACCATGCGGCTCTGTCTCACGCATGCCGTTCCGTCTCGCCACCCCATGCTCCTCAATCGCACTCTCCTGAGTCCGAGTCCCCCATCACTCCCATCGCGTCTCGTACTCGTGAAGGCCTTTCACCACCCCATGCTCCTCTCTCGCACGCTCCCGAATCCATAGCTCCTTCCCCGTCCTCTCCTGTAGCCCCACCCACACACCTGTACCATCAGAGCTCTACATCAGGCGAACCACATTCTTACGATCCGTTACCATCACACCTGCACCAGTCACACCCGCACCAGTCACACCTGCAGCAGTCACACCTGCAGCAATCACACCTGTACCAGCCACATCCGTACCAGCCCGTGCCAGCTCATCATTTGGCTCTGTCCCACACCCACTCAATCCTTTCCCACTCAATCACAGCCCCATCCCATGCATTCACATCCCATGCACTCACATCCCATACAGTCACAGCCCCCACCCCCTCCCTGCTCGCCCTCCGCTACGTAACCGCCCTAGAGGAGCGAAACCGCCTCTCAGCAGCGAAGCTTTCCCAATCCGCCCTCTCAGTCTCCCTCCACGCGCAACACTTAGCCGCCACAGACCTCTCAAACCACCTTATGGCTCAGAAGGTCGAGCTTTCCAAGGGGGAGAAGGCGAGGAGGGAGCGGGAGGTGCGGGAGAGGCGAGGCAGGGAGGAGCTAGCTGGGTTTGCCAGGGCTTGTGCGGATGAGTTAGTGGCAGGGTTGCTGGTGATGCTGGTGGTGATAGGAGCGACAGGGTGGAGGTTTGCAGGAGAGAGGTTGGCTGCTGGTGTGGCGGCTTGCCAGGTTCGGCATGATCCTGCGCTGGACGCTTCGTCTTTTCTCGGGGTTTCGTTCTCCCGCCCGGACCGGTCGCTGGTGACATGGCTGCGGCTGATTGGCTGCAAGCTGACCGTTGCTGGGCAGATGCTGCTGGCGTTTTTGGTTGCGTCTGCTACTACTTATATCATGCTGCTCAATAACATGGCTGCTGCTACAGGGGCGGGCAGTGCCCATTCCCGCCCGGCTACCACCATTGTGCTGTGTCTGGGGTGCGTGTGCGGTTACTTTGGGTTCTATGCGGTGAGGTTAGCTGGGGGGGATGCGGTGGTGTGGCTGGTGTGTTGGGAGGCGCTGTGTGTGTTACATGCAATGGTGGCCTGGCAGAAGGAGCAGCTGTTTCGAGTGCTGTATGGGCGGATGGCGGGGGAGGAGGCGAAGGAGGTGGGGAAGTTGGGTGTGGGGGCGGAGGGGGAGGGGGAGAGATGCAGGGGGGTGGAAGAGGCTTATACAGGGTCAGGATTGGTAGGAGGGGCAACAGTGGTAGGTGGGGTAGCTGCAGCAGGAGCTTCGGCGACAGGAGGGGCAGCAGCAGGGGTAGCTGCAGCAGGATCAACAGCAGCAGTCATGCTTGGGCGAACACCAGAAGCACCAGCAGCAACAGCAGCGCAGGGGATGAGGAGGAGAAGAGGGGAGAATGTGCCAAGCAAAGACCCAACAGGGCCTTCTAGTAACACAGGAGGACGATCAAGGAACACAGCAGGGCTTTCAAGAGAGCATTCAGGGCATAATGACAGCCCAGGCAACGGAATGGTTAGCGGGAGGGCCAGCACAAGGGGCGTGGGGTGGAAGGGGCATGGCATTGGGAAGATGGTTGGGGGTGTGTGGAGGCGGATGGCTGAGATCGTGACAGCTGTCATGGATGATGACGTGGATGGGCTGGTGATGGGGCGGTGGTGGGCGGCGAACAGGAGAGCGTCGGGCGGCAGGTCGGCATCACGGCGCTCGTCTTCTTCTTCCGTGTCCAATCCAGCAGAGAGCGGGCCGTCCTCGTCATCATCATCTGCAAGGCGGTCCTCCTCATCGCCTTCTGGGCGGCGACCCTCGTCTGTATCTGTGTCCTCATCATCACCATCAGCATCATCATCTTCCGAGTCTCGGCGACCATCAGGCATCTCAGAAGCAGCAGCAGCGTCTGATTCCATATGTACAAATTCACCTCGCTACACCACCATCTCGTTACAGTCACTCTCAGTATGTACTCTCCTCACCTCCTGCTTCACCTCCATCCAGCTACTGTTCACCAACCCACGAGCTTTTGCCCTCACGTGCAGCAAATGGGCCTGTTCTCACTGCATCCCTCGCCTCTCCCACATCATCCCCCCTCCTCCTCCCCCATGGGTGAGGCGCCTCCTCTTCCACCTCACCCTTCTTCTCCTCCTCCCTGTGGCTGCTGGAGCACTGCCCTTTGTCACCTGGGCAGACGCTATTCGCTTTATCGGAGCGCTCTTTAGCGAGGTTTGGATGATGGCAGCAGGTTGGGTATGGCAGGAGAGAGGGTGGGATGGGTTTGGCAGGCAAGAGTATGGGCAAAGCAGCTCACTTGGTGTCACTGCTGCTACGGGTGCTTCTGGGCCTGGTAGTGGTGGGGGTATGGCACAGTACTGGGAAGATGACTTGTGACTTGTAAGCTGTCACCTGCTGACTCGTACAGGTCACAAAGCCCCGTGCGTCTGCTCCTCCTTGTGCTGCTGCTAACAGGATGCCAGTGGAATGGGTAGTGGGGTAGCATAAGCTGCTGATAGTGTAATGCGTTTTTAGGTTGGCTTAGCTTTGCACATTATGAAGACATTTCTTTTCAAATCCCAACTTCTCTCCACTCATCCTATCAGCCAATATCCAGTGCGATACAGACTCTGCTTTGCTACTTCACAAATTTAGCATAGCCAGAGCCCCCTGAGAGACCGATACCATCCATCCTATCGTCCCAACCACCCAGCATTCTTCTCTTGCGAATCTAGATTTCACGTCTGTTCTCTAGTCGCACTTGGAGCGGCACTTCTTGATCTTCTTCTTGCACTTCTTGTACTTCTTGGTGCACTTCTTGTGGTGGTCATGCTTGTCGTCCTTGTTCTCGCGCTTGCACTCGCTGTAATCCGTGTTGCACTTCTTGTTCTTCTCCTTGCAGTCAGACTTGCACGACAGCATGCGCGGCGAATACAGGAACCGCCTGCTCGCGCCCAGCAGTTTGCCCACGAGACCTGGAAACAACCACGGCAACGAAGAAAGAAAAAAACTGACATTATGAGTTTCCATATTCGCGGTACATAACGCGATAAGTGAGCAGAACGGGCGACGCAATGTGGCGGAGGGGGCACACGGCGACAAAGAAAGGGCCTTGACTCACCGGGAGGCGGAGCCGCGTCGGCGGAAATGGCGGCGTCCGACAAGTCTTTGACGTCGTCGGCGTCGCCTTCCGCGTCGATCTCATTCGCGCGGCACTGCGGCGCCAGCGCGAGGGATACGAGCAGCGAGAGCGCGAGCAGGGCGAAGAAAACCTTGGAACGCCTCATGGCTGCAGCGAATGCTGGATCAACTGGGGTGGTGTTCTGGATAGGAAGAGCGCGGGAGGAAAATGCGAAATTCGTCTAGTAGAAGTATGGGTAGCAAAGCTTCTCTTCTGGCTGAACTGGAGTTGGTACCGATCAACACACAGGTCCTGGCTCTTACAGGACCCGTGGTGCTTAGCACGCGCGTTCATCGTGATAAGGCGAGTATAGCGGCTGGCCGGTGATAAATTTGGTCGAGCCGCTAGTCGGTGATAAGGTAAGTCTGGTGTGATAAGTTTTGGTCGGTGTTCTGAGCTGGACTACGTATGGCGATGTGCGTGTGCGAATGGGAAGTGGTGGGGTGGAGTTGCTCCCTCCAAGCTTTCAGAACGTGGGGAGCATGTGAGGGGCAAATTAGGCTGAGGAGGATCATAGATTGGGGGGAAGAAAGGGATGATGTGCTTATATTGTAATCGAAATGCAAAATCGAACCGCACAATGGAGGACATGGATTGTGCGCGACGCGTCCGCGATCCGTCACATTTTCTGATGACGTTTTTTGTGTCCGTTCTTTTATTTCCGATCCGATACAAATATGTGCCCCGAACACAAGTGGCACAAGCTTTACTGAATATGGTTATGGAAAATGTTGGGCAAAGCGAACCTTGCGCAGTCTCTAAAGGACTTCAGATTTTATGGTAAGTGAGCATTTCTACCTTATTTGTCTTGGTTTGACCATTGACAACATGTGAAACCGCCAACACAAACAGCAATGCTTTCATGCTATCCATCACACACTGTACAAAAGCATTATCCATTAAACTGTCAAACAATATGTTTAATATATACCCTGCGTGCTGTAGTTACTGTAGTTATTATTATTAAGAGTTGGTGGTGCACCTTCTTTGTTGCTTTGCTATATGTACCTTGTGTGCTATAGTGAAACCCCTCTTTCCTTGCCTAAACTCTCTCGACACTTTCTCCTCTTCACCCTAGCATGGCTCCTCACCTCTAGCTACTATCTTGACATGGTACAGAGCTGGTTCTTTCCCGGAACCTTCTCTTTTTTTTTAAGAATCATGGGCCCGCCCGTACTACAGCGCGAAATGCGCTATATTTTTTTTTTTCTCCCCGTTCGCCCGTCACGCGCGCCCTGCCCGTCCCCCCGAACGTGCCACGTCGGCTGCCTCGCGGACGCCCCGTCGGCTGCCCCGCGGACGCCCTGCCCGTCGCCCGCTGCCCCCCCGTTTCGTCGCCACGCGGCCCCCATTTCGTCGCCACGCGGCCCCCGTTTCGTCGCCCCCGTCACCCCGCAATCCGCCAGCGCGGAGGCCAGCGCCGCGGCCAGCCGCCAGCGCCAGCAGCAGCTACCGCCGCCCCCCCCCCCCCCCCCCCCCCCCCCGCCCGCCCTTCCTTCCGCTCCTTCCGTCGTGGGGGGGAGGAGGGGGAGATGTGTGGGTGGCGTGTGTGAGCTGCCTGCAGCCCGTCCCTCCCCTCTCTCTTACTGCAGGGATTGTCGCCGTAGAGAAGGGGGGGGGGGGAGAGAAGTGCAGAAGGGTGAGGGGGTGGTGATAGTGAAGTTGACTGGAGTGTGAGGGTGAGCATTGGGGGGATGGCAGATTCATGGAGTGAGGTTAAAGGGGGGTGGTTGAGTTGAGTTGAGTTCTGAAGGTTCTTAAGAGGGTCCGCCGCTCCTGGCCCCCCCACCTTCTGAAGGTTCTTAAGAGGGTCCGCCGCTCCTGGCCCCCCACCTTCTCTCCTTTTCCCTCACTCCTCCCCAACCCCCCTTTGTAAACGGAGGTTCGTAACGGGTCCGCCGCTCCTGGCCCCCCACCTCTCCTCATCCCTCTCTCTCTTCCCTCCTCTCCTCTTCTCTCCTCTCCTCTCACCTTCCTCACTTCTCTGCCTTCTTCCACAGCGCTTGGTTTGCTCGTTCAGGGGGTGCTGGCTGCACCAGTTTCTACCGCACGCAGGCTAAGGGGGTGTGTCAAACAATATGTTTAATATATACCCTGCGTGCTGTAGTTACTGTAGTTATTATTATTAAGAGTTGGTGGTGCACCTTCTTTGTTGCTTTGCTATATGTACCTTGTGTGCTATAGTGAAACCCCTCTTTCCTTGCCTAAACTCTCTCGACACTTTCTCCTCTTCACCCTAGCATGGCTCCTCACCTCTAGCTACTATCTTGACATAAACATGCACATCCTTCAACAAACCACGAGCACGACGCTTTGGTTTCATCACGTTCCCCTCCCTATCGTCCCCGCTTGATGCGCTATTTACGCTTGACACATTTCTCCGCTTCCTCGTAGTGCGAAGTGTTACAGCTATAAACAGTAACACCATAGCTGCACTCCACCCCAGGTACATCCACCTCTTGTCTTCATGCATCCACACCCGCACCCCTGCTGCCACCACCGTAGAACCCCCACCACCAGGTCCACCTGCCCTGTAGCCATAGCCTTGTAAAAAGCGCCTCCACTCATTCCCTTGGTTCATATTTGCATGGTTACTGTGTTTACCGGTTCCGACAGTATCACTACCAAGCTCACCTGACCCCTCCCTATCCCCTCCCTCTCCTGGCTTACCTTGCTCTTCCGCCTCCTCTCCCTCTCCTTTGCCGTCTGCTTCTCCTTCTCCGTCCCCTTCCTCCCCATCCCCCCCACCTTCATCCTCGTTTATGGCTGAATCAGCATAAGCAACATTGTCCTCGTCAGACGGAATCTTCCCCTCCTCCCCACCACCACCTCTCCCTCCCAATCTCCTTCCCCGTGCCCCCTCTCTCCGCTCTCTCACCAATAGTAACCCTCTTTCCAGCCCAGCTCGTTCCATCATTTCAGTCACATCCACAACATAGTCACCCTGCACTTTAATCCCCTTTCCAGCCCGTCCTCTCACAACAGTCCCCTCTTTCCCACCCCCACTCATACTCCCACTCCCACCCTCAACTCCTTTCTCACTCACTCCCTCACTCCCTCCCTCACGCCCTCCCTCACCCTCTCCCTCCCTCTCTTTCCTACTCCCTCTCTCCCTAGCCCAGACATCAGCCCTCAATTCGCCTGTAACTGTAGGGGACGCCCCACCCAAATCCATTATCCCCATATCTCTCTCCCACTCCACCAAGCACCCCCTCTTCTGCCTGTGAAACTCCCTTAAAGCCCGATTCAGCACCGCCATACACTCAATCACAATAAAATCTCGCCGCCGTTCCTCATATGTCTGGTTCCCGGGCAGCGCGGAAATTTCTGGCGGGTCGGGAAAATGCTGCCCGCAGGTGTTGACCATGTCTTGGCGATAGTAGGCCGATTTGTCCCATTGCCAATCTAACACCTTGAGCTCTAGACCGTAGTGTATCATTCGAGGATCGACCCCTTTAGGAGGGTCATAGCCTGGGTAAAGCATGGCGCTGTCAATCATAATGTGCTTCAGGCCCACCTGAGAAAGGGAAAGGGGGCGGAGGAAAGACAGTGGATTTGAGAAGGAAAGGGATGGATTGAAAGGGATGCTCATAAAGAGATGCTCATAAGGAGATGCTCATAAAGAGACGCACGTAGAGATGCTCGTAGAGATCGTAGACTTGCTAAGACTTGCATCGGACGATCCAAAGGAGTAGCCGTACATCTCGCTGATCCACCGCTGCCCATGCACGTCCCCCGTGGCGTTGATGGTGTAATTCCGACCACTCACAGAGAAGCACGTAGAGATGCTCATGTAGATGCTCACAGAGGCTCCCCATAGAGATGCTAAGACTCACATCGGAGGAGCCGAAGGAGTAGCCGTACATCTCGCTGATCCATTGCTGCCCGTGAACGTCCCCCATGGCGTTGATTGTGTAGCTTCGGACCACTCACAGAGATGCACGTAGAGATGCTCATGTAGATGCTCACAGAGACGCCCCATAGAGATGCTTGTAGAGAGGCTCACAGGAATGCTAGGACTCACATCGGAGGAGCCAAAAGAGTAGCCGTACATCTCGCTGATCCACCGCTGCCCGTGCACGTCCCCCGTGCGTTGATGGTGTAGTGCTCCACGTCTGCCCGCACCTCCTCGCTCTTGGCGCTCCAGATGGGCGCCAGACGCCGCAGGTCCTCCACGTGAATCACAATGTACCCGCCCACCTGTGAGTGATTTGTTGTGTGTGTGTGCATGTGTGGGTATGTGTGTGTGTGAGAGTGTGGCGCGCGTGTGCGGGGTGCACGTGTGTGAGGTTGGGGGAGGGAGGGGGAAAGTGGAGGGGTGGTTGGGAGAGGGACAGCGGGGATGAAAGAAGGGAGCAG
The DNA here is from genome assembly GCA_947470075.1 of Closterium sp. Yama58-4. NCBI lineage: Eukaryota > Viridiplantae > Streptophyta > Zygnematophyceae > Desmidiales > Closteriaceae > Closterium > Closterium sp. Yama58-4. Next base: position 340,379 of record CANIUD010000759.1, on the reverse strand, counting down.
TGTTGATGGTGTAGTGCTCCACGTCTGTCCGCACCTCCTTGCTCTTGGCGCTCCAGATGGGCGCCAGGCGCCTCAGGTCCTCCACGTGAATCACAATGTACCCGCCCACCTGCGCATGGGCGTGGTTGGGTGTGGTTGGGTTGGGTGTGTGTGGTTGGATGTGGAAGAAGAGAGTAAGGGAACAAGAGAGGGAGTGGCACTGATAATGTAATGCTTTGCATGCACCAGTGTACACTCGCTCTTGGCGCTCCAGATGGGCGCCAGGTGACGTAAGTCCTCCACGTGAATCACAATGTACCCGTCCACCTGTGCGCGCGGGAGGTTGGGTTGCGAGAGACAAAGTGGGAGAGGAAGAATGCGTGTGTGTGTGGTTGGGTGTGGTAAAGGATGGAAAGAGGAGAAGAAGAGGAGGAAAAGAAGAGGGAATGAGGAGGGCAAGGCGAGGGAGACGGATGGAAAGAGGAGAAAAAGAGGAGGAAAAGAGGAGGAAAAGAGGAGGAAAAGAAGAGGAAAAGAGGAGGAAAAGAGGAGGAAAAGAAGAGGGAATGAGGAGGGCAAGGCGAGGGAGAGGATGGAAAGAGGAGCTTACCTTGTCGCAATACGTGGCGTTGTTCATGTGCAGCTCGCCAAAGCTGTTGTCAAACCCCTTGAGGTACCTGGTGGGGAGGGGGAAAGGAGGGAGGACAGAGGGAGAGGAAGGGAGGAGGGGGGAAAAAACTGTCGCTCAAAGAGGGGAAGACGGTCATGAGGAACAGGAAGACTCAGGAACCTAGAACATAGACGAGAAGGGTCAAGAGGCGTCAAGAGAAGTCAAGAGGAGTCAAGAAGGGTCAAGAGGGGTCAAGAGGGGTTAAGAGGAACCACAGGAGGAGCAAGTCGCACAGCACGACACAGGAAAGGCACAACCGTCACGCAACGTATTGCATCTGATTGTAACACAGTTACCACCTCGCACCCGTAGTTTGCTGACACTGGGTGGCCTCGCTCTGCCCCCAGCTCCCAGGGCAGCACCGGCCTCCTTATAAGCTGATCCGCGTCCATTATAAGCACCCACTCAACGTCATTCGCGTCAGGACTGTTGTCCAGCCAATACTTCACCCCCACTGGCTTATTAATTGCCGGATACCAGTCACCCGTCCTAGGGCCGCGGCTCCAATTAGGGACCACCATAGTTGGAGCAATATCCAGGCCTCTGTACCCCTTAAGAGCATCCTCGTTACAAGCTAGAAGCCGCACGAGCTTCCCTGGCTGCCCTGACCGTTTGAAACTATAAGCCATTGCAACTGACTGCCAGTCCATGTAAGTCGAGCATTCGGCTGAAAATACTGTGATTATACGAGGTGTTCCCTTAACGTGAAACGGGCGCCAGGAGTTCGGATCCAGGCTCGGATCCACCCGAACGTCCACCCCTAGGTTCGGCAAAGGCACGGGTACAGGCGGCCAATCGTCTAACTCCACTACCTCCATAGTAGAGGCGTCTTTAAAGCCTGGTGGTAGAACCGCGCTAGTGTTTTTCCGCCAAGATTTGAACCACCGTTCCAGCTTCTCAGGAGTGTCGGCGATTGGTGTAGATTCCTCCTCCTCTTCTCCCCCTTCTGCTGAATTTTCTTCACCTCCTTCCTCTTCCGCCTCCTTCCCGTCCCCATCCCCCTCCTGCGCTACCCCCTCTCCAGTGTTGACTTTGTCGTCTTCCGCGTTTTCCGCCTCCTTCCTGACCCCCCCTGCCTCCGCCATCCCCTCCTCATCCTCTTCCACCACCTCCGGCGTTCCGCCCTCTGAAGCATTGTCAGGTTGATTCTCCACCCCGTCACTCCTCCGCCCGTTACTGTCACCTTCGGCAGTATCAGCACCAGCAGCAACAGCACCACCGTTAGCAGAACCACCGTTAGCAGCACCAACGGCAGTACCGGCAATGCTTGAGGTCGACGTGGCGGTTGCTGATTGGCCGCTGGCCTGGTTAAACATATTACCGCGCAGAAAGAGGAGGCTTCGCAATGTGGTTCCTGACGTGGCTGTTTTGGGTGATCGCGGATGGTTATCGGTGCTGACGAAATCCAGATGGTCGATAGGAGAGGAGGATGAGGATGAGGCAGTGCTATCATGCAGATCCAGAGGGTTCCGTAATGTGGGTCCCACCAGTGCAGCTACATTGGTCGAACGGGGAATGATATTAATGATGTTGTTGTCCGTGGAGGAGTAGGACGTCAATGACGATAGCGGATCCGCCTTAAGCGAGGCAAGGATCGAGAGGAGGAGGACGAGCAAAAGCAAGCAATAAGGATTTGGATGCATCATGATTACTACGAAGATGTCGAGTGATCGTCGAGGGAAAATGCTTCAGAGGAACCAGCGCGAAAGGAGGATGCGTGTGCACGCTTCAGAATGGCCCAGAAATGATGATGGTAGGAAGCGATGTATTTGTGGGTATGGTCGCGCGTGCTTTAGTGGACGATCCTACAACAAGGATACCTGTGTGGTTCTGTGCATCGAATCTGGTCCATTGGAATGCAAGCATTGGGAATAGGAGGACCGCGAAAGTCAGAAGACTAGGGATAATCAGCCTTGGGAATGAACAGCTTTGCTGAAGTAGCTTTGCTATTTTACCTTATGTATGATTCGGAAAAGATGAAGTTCCCGCTTTTTCTGGATGATCTGGAATTCCCTTGGGAATGCGTTGCATGTCACTTCGGTATTTGGCAGAAGTTTGTGGCGAATGAGACACCACATTCGCATAATTTCGAGATGCGTCACTGTGCCTTTGGTTTCTACATGAGCGAAGCTCGTCATTCCCTAGGATAGGGTCATTGCAGGTGTCGCGAAAGTTACAGATTTCGCGAACCAGCTTACTTGGCTGCCTTCAGGTGATCACTAACATGACAGGGTTGTCAGAGCAAAGTACACTGGTACTCTCGTACATCTCGTTATTGAAATCCACAGGTAACTGGCTGTCAGGGATGACTAGACGGTACCAAACGTTCTTTTACGGTTAAAGCATTTAGGCTTCGGTAGCATGAGTTCACGTTCTGGGATGCCAGAATTTGATCACTTCATAAATTCCTCCGCCATCATCAATGCACCAAGGAATTCCTGAAAGGCTACTTAGGGCGCGTGTCTTTTGGTGTAGATTGTCAAAGTTCGAGCCTAGTACCGCTTTGTAACGTGGCGACACGTCTCTCAACTGTATCCTACCGCGTACAACCTTTCTAAAAGTTCAACTTTTGGCCAAAGTTCAACCTTAAGGACATGCGCCCTTAGTAACTGACCAGGGAAGTTTAGAAGGCGAGGATCCTGTGTCGTCTGAGGCTCCATCAATAACAAGTCATGTTTCATGTCGTTGGACTTCTTCTCTTTCGCTTCTTGTCCTAGCGTCAGAAACCATATCGGTAGATTCTTTCCTAGTTCAAAGCGAACAATTACTAGGATCCCCAGGTTTTGAGAGTTCAGTTCTTGCGAGTCAGTGTCGGATTCGTCTTTCAGTTCCATTACTCTCTCATTGCATTCCTCTCCGTTTTGGAGTTACTGTTCCTGCATATCTGAATCGCCGGTCTTGGTATGACACGTATGCAAGATCCTTCTGGTGATATCAACCTAGACACTTGTCACACATTCACATTTTTTCAAGGCGAAACAGGGCTTCACTGGCCCTTCTTAACGTCCGGAAGCTCCTTTGTCATCCCGATCGCCACTAATCATACTTCCTGAGAACAAATAATTTCACACCTTGTTGTAACTGGTACTGTCGCGATGCCTCCGAAAGGAGGCGGAGGGGCCCGGGGAAGGGGAAGAGCCGCAGCAGGTGGCGGAAGTGGGGGGAGAGGAGGCGGACGCGCGGGGGGTCGAGCGGCGCAAGGGAAAGCGCCGGGGTTTACTGGGAAGCAGTCAGTTCCTACTCCCAGCGGAACTGGCGGAAAGACAGACGCATCAAAGAGAGTTGGGGTTGGAGCTCCTTCGGGCATCTCCTCTGCTGGCCCTACGAGGGTGGAGGGAGGTGGGAATGCCAAGCCGGTGACGCTCATTGGCGGAGGTTTGGGGAAGAATGCGTTTGAACGAGCCACGGAGGTCCGGTTGAGTTCCGAGGCCGAAGAGCAGCTTCGGATGCTGGTTGTTAAGGTGAGAGGAGAGACGATAAGAAGGGCTAAACAGAGTCTGCAGCTATTATGGTTCAATGCTACACCTATGCCATACTCAGTGCTTTTGCCATGTTTCTTGCTCGTTTCCTCAGTTTTTGAAACGCAGAAGACTGAAGGTCCCCATTTTCGGTGTTTTGCTTGTTGTGACGGTTTGACGAATTCATTCAGGCATACGATACCAAGAAAGGTGCGAACGGTAGCAACGCCTTGGATGCTCCTCCTGCTTCGTCATCGTATTCCACAGACAGCGCAGCTGGTCCCATGACACTACTTGAAGAGAAGACTGCCAACAGGCGCATATTATCAGCATACGAAACACTCTCTAGAGAGGGATTTACTGTAGAGCAGGTGGAGAGTGCCCTCTCGTCTCTGGTCCCCTCCTCGCTTTCCCTGGAGGCGGCTTTTGATTGGCTCTGCCTGCACCTGCCACCTCAGCAGCTGCCACGTCACTTCGCGTCTGCAGCTTCCACTGCCACGCTGGCACGAGGTGACGTGGAGGTGGTGCTTGCTGCTGCTGACGTGGAAGGGGAAGGACAGCGAGGCAGCGACGACGCATGGGGAAGAGAGGGAGATGAGGAAGGGGGGAGTAAGGGAAGGTCCTTAGCAGAAGAAGCTGAGAGATTCAGGAAGATGGAAGAAGAGAGGAAAGCAAAAGAAGAGGCAGAGGAGAAGGAGAGAGAGAAGGAGAGGAAGAAGAAGCAAGCGGATTGGATCAAGCGATATGTGACGGAATACGAGAGCGAGGAGGAGGAGAGTGCGAGTGAAGGGAAGGAGGAGGGGGAGGAAGAGGAGGAGGACGACTGGGAGAAGGTAGCGGATAAGGGGGCTTCAGCTGGTTCGACAGCAGGAAACGACTTGCTAAAGGGCTCTCCTCTTTGGGAGGTGAGGCTTGAAAAAACTCTGTAGAGAAAGGGTCCTCTCTTGCTGTTTGTGTAAGCGCTTATCCGCATTTGTGCGTTTTTCATAGTTTTCCTGTCTTGGCCTGTTATGCTGTACGGTATACCCCGTGCTGTTGTTTGTCTGTGCGCTGCTCTGATCTTCTGTGCCGTGTTTGCAGGTTTGGGCCGATGCAAGAGAGAGAAGACGCAGAAAGGATCTCAGGAAAAAGGTAATGGCTTCGACCTTCAGGTGTTCTCTCAGGTGTCTTCTCACTCCGTCATCCTCTCCCACTCCCTTAACAAAAGGTATCGGAGATTTCCCCTTTCTCCCCCTTCCCCACCTCTTCCTCATATTTGTTCTCTCCATCACTAAAGGCATTACAATGCTGTTCTCCCTCTCCCAGCCACTTTTCTCTGAACCTCAAGCTAAACCTTATTAAATCTTGGAGCTAAACCCTAACCCCCCGCCCCCACCCCAGGCCTCAGCAGACCAGCGCATGCAGTCCCTGGCGGCTGATCTGGGGAGGGCTAAGGCCGAGGCGGCAAGGGCGAAGGGGAGCATGGACAAGGGCAGGCAGGCAGAGGCAGGGCTGGTGATCCGCGAGATCAAAGAGGAGGCTGCAGGATATGGTATGGCTTGCGTTTGTTGTGTTACTTTCAAAATGTTAAGGGCGAAGGGGAGCATGGACAAGGGCAGGCAGGCAGAGGTGGGGTTGTTGATCCGCGAGATTAAGGAGGAGGCTGCGCTGCAGGATACGGTGTGGCTGTTACTTCTGTGATGTCTGGAAGGGGTACATGGGCAAGGGCAGTCAGGCAGAGGCTGGGATGCTGATCCGCGAAATCAAGGAGGAGGCTGCAGGATACGGGGTATGTGTGGCTGCTACTTCTGTGATGTCTACCAAGGGGTGCATGGTCAAGGGCAGGCAGGCAGAGGCTGGGATGCTGATTCGCGAGATTAAGGATGAGGCTGCAGCGTATGGTACGGCCCATGCGTTTCTGTGGTTAAGGGAGGTGTACACGTGTGTTATATGACTTGCCTTGCATTGATTCTGCTTTGAAATGAGCATGGACAAGGGCAGGCGAGCAGAGGCTGGGCTGCTGCGAGATTAAGGAGGAGGCTGCAGGATACGGTATGAGCTGTGCAAGGGTAGGGATCTACATGAGTGCTCATATGAATGTTCAAGCCGACAGGCAGAGTTGGATCTAGGGAGGGCCAAGTGGGAGGCAGTATGGGTCTTAAGGGTGCTTGGACAGGCTGTTGATCCGCGAGATCAAGGAGGAGGCTGCAGCATATGGTATGGGGTGGGGGGCATTGCTGTTGCTGAGGGCCGTTGTTGAGGGTGCAGCAGGTTGTTATTCCGAATGCACCCTTAAATAGTCCTTTCTTTGACGCGTTAAGAGCCATTGAGGTGTTCTCTTCTTGCTGCAGGCTATTTGGAATCTATGCTCGAAGAGGCGAGCCTGCAGCAGCAGCAGCAGCAGCAGCAGCAGCAGCAGCAGATACACTAACATTCGCTTTGCGTGTTTACATGTGCTGGTGGTGCAGGTTATTCTGAGTCGATGCTTGAAGAGGCTAACCAGCAGCAGCAGCGGGTTGCTGCAGAAGAGGATGAGGAAACCGAGGAAGAGGAGGGAGGGTTTGGGCTGTTTGGGGAGGACGACGAGGAGGAGGAAACGCCGTTGGAAAGGGGAGGGAAATCAGCAAGTGGAGAAAGGGCAGGAGCAGGGGCAGGAGCAACAGGAAAGGCAGCAGAAAAGGAGGGAGAAGAAGAGGATATGGGGCTGGAAGGAATGTCTCTCTTTGATGATGAGAGTGATGGGGGAGGGGGAGGGGAAGGGGGAAAGGGCGCAGCAGCAGCACTGCCGGAGTCTGTGCTAGCACTGCAGAGGAAGAGTGCTAGGGAGAGAGCGTGGCAGCAGCAGCAGCAGCAGCAGCAGATGTTGGCCGGTGGCAGGGGGGGAGGGAAGGGGGCAGGGAAGGATAAGAAAGGGAAGGATGCTGCTGCTGCGGACTTGCAAAGGCAGCCCAAGGCTCTGCTGCAGCAGCACTGCCTTAAAGCCCTCTGGCCCGCTCCCAAGTACACGAAGCTTCCAGGAAGCAGTGGGCCGGGGAAAATTAGCTACTCGGTGATGGTGGTCCGGCAGGGAGGGAGGGGAGGATCAGGGAGAGGGGGAGCTGGAGGGGGGAAGGGAGGGGGGGTAAGGGTAGGGCCTATCACGTTCCAGGTGCCAGCAGCAGAGGACGGGTTCGAGAGTGTGTCAGACGCACAGAATGCTGTGGCCCTCCTGGCACTGCATGCCCTGCTGCCGCACATGCCTCTGCACCATCAGCTGGTTTCTCCTTACCGAGAGCAGTGGCTCGAGCTGGCAGAGAAAGCAGGTGAGTTGTGGTGCTGGCAGCAGAGGATGGGTTCGAGAGTGTGTCAGATGCACAGAACGCTGTGGCCCTGCTGGCACCGCATGCGCTGCTGCCGCACATGCCTCTACACCATCAGCTGGTTTCTCCGTATCGAGAGCAGTGGCTGGAACTGGCAGAAAAAGCAGGTGAGTCGGTTGTGAGCGACAGCATCAGAGGATGGGTTTGAGAGTGTGAGATGCTCAGAACGCAGTAACTCTGCTGGCGCTGCACGCGCTGCTGCTCCACATGCCTCTGCACCATCAGCTTGTCTCCCCTTATCGAGAGCAGTGGCTGGAACTGGCAGAAAAATCAGGTGAATTTGTTAAGGTAAATTTGTTATATGACATCTCACAGTCTGTTTCATTAGGTGACATAACTTCTTCATTCGACAGCATCCAGCCTCACAAGACGCAGTGGCTCTTCTGGCCTGGCCATTCTGGCCTGGCCGTTCTTCATTTCGCTCTCCCGTTTCCTCTTGCGTCAACTCATACTCTTTGCTTCTTCCACGACTGACGCCCGGTGTGCTCTCCCAGATGCTGCAGAGACGAGCAGCAGCAGCGCTGCTGCTGCAGCAGAAGCAGCAGCGAGGCACCAAGTCAAGTTCGCTGCAGCACTCGTGGATAAGGAGATTAGAGCTAGGGAGGCTGCTGCTGCTGGTGGTACTGCTGCTGCTGCTCGTACTAGTGATGCTGAAGAGAGCGCGCTAGAAGATGCAGAAGCAGTGGAGTCGACTGGTGGAGGGCAGAAGAAGCAAAGAGTTCCTTTCCTTGGGGAAGAGGAAGGTGAGTAATGGGAACAAGGCATTTATTTCCATCTTAGCTTCTCAAAACTTGAGTAATGGGAACAAGAGCTCTTGTGGTACTCATATATGGTCCTCCCATGAAGAGGTTTTTCCTCTCTCATACTTTCCCTCTGCCCTCTTCCCCCTCCCAGACCCTGCTGTGGTGCGCAGGAGGGAGGCTAAGAGCCGGAAAACGGCTCGCAAGAGTCACAATGTTCCTTGTTCCTCTCTACATTTCCCTCTTCCCCATTTTCCCCCTCCCAGGCCCTGCTGTGGTGCGCAGGAGGGAGGCTCAGAGCCGCGAGCTGCAGCAGCGGTGGCGGCAGTGGCAGGCACTGGCAGTTGGAGGAGCAGTGGGGACAGGAGGGACAGGAGGAACAGGAGGGACCAAGAGCAACGATATGAAAGAGTCAAGAGAGGCCAGGGAGGCGAGTGAGAGGAGGGCGATGCAGGAGATGAAGAGGAAGCGGGGAGAGCTACCAATGGCAGCAGTGAGGGAGGAGCTGCTGCGGGCGTTGAGGGAGGGGGATGTGGTGGTGGTGAGTGGGGAGACCGGGTCGGGCAAGACCACTCAGGTGCCGCAGTATATCTTTGAGGACGCGGAAGCTTCGGGGAAGGCGGGATTCTGCAACATCGTGTGCACGCAGCCTCGGCGAATCGCTGTGAGTCGATAATATATGTATATGGGTATGTAATGTATCATTACAGCTCTTTGAACTTCACTGGGAATCCACCTGTGTTTCACTCCTCACCCTCTCTCCCCCTCTTTCACCCTCCCAGGCCATATCAGTAGCAGAGCGGGTGGCAGCAGAGCGGTGTGAGCCACCCGTAGGGAGTGGCGGCAGGGGAGGAGGTGGTGGTGGTGCAGGCGTGGTTGGTTACCACGTGAGGCTGGATGCTGTCAAGTGAGTGGGGGCTTTGGCATGTAAATCAATGTGAGTCAATGCGAGTCAATGTGAGTCAACAGGTTGGCGTGGCATGGCATACTAGCAGTGTGAGCCCCTGACAGGGAGTGGTGGCAGGGGAGGTGGAGGTCCTGCAGGCGTGGTTGGTTACCAGCGATGTGAGGCCTCCATACAGAGTGGCAGACAGGGAGGCAGTGGTGCTGCAGTTGTGGTTGGGTACCACGTGAAGCTGGGCGCTGTCAAGTGAGTGCGCGTGTGTGCTTGGTCTAGTCGTCTTGTGAGGGAATCTGGAGTCTTTGAATAGAAATACCAGTAGTTAGTCTCGCTTTACTGAGCATTCACCAAGTGGTGCTGAGCTTTTTTTTTAATCCAAAATTTTTTCATTCTGTCCCATTTTCCTCGTTTTTGGTGTGTTTTTTCTACCCTTTCCCCTTCCCAGAACCTGGTACACGCGCATCCTCTTCTGCACAACAGGAATCCTCTTACGAAGGCTTGTGGGTGACCCTCTCCTGTCAGACGTGACCCACGTAGTGGTGGACGAGGTGCATGAGCGCTCCATCCAAGGCGACTTCCTCCTCGTCATCCTCAGAGACCTGCTGGCGCGCCGCCAGGAGATGAGACGACAGATGCCGCACCTCCCTTCGTTTAAGCTCGTGCTCATGTGAGTGTTTGGTGGGTGGGTAGGCTGCTGATGGGTGCGTGCTGGCGGTCCCTCTGCCCTCTGCCGTGCAGGCAGGCAGGTGGGTGGGTGGGTGCTGGTGGGTGCGTGCTGGTGGGTAGGTTCCTCGATCCTCCATCCAAGGCGACTTCCTCCTCGTCATCCTCCGAGACCTGCTGGCGCGCCGCCAGGAGATGAGACGACAGATGCCGCACCTCCCATCCTTCAAGCTCATGCTCATATGAGTGCCTCACAGGCAGCCTTTGGAATCGCCCTTCCTCACTTCCCCCCCTGTCTTCCTCCCCTCTCTCCCTCTGCTCTCTTCCTCTCCGAATCCCCTTTCTCCTCCCCCTCGCTCTCTCCCCTCTTTTCCCCCACTTCTCTTTCTCCTCCTCTTCTCACTCTCCACCCTCTGCCTCCCCTCGTTCTCCCCTTCAATCCCTACAATCTCTCCCACACCACCCTTTCCCCCCTCCCCTCCTCCCTTCAGGTCAGCCACTATAGATGCCTCTCTCTTCGCCTCCTAATTCTCACCCTGCCGAGTCATCCAAGCCCAAATGCGAAACTCCCTCTCTTTCCTCCCTCCCTCCGTCTCCCCCTCCTCTCTTCCTTCCTTTTCTCTCCTCCCCTCAGGTCAGCCACTCTCGACGCTTCTCTCTTTGCATCCTACTTCTCCGGCTGCCCTGTCATCCAAGCCCAGGGCCGCACCTTCCCTGTGGAGATGAAGTACCTAGAGGACGTGTATGAGAGCACGGGATACAAGCTCTCTTCAGACTCGCCCGCTGCTCTCAGATCCGAATCCCATCAGTCCGCCAAGGTACAGTTCAAGGTTAGATAGGGGTGGGTGAGCGTCCGCTGGTAGAGTAGAGATAAGATGATGTTTGATGCAATCCAATGTGAATCCCATCAGTCCCGAGCCAGGGTACACTCACCATGGCTTGATAGATAGGGGTGAGCGTCCCCTGGTAGAGTAGAGATGAGGTGATGAGATGATAAGATGATGCAATCCGATCTGATTGACGAGGAGCCTTCTCATCAGGAGACCCCTTTTGTTCCGATGGAAAACCCCTTTGTTGCGCCCTGCTTGTGCCACACCCTCCCACACCCACGCCTCAGGGTTCCAAGGCAGCAGCGGGAGGTGGTAGCAAGACCAAGCAGAAACTGCTGAAGGCAGGATGGGGCGATGATGCTTCTTTGCAGGCTGAAACAGTGAATCCGGATTACGATGCCTCGCGATACAGCGACTACAGCGACAGAACCCGAACCAATCTGGTGAGCAGAAGCACTTTTGAGTCGACTCAATAGTCATTATGATGCCTCACGATCCAGCGACTACAGCGGCTACAGCGGCTACAGCGACAGCACCCGAAAAAATCTGGAGAGCAGAACCTGTTCCTGAAGAGCTGATAAGAAGTATTTATGGTGCAATTCTCAGCAACATCTCGTGCTTCCGATTTTGAGGCGCCTTCAAAAACAGAGGTGCTTCTGTAGAGCTAGTTATAGGATTTACTTTTGGTTCAAATTTCAGGAACCTCATGTGCTTCCATCCCTTCTCCCTCCGTTCTTTCCTTTTCCCTGCCATTCACTCCGTGCTCAACTCACACTCCCCACCCTGTCTCCCTCCCCACCACCCGCCCACTCTACAACAAACACCAGCGGCGGCTGGACGAGGGCACGATACACTACGAGCTACTTGAGGACGTGGTTGCTCACATCGACGCCACATGGCCCCCAGGTGCCATCCCTCGTGGCTCTCTTCTGTGCTCCCTAGCTCACATGATGTGTTCCTTCACCCCTGTGCCTCCCTCCCTGCGCCCCCCACACTCAACACACCAGCGGCGGCTGGACGAGGGGGCGATAGACTACGAGCTACTGGAGGACGTGGTTGCTCACATCACATCGACTCCAAATGCCCCCTGGGTGCCATCCCTCGTGGCTCTCTTCTGTGCTCCCCCCAACCCCTGTGCCATCACACTCACCTGATGTGTTCCATCACCCCTGTGCCTCCCCGATAACACCACCAGCGGCGGCTGGACGAGGGAACAATAGACTATGAGCTACTGGAGGACGTGGTTGCTCACATCGATGCCACATGCCCCTTGGCGCCATCCCTGTACCTCCTGGTCACCCCAACACCACCCCACCACCATCCTCTCTTTACCCAACACCCTGTGCCTCCCAACTGTGCCTTTCAAACACCAGCGGCGGCTGGACGAGGGAACGATAGACTATGAGCTACTGGAGGACGTGGTTGCTCACATCGACTCCACATGCTCCCCAGGAGCCATCCTCGTCTTCCTGCCTGTGAGCTGCGCTGAGTGCCGCCTATCTGCCTACTCTCCTCTCCTCACTCATCGTCTGCCTGCTTGACACACTAGTCTGTCAGAGTGTCAACTCCACATGCGGCCCAGGAGCCATCCTCGTCTTCCTGCCTGTGAGCTGCGCTGGTCACGAGCCTTCATCTCTCGTCTCTGTCTGCATGCTGCCAACCATGTGTGTGTCTCATCTATTGCATCTGTTACCATAACGCACATGTTACCATAACGCACCTATTACCATAACGCACATGTTACCATAACGCACCTGTTACCATAACGCACATATTACCATAACGCACCTGTTACCATAACGCACCTGTTACCATAAAGCACCTGTTACCACAATGCACCTGTTACCATAACGCACCTGTTACCATAACGCACCTGTTACCATAACTCACCTGTTACCATAACGCACATGTTACCATAACGCACCTGTTACCATAACGCACCTGTTACCATAACGCACCTGTTACCATAACGCACCTGTTACCATAACGCACCTGTTACCATAACGCACCTGTTACCATAACTCACCTGTTACCATAACGCACCTGTTACAATAACGCACCTGTTACCATAACGCACCTGTTATTGTAACGCACCTGTTACAATAACGCACCTGTTACCATAACGCACCTGTTACAATAACGCACCTGTTATTGTAACGCACATGTTACCATAACGCACCATACCTTTGAGCCCCATGGCTGTGAAACCCATCTCTATAAACATCACATTTGTCTACCCCTCCCCAGGGCATGGGCGAGATTCAGTACCTGTGGGACAGGCTGGCAGCCTCGAGGCAGTTTGGGGCGCCAGGGAAGGTGGAGTGGCTGCTGCCTGCTTTCACTACATCACCACCTGTGATCTGGTAAATCTTTAACCATCCCTCCCCTTCTCCCTCCCTCACTCATCAGGGCATGGGCGAGATTCAGTACCTGTGGGACAGGCTGGCAGCTTCGAGGCAGTTTGGGGCGCCGGGGAAGGTGGAGTGGCTGCTGCCGCTGCACTCATCTGTCTCTGCGGCCGAGCAGCGGCAAGCGTTCAACAGCCCTCCCAGTGGCGTGCGCAAGGTTAGCTAATGCCTCGTGTTCTTGTGACCCTGCTCTTGTTTTAAGTCGAGTCGCCTCGTTTGTCTCATCCGGGGATGGTGGCGTGGCTGCTGCCGCTGCACTCATCTGTGTCTGCAGCCAAGCAGCGGGCAGCATTCAACAGCCGTCCCAGCGGAGTGCCCAAGGTGAGCTGTGCTGTTCTCTGGGTGGACTCAAGGGTGTATGTGGTGAACGTGCGCTGCTGTGCTTTCCATGTCCAAACTGTGTGGTTGCCTCCCTTCTCGCCGTCTCCTTTCTCACTCTCACCGGTTGGTTCTGGCGACCAAGCTAGCAGAGACGAGCAGCACCGTCGATGGTGTGGTGTGGTGTATGTGGTGGACGGATGGTGGTGTGCTTTCCGTGCCTAACCTCTGTGCCTAACCTCTGTGCCTAACCTCTGTGCCTAACCTCTGTGCCTAACCTCTGTGCCTAACCTCTGTGCCTAACCTCTGTGCCTAACCTCTGTGCCTAACCTCTGTGCCTAACCTCTGTGCCTAACCTCTGTGCCTAACCTCTGTGCCTAACCTCTGTGCCTAACCTCTGTGCCTAACCTCTGTGCCTAACCTCTGTGCCTAACCTCTGTGCCTAACCTCTGTGCCTAACCTCTGTGCCTAACCTCTGCCTAACCTCTGTGCCTAACCTCTGTGCCTGTGGTGACGTCCCTTCTCATCATCCTTCCGTTCTCACCTCCTTTGTTCGTTTCTCCCCAGGTGGTGCTGGCGACGAAGATAGCAGAGACGAGCATCACCATTGACGATGTGGTGTATGTGGTGGACGTGTGGTGCTGTGCTGCTTCCTATGCTTCATATGCCCACACTGTGTGATTTCCTCTCATCGTTCCCTTCTCACCCCCCTCTCTTGCTTTCCCCATCCCAGGTGGTGCTGGCGACCAACATAGCAGAGACGAGCATCACCATTGACGATGTGGTGTATGTGGTGGACGTGGGGAAGCAGAAGGAGACGCAGTTCGATGCCAGGAGGGTGAGTGGGTGCATGAATGCACGAAGCATGTGTTGGGCCACGTGTTGACCTTGCAGCTCCATGCCAGTATTACAGGGAGTATCACCATCGACGATGTGGTGTGTGCGGTGGACGTGGGCAAGCAGAAGGAGACGCAGTTCGACGCCAGGAGGGTGAGTGCGTGCATGAGGCACGTGTTGGGCCATGTGTTGACATAAGGCCGCGTGCTGGTGTTCCATCAAGTATCACCATCGATGATGTGGTGTATGTGGTGGATGTGGGCCAGCAGAAGGAGACGCAGTTTGACGCCACGACGGTGAGTTCATGAAGTATCATGACTCTCTGAATGCTCCGAATCACAGCTCTACGCTGTAACTGCACCTTAAGTTGTACCCGTTTTCCAAAGTGCCTCAAAAGGCAGTCCTGCGCTGTAACAGCACCCTAAGTTGCACCCGCGTTCTGAAAAATGTGAGACAAAGAGCTTTTCAAAGCACTTGAAGAAAGGAACCTTCTTTTGAGCGTGCTGCAGGCAGGGCGGGGCGAGTGCAGGCAGGGCGCTACTTTGTCCAGTCTCCTTCCCACTCCCCCCACCATTCCCACTCCTCCCACTGTTCCCTGTAAAACACAGGGCATGACCAGTCTGGTGGAGGCGTGGGTGGCCAAGGCGAACGTGGGGCAGAGGGCTACATGAGGTTCCCACAGTAATGACCTTTTGCTCTAACGTGCATTTCTCCCCCCTCCCACTGGCCCCACTCCGCCCACAGGGCATGACCAGTCTAGTGGAGGCATGGGTGGCCAAGGCGAACGTGAGGCAGAGAGCTGGCAGGGCGGGGCGAGTGCAGGCAGGGCGGTACTTTGCCCTCTTTACCCGCCACCGCTTTGAAACCATCATGCGGCCCTTCCAGGTGGGTTAGCAGTCACTCTGCATGGGATATATTTGGGGCAGGCAGAGCGGGGAGAGTGCAGGCAGGGCGGTACTTTGCTCTCTTTACCCGCCACCGCTTTGAAAACATCATGCGGCCCTTCCAGGTGGGCTAGAGATCTCGTGCATCGAATGGCATGGGAATCAGGGAAGCGATTGGTGTATGCATGTGGGGCGCCACGTGTATAGAGTGAATTTTTATTTTTTTGACACGATTGGTGTAAAGAGCAAAAATTCACTCTTTACACGATTGGTGTATGCATGCGGGGCGCTCTGGGCAGGGCAGGGAGAGAGTGCAGAGAGAGGGGGCAGGGCGTTATTTCGCCCTCTTCACCCGCCACCACTTTGAAACCATCATGCGACCCTTCCAGGTGGGCTAGCAGTCATTCCGTATGGGGCATTCGGCTTATCAGCGAGTACCTCTGGTGACACTGCTTGCAGATCAGATCAAGCTGCTGGAGCTTGCTTCTCGCTCTTCTCACCATTTCCTCTCCATGTTCGCTCGCCCCCCTCACCTCTCCATGTTCGCTCGCCCCCCTCACCTCTCCCCTTGCCTCTCTTTTTTCCCTTCCCCCCAACAGCAACCGGAGATCCAGCGAGTGCCTCTGGTGGAGCTGTGCTTGCAGATCCATTCAATTGTCCCTCTGCTATGAAATGTTCCCCTCACCTCTCCCCTCGCTCTTCTCTCCTTGCTCTCTGCCACCCAACAGCAACCGGAGATCCAGCGAGTGCCTCTGGTGGAGCTGTGCCTGCAGATCAAGCTGCTGGACTTGGGCACGCCAGCACATTTTCTCAGCAAGGTAAGGAGGTTTTTTTAACAGGTTGTTTTCGTGAAAATGATATTTAATACAGTTTTATTTTCACCACCCAATCTCGGCTGCAGGCCAGAGAGCCAAACTCTTAGGTGCCTCAGAAATAGCACTTTTCACAACCCATCTCTGCTGCACTGCACTCCACCCCCACCTCTCTGGCATGCTCTCTAAAATGAACTCTTCCCCACCCACCACCCATGTCTGCTACAGGCGATTGAGCCGCCCAAAGAGGAGGCGGTGAGGAGTGCGATGAAGACCCTGAGGGAGGTGGGGGCGGTGGACGAGAGGGAGGAGCTCACTGCTCTGGGTACACACTTGGCTGCCCTGCCGGTTGACGTTCGCATAGGCAAGGTGGGTGTCTCGTGGCATTTGGGAATCACTTTTGAGAATTCTCAAAAGTGCTCTGGGTACACACTTGGCTGCTCTGCCTGTCGACGTTCGCCACCCCTGTGATGGTTGCCCGTGATCGTGCTGCCACTCCACCTCACTCCACCCTGTCCCACCCCACCTATCCCATTCCACCGCACTCCACCGCACTCCACCGCACCCTATCATGGCAGATGATGATCTACGGGGCAGTCATGGGGTGTCTCAGCACGGCGCTCACCATTGCTGCCTGCCTCAGCTACCGCTCCCCCTTCTCCTCCTCCTTCCACGATGTAAGTGTTACCATAGCCACACCTCTTCTACCACACTCCGCCTCTCTGCCCTTCTCTCCCACTCTCCTCCTCTCTACCCTCCCTACCACTTTCCTCCTCCCTGTCTGAGTTTCTCAGCACACTGCTCTTAAATCCAAATCTCGAGATTCCGACCCAGACGCAAGCTCATAGGAAGCAAGTACCACTGATACAGATTCGTCTTATCCTAGGCATAAACCCCACCCTTTCAAACACTCTCCTCCTCTCTGCCATTCTGCTCTGCCTGTCTTTCTCAGCGCAAAGCAGCTGCCAGGGCAAGGCAGGCCCTTGTAGCCAAAGCTCGAGAAGCAGACCCAGATGCAACCTCCCGTGAAGCGGGAGGCAAGCAAGGAGAGGAGAGCTGGGATGATGAAGATAGTGAGGACGAGGACGAGGATGAAGGGTGGGAGTCTCAGGCAGAAAAGGAGTCAGCAGGGGGAAAAGGAGGGAAAGGAGCAGGAGAAGCAGGGGGGAAGGGAGAGCGGGGAGCAGGTGTGAGTGGGGACGACAGGGCGTGGAACATGGCGCGGGGGCAGCAGTCGGACCATCTCGCTATGGCCTCAGCCTACAATGGCTGGGTGCTTGCTCTCCAGGTGCGTCTGGTGGTTCTCCGAGTGGGTTTCTTTTGAGTCCAGCTCAGCAGGAGTGGGTGGGGGTGGGGACGACAGGGCGTGGAACATGGCGCGGGGGCAGCAGTCGGACCATCTCGCTATGGCCTCAGCCTACAATGGCTGGGTGCTTGCTCTCCAGGTGCGTCTGGTGGTTCTCCGAGTGGGTTTCTTTTGAGTCCAGCTCAGCAGGAGTGGGTGGGGGTGGGGACGACAGGGCGTGGAACATGGCGCGGGGGCAGCAGTCGGACCATCTCGCTATGGCCTCAGCCTACAATGGCTGGGTGCTTGCTCTCCAGGTGCGTCTGGTGGTTCTCCGAGTGGGTTTCTTTTGAGTCCAGCTCAGCAGGAGTGGGTGGGGGTGGGGACGACAGGGCGTGGAACATGGCGCGGGGGCAGCAGTCGGACCATCTCGCTATGGCCTCAGCCTACAATGGCTGGGTGCTTGCTCTCCAGGTGCGTCTGGTGGTTCTCCGAGTGGGTTTCTTTTGAGTCCAGCTCAGCAGGAGTGGGTGGGGGTGGGGACGACAGGGCGTGGAACATGGCGCGGGGGCAGCAGTCGGACCATCTCGCTATGGCCTCAGCCTACAATGGCTGGGTGCTTGCTCTCCAGGTGCGTCTGGTGGTTCTCCGAGTGGGTTTCTTTTGAGTCCAGCTCAGCAGGAGTGGGTGGGGGTGGGGACGACAGGGCGTGGAACATGGCGCGGGGGCAGCAGTCGGACCATCTCGCTATGGCCTCAGCCTACAATGGCTGGGTGCTTGCTCTCCAGGTGCGTCTGGTGGTTCTCCGAGTGGGTTTCTTTTGAGTCCAGCTCAGCAGGAGTGGGTGGGGGTGGGGACGACAGGGCGTGGAACATGGCGCGGGGGCAGCAGTCGGACCATCTCGCTATGGCCTCAGCCTACAATGGCTGGGTGCTTGCTCTCCAGGTGCGTCTGGTGGTTCTCCGAGTGGGTTTCTTTTGAGTCCAGCTCAGCAGGAGTGGGTGGGGGTGGGGACGACAGGGCGTGGAACATGGCGCGGGGGCAGCAGTCGGACCATCTCGCTATGGCCTCAGCCTACAATGGCTGGGTGCTTGCTCTCCAGGTGCGTCTGGTGGTTCTCCGAGTGGGTTTCTTTTGAGTCCAGCTCAGCAGGAGTGGGTGGGGGTGGGGACGACAGGGCGTGGAACATGGCGCGGGGGCAGCAGTCGGACCATCTCGCTATGGCCTCAGCCTACAATGGCTGGGTGCTTGCTCTCCAGGTGCGTCTGGTGGTTCTCCGAGTGGGTTTCTTTTGAGTCCAGCTCAGCAGGAGTGGGTGGGGGTGGGGACGACAGGGCGTGGAACATGGCGCGGGGGCAGCAGTCGGACCATCTCGCTATG
This sequence comes from Closterium sp. Yama58-4, assembly GCA_947470075.1. NCBI lineage: Eukaryota > Viridiplantae > Streptophyta > Zygnematophyceae > Desmidiales > Closteriaceae > Closterium > Closterium sp. Yama58-4. Next base: position 321,876 of record CANIUD010000759.1, on the reverse strand, counting down.
GCCTCAGCCTACAATGGCTGGGTGCTTGCTCTCCAGGTGCGTCTGGTGGTTCTCCGAGTGGGTTTCTTTTGAGTCCAGCTCAGCAGGAGTGGGTGGGGGTGGGGACGACAGGGCGTGGAACATGGCGCGGGGGCAGCAGTCGGACCATCTCGCTATGGCCTCAGCCTACAATGGCTGGGTGCTTGCTCTCCAGGTGCGTCTGGTGGTTCTCCGAGTGGGTTTCTTTTGAGTCCAGCTCAGCAGGAGTGGGTGGGGGTGGGGACGACAGGGCGTGGAACATGGCGCGGGGGCAGCAGTCGGACCATCTCGCTATGGCCTCAGCCTACAATGGCTGGGTGCTTGCTCTCCAGGTGCGTCTGGTGGTTCTCCGAGTGGGTTTCTTTTGAGTCCAGCTCAGCAGGAGTGGGTGGGGGTGGGGACGACAGGGCGTGGAACATGGCGCGGGGGCAGCAGTCGGACCATCTCGCTATGGCCTCAGCCTACAATGGCTGGGTGCTTGCTCTCCAGGTGCGTCTGGTGGTTCTCCGAGTGGGTTTCTTTTGAGTCCAGCTCAGCAGGAGTGGGTGGGGGTGGGGACGACAGGGCGTGGAACATGGCGCGGGGGCAGCAGTCGGACCATCTCGCTATGGCCTCAGCCTACAATGGCTGGGTGCTTGCTCTCCAGGTGCGTCTGGTGGTTCTCCGAGTGGGTTTCTTTTGAGTCCAGCTCAGCAGGAGTGGGTGGGGGTGGGGACGACAGGGCGTGGAACATGGCGCGGGGGCAGCAGTCGGACCATCTCGCTATGGCCTCAGCCTACAATGGCTGGGTGCTTGCTCTCCAGGTGCGTCTGGTGGTTCTCCGAGTGGGTTTCTTTTGAGTCCAGCTCAGCAGGAGTGGGTGGGGGTGGGGACGACAGGGCGTGGAACATGGCGCGGGGGCAGCAGTCGGACCATCTCGCTATGGCCTCAGCCTACAATGGCTGGGTGCTTGCTCTCCAGGTGCGTCTGGTGGTTCTCCGAGTGGGTTTCTTTTGAGTCCAGCTCAGCAGGAGTGGGTGGGGGTGGGGACGACAGGGCGTGGAACATGGCGCGGGGGCAGCAGTCGGACCATCTCGCTATGGCCTCAGCCTACAATGGCTGGGTGCTTGCTCTCCAGGTGCGTCTGGTGGTTCTCCGAGTGGGTTTCTTTTGAGTCCAGCTCAGCAGGAGTGGGTGGGGGTGGGGACGACAGGGCGTGGAACATGGCGCGGGGGCAGCAGTCGGACCATCTCGCTATGGCCTCAGCCTACAATGGCTGGGTGCTTGCTCTCCAGGTGCGTCTGGTGGTTCTCCGAGTGGGTTTCTTTTGAGTCCAGCTCAGCAGGAGTGGGTGGGGGTGGGGACGACAGGGCGTGGAACATGGCGCGGGGGCAGCAGTCGGACCATCTCGCTATGGCCTCAGCCTACAATGGCTGGGTGCTTGCTCTCCAGGTGCGTCTGGTGGTTCTCCGAGTGGGTTTCTTTTGAGTCCAGCTCAGCAGGAGTGGGTGGGGGTGGGGACGACAGGGCGTGGAACATGGCGCGGGGGCAGCAGTCGGACCATCTCGCTATGGCCTCAGCCTACAATGGCTGGGTGCTTGCTCTCCAGGTGCGTCTGGTGGTTCTCCGAGTGGGTTTCTTTTGAGTCCAGCTCAGCAGGAGTGGGTGGGGGTGGGGACGACAGGGCGTGGAACATGGCGCGGGGGCAGCAGTCGGACCATCTCGCTATGGCCTCAGCCTACAATGGCTGGGTGCTTGCTCTCCAGGTGCGTCTGGTGGTTCTCCGAGTGGGTTTCTTTTGAGTCCAGCTCAGCAGGAGTGGGTGGGGGTGGGGACGACAGGGCGTGGAACATGGCGCGGGGGCAGCAGTCGGACCATCTCGCTATGGCCTCAGCCTACAATGGCTGGGTGCTTGCTCTCCAGGTGCGTCTGGTGGTTCTCCGAGTGGGTTTCTTTTGAGTCCAGCTCAGCAGGAGTGGGTGGGGGTGGGGACGACAGGGCGTGGAACATGGCGCGGGGGCAGCAGTCGGACCATCTCGCTATGGCCTCAGCCTACAATGGCTGGGTGCTTGCTCTCCAGGTGCGTCTGGTGGTTCTCCGAGTGGGTTTCTTTTGAGTCCAGCTCAGCAGGAGTGGGTGGGGGTGGGGACGACAGGGCGTGGAACATGGCGCGGGGGCAGCAGTCGGACCATCTCGCTATGGCCTCAGCCTACAATGGCTGGGTGCTTGCTCTCCAGGTGCGTCTGGTGGTTCTCCGAGTGGGTTTCTTTTGAGTCCAGCTCAGCAGGAGTGGGTGGGGGTGGGGACGACAGGGCGTGGAACATGGCGCGGGGGCAGCAGTCGGACCATCTCGCTATGGCCTCAGCCTACAATGGCTGGGTGCTTGCTCTCCAGGTGCGTCTGGTGGTTCTCCGAGTGGGTTTCTTTTGAGTCCAGCTCAGCAGGAGTGGGTGGGGGTGGGGACGACAGGGCGTGGAACATGGCGCGGGGGCAGCAGTCGGACCATCTCGCTATGGCCTCAGCCTACAATGGCTGGGTGCTTGCTCTCCAGGTGCGTCTGGTGGTTCTCCGAGTGGGTTTCTTTTGAGTCCAGCTCAGCAGGAGTGGGTGGGGGTGGGGACGACAGGGCGTGGAACATGGCGCGGGGGCAGCAGTCGGACCATCTCGCTATGGCCTCAGCCTACAATGGCTGGGTGCTTGCTCTCCAGGTGCGTCTGGTGGTTCTCCGAGTGGGTTTCTTTTGAGTCCAGCTCAGCAGGAGTGGGTGGGGGTGGGGACGACAGGGCGTGGAACATGGCGCGGGGGCAGCAGTCGGACCATCTCGCTATGGCCTCAGCCTACAATGGCTGGGTGCTTGCTCTCCAGGTGCGTCTGGTGGTTCTCCGAGTGGGTTTCTTTTGAGTCCAGCTCAGCAGGAGTGGGTGGGGGTGGGGACGACAGGGCGTGGAACATGGCGCGGGGGCAGCAGTCGGACCATCTCGCTATGGCCTCAGCCTACAATGGCTGGGTGCTTGCTCTCCAGGTGCGTCTGGTGGTTCTCCGAGTGGGTTTCTTTTGAGTCCAGCTCAGCAGGAGTGGGTGGGGGTGGGGACGACAGGGCGTGGAACATGGCGCGGGGGCAGCAGTCGGACCATCTCGCTATGGCCTCAGCCTACAATGGCTGGGTGCTTGCTCTCCAGGTGCGTCTGGTGGTTCTCCGAGTGGGTTTCTTTTGAGTCCAGCTCAGCAGGAGTGGGTGGGGGTGGGGACGACAGGGCGTGGAACATGGCGCGGGGGCAGCAGTCGGACCATCTCGCTATGGCCTCAGCCTACAATGGCTGGGTGCTTGCTCTCCAGGTGCGTCTGGTGGTTCTCCGAGTGGGTTTCTTTTGAGTCCAGCTCAGCAGGAGTGGGTGGGGGTGGGGACGACAGGGCGTGGAACATGGCGCGGGGGCAGCAGTCGGACCATCTCGCTATGGCCTCAGCCTACAATGGCTGGGTGCTTGCTCTCCAGGTGCGTCTGGTGGTTCTCCGAGTGGGTTTCTTTTGAGTCCAGCTCAGCAGGAGTGGGTGGGGGTGGGGACGACAGGGCGTGGAACATGGCGCGGGGGCAGCAGTCGGACCATCTCGCTATGGCCTCAGCCTACAATGGCTGGGTGCTTGCTCTCCAGGTGCGTCTGGTGGTTCTCCGAGTGGGTTTCTTTTGAGTCCAGCTCAGCAGGAGTGGGTGGGGGTGGGGACGACAGGGCGTGGAACATGGCGCGGGGGCAGCAGTCGGACCATCTCGCTATGGCCTCAGCCTACAATGGCTGGGTGCTTGCTCTCCAGGTGCGTCTGGTGGTTCTCCGAGTGGGTTTCTTTTGAGTCCAGCTCAGCAGGAGTGGGTGGGGGTGGGGACGACAGGGCGTGGAACATGGCGCGGGGGCAGCAGTCGGACCATCTCGCTATGGCCTCAGCCTACAATGGCTGGGTGCTTGCTCTCCAGGTGCGTCTGGTGGTTCTCCGAGTGGGTTTCTTTTGAGTCCAGCTCAGCAGGAGTGGGTGGGGGTGGGGACGACAGGGCGTGGAACATGGCGCGGGGGCAGCAGTCGGACCATCTCGCTATGGCCTCAGCCTACAATGGCTGGGTGCTTGCTCTCCAGGTGCGTCTGGTGGTTCTCCGAGTGGGTTTCTTTTGAGTCCAGCTCAGCAGGAGTGGGTGGGGGTGGGGACGACAGGGCGTGGAACATGGCGCGGGGGCAGCAGTCGGACCATCTCGCTATGGCCTCAGCCTACAATGGCTGGGTGCTTGCTCTCCAGGTGCGTCTGGTGGTTCTCCGAGTGGGTTTCTTTTGAGTCCAGCTCAGCAGGAGTGGGTGGGGGTGGGGACGACAGGGCGTGGAACATGGCGCGGGGGCAGCAGTCGGACCATCTCGCTATGGCCTCAGCCTACAATGGCTGGGTGCTTGCTCTCCAGGTGCGTCTGGTGGTTCTCCGAGTGGGTTTCTTTTGAGTCCAGCTCAGCAGGAGTGGGTGGGGGTGGGGACGACAGGGCGTGGAACATGGCGCGGGGGCAGCAGTCGGACCATCTCGCTATGGCCTCAGCCTACAATGGCTGGGTGCTTGCTCTCCAGGTGCGTCTGGTGGTTCTCCGAGTGGGTTTCTTTTGAGTCCAGCTCAGCAGGAGTGGGTGGGGGTGGGGACGACAGGGCGTGGAACATGGCGCGGGGGCAGCAGTCGGACCATCTCGCTATGGCCTCAGCCTACAATGGCTGGGTGCTTGCTCTCCAGGTGCGTCTGGTGGTTCTCCGAGTGGGTTTCTTTTGAGTCCAGCTCAGCAGGAGTGGGTGGGGGTGGGGACGACAGGGCGTGGAACATGGCGCGGGGGCAGCAGTCGGACCATCTCGCTATGGCCTCAGCCTACAATGGCTGGGTGCTTGCTCTCCAGGTGCGTCTGGTGGTTCTCCGAGTGGGTTTCTTTTGAGTCCAGCTCAGCAGGAGTGGGTGGGGGTGGGGACGACAGGGCGTGGAACATGGCGCGGGGGCAGCAGTCGGACCATCTCGCTATGGCCTCAGCCTACAATGGCTGGGTGCTTGCTCTCCAGGTGCGTCTGGTGGTTCTCCGAGTGGGTTTCTTTTGAGTCCAGCTCAGCAGGAGTGGGTGGGGGTGGGGACGACAGGGCGTGGAACATGGCGCGGGGGCAGCAGTCGGACCATCTCGCTATGGCCTCAGCCTACAATGGCTGGGTGCTTGCTCTCCAGGTGCGTCTGGTGGTTCTCCGAGTGGGTTTCTTTTGAGTCCAGCTCAGCAGGAGTGGGTGGGGGTGGGGACGACAGGGCGTGGAACATGGCGCGGGGGCAGCAGTCGGACCATCTCGCTATGGCCTCAGCCTACAATGGCTGGGTGCTTGCTCTCCAGGTGCGTCTGGTGGTTCTCCGAGTGGGTTTCTTTTGAGTCCAGCTCAGCAGGAGTGGGTGGGGGTGGGGACGACAGGGCGTGGAACATGGCGCGGGGGCAGCAGTCGGACCATCTCGCTATGGCCTCAGCCTACAATGGCTGGGTGCTTGCTCTCCAGGTGCGTCTGGTGGTTCTCCGAGTGGGTTTCTTTTGAGTCCAGCTCAGCAGGAGTGGGTGGGGGTGGGGACGACAGGGCGTGGAACATGGCGCGGGGGCAGCAGTCGGACCATCTCGCTATGGCCTCAGCCTACAATGGCTGGGTGCTTGCTCTCCAGGTGCGTCTGGTGGTTCTCCGAGTGGGTTTCTTTTGAGTCCAGCTCAGCAGGAGTGGGTGGGGGTGGGGACGACAGGGCGTGGAACATGGCGCGGGGGCAGCAGTCGGACCATCTCGCTATGGCCTCAGCCTACAATGGCTGGGTGCTTGCTCTCCAGGTGCGTCTGGTGGTTCTCCGAGTGGGTTTCTTTTGAGTCCAGCTCAGCAGGAGTGGGTGGGGGTGGGGACGACAGGGCGTGGAACATGGCGCGGGGGCAGCAGTCGGACCATCTCGCTATGGCCTCAGCCTACAATGGCTGGGTGCTTGCTCTCCAGGTGCGTCTGGTGGTTCTCCGAGTGGGTTTCTTTTGAGTCCAGCTCAGCAGGAGTGGGTGGGGGTGGGGACGACAGGGCGTGGAACATGGCGCGGGGGCAGCAGTCGGACCATCTCGCTATGGCCTCAGCCTACAATGGCTGGGTGCTTGCTCTCCAGGTGCGTCTGGTGGTTCTCCGAGTGGGTTTCTTTTGAGTCCAGCTCAGCAGGAGTGGGTGGGGGTGGGGACGACAGGGCGTGGAACATGGCGCGGGGGCAGCAGTCGGACCATCTCGCTATGGCCTCAGCCTACAATGGCTGGGTGCTTGCTCTCCAGGTGCGTCTGGTGGTTCTCCGAGTGGGTTTCTTTTGAGTCCAGCTCAGCAGGAGTGGGTGGGGGTGGGGACGACAGGGCGTGGAACATGGCGCGGGGGCAGCAGTCGGACCATCTCGCTATGGCCTCAGCCTACAATGGCTGGGTGCTTGCTCTCCAGGTGCGTCTGGTGGTTCTCCGAGTGGGTTTCTTTTGAGTCCAGCTCAGCAGGAGTGGGTGGGGGTGGGGACGACAGGGCGTGGAACATGGCACGGGGGCAGCAGTCGGACCATCTCGCTATGGCCTCAGCCTACAATGGCTGGGTGCTTGCTCTCCAGGTGCGTCTGGTGGTTCTCCGAGTGGGTTTCTTTTGAGTCCAGCTCAGCAGGAGTGGGTGGGGGTGGGGACGACAGGGCGTGGAACATGGCGCGGGGGCAGCAGTCGGACCATCTCGCTATGGCCTCAGCCTACAATGGCTGGGTGCTTGCTCTCCAGGTGCGTCTGGTGGTTCTCCGAGTGGGTTTCTTTTGAGTCCAGCTCAGCAGGAGTGGGTGGGGGTGGGGACGACAGGGCGTGGAACATGGCGCGGGGGCAGCAGTCGGACCATCTCGCTATGGCCTCAGCCTACAATGGCTGGGTGCTTGCTCTCCAGGTGCGTCTGGTGGTTCTCCGAGTGGGTTTCTTTTGAGTCCAGCTCAGCAGGAGTGGGTGGGGGTGGGGACGACAGGGCGTGGAACATGGCGCGGGGGCAGCAGTCGGACCATCTCGCTATGGCCTCAGCCTACAATGGCTGGGTGCTTGCTCTCCAGGTGCGTCTGGTGGTTCTCCGAGTGGGTTTCTTTTGAGTCCAGCTCAGCAGGAGTGGGTGGGGGTGGGGACGACAGGGCGTGGAACATGGCGCGGGGGCAGCAGTCGGACCATCTCGCTATGGCCTCAGCCTACAATGGCTGGGTGCTTGCTCTCCAGGTGCGTCTGGTGGTTCTCCGAGTGGGTTTCTTTTGAGTCCAGCTCAGCAGGAGTGGGTGGGGGTGGGGACGACAGGGCGTGGAACATGGCGCGGGGGCAGCAGTCGGACCATCTCGCTATGGCCTCAGCCTACAATGGCTGGGTGCTTGCTCTCCAGGTGCGTCTGGTGGTTCTCCGAGTGGGTTTCTTTTGAGTCCAGCTCAGCAGGAGTGGGTGGGGGTGGGGACGACAGGGCGTGGAACATGGCGCGGGGGCAGCAGTCGGACCATCTCGCTATGGCCTCAGCCTACAATGGCTGGGTGCTTGCTCTCCAGGTGCGTCTGGTGGTTCTCCGAGTGGGTTTCTTTTGAGTCCAGCTCAGCAGGAGTGGGTGGGGGTGGGGACGACAGGGCGTGGAACATGGCGCGGGGGCAGCAGTCGGACCATCTCGCTATGGCCTCAGCCTACAATGGCTGGGTGCTTGCTCTCCAGGTGCGTCTGGTGGTTCTCCGAGTGGGTTTCTTTTGAGTCCAGCTCAGCAGGAGTGGGTGGGGGTGGGGACGACAGGGCGTGGAACATGGCGCGGGGGCAGCAGTCGGACCATCTCGCTATGGCCTCAGCCTACAATGGCTGGGTGCTTGCTCTCCAGGTGCGTCTGGTGGTTCTCCGAGTGGGTTTCTTTTGAGTCCAGCTCAGCAGGAGTGGGTGGGGGTGGGGACGACAGGGCGTGGAACATGGCGCGGGGGCAGCAGTCGGACCATCTCGCTATGGCCTCAGCCTACAATGGCTGGGTGCTTGCTCTCCAGGTGCGTCTGGTGGTTCTCCGAGTGGGTTTCTTTTGAGTCCAGCTCAGCAGGAGTGGGTGGGGGTGGGGACGACAGGGCGTGGAACATGGCGCGGGGGCAGCAGTCGGACCATCTCGCTATGGCCTCAGCCTACAATGGCTGGGTGCTTGCTCTCCAGGTGCGTCTGGTGGTTCTCCGAGTGGGTTTCTTTTGAGTCCAGCTCAGCAGGAGTGGGTGGGGGTGGGGACGACAGGGCGTGGAACATGGCGCGGGGGCAGCAGTCGGACCATCTCGCTATGGCCTCAGCCTACAATGGCTGGGTGCTTGCTCTCCAGGTGCGTCTGGTGGTTCTCCGAGTGGGTTTCTTTTGAGTCCAGCTCAGCAGGAGTGGGTGGGGGTGGGGACGACAGGGCGTGGAACATGGCGCGGGGGCAGCAGTCGGACCATCTCACTATGGCCTCAGCATTCAATGGCTGGGTACCCCTTCTCGTTTTATAAAAATAGAACTTTGGTTTAAACGACCAGGCACAGCATCACACTTAACCCCTAATGAAGGCACAGCCCAACTATCCAGGTGGGTGGTGGTTCCTGAGTCGCCTCAAAGTCGTCTCATGCCACGCAGCCTTGAGACCAACATGGCACGGGGGCAGGAATCCAACCATCTCGCAATGGCCTCGGCGTTCAACGGCAGGGCGCTGGCACACCAGGTGGGTGGAATCTGCGCTCCACCGCACTTGGTGCTCAAGTTTTCAATCTGACGTTCAAGGCCTAATGGACACCAACCAACCGAGTCGAGACAGCCTGCTCTGGTTCGCGTCACCTCTGGCTACATCAGGAGTGGGATATGAGTGTTGGACCGGAATTGCTTCCTCACTGCCACACGTCGCCCCACAGGCCACATCCTCTAAGTGTCTTGTTTCTGTAAGGTATTGAGCCGTGCCTTGTGAAGAAGGGGTGAAAGACCGTGCCTTGTGGGGCGACATGTGGCAGTGGAAAAGCGTTTCCAGCCCAAGACTCAAATCCCAAACCTGACGTAGCCAGAGCTGACGTGAACCAGAGCCGGCCGGCTCGACTTTGTCGGTCGGTGTCAAGCCTTGAACGTCAGATCGGGAACTTGAGCACCGTGTGCCGTGCCGTGCACATTTCAGGTGGGTCTTCAGGTGGGTGTGCAAGTTCTTCAGGTGGATCTGATTGTCTTGATAAAGGGACATTCTTTACATTCCAACTTAATTCAATGGAGTTAGTAACAGAGCATGAGAGAGAATAATGGGGCGTCTGAGTTTCGAGTCGACTCAAAACACACTCCTATGTTCCTGTTTGATCAGATGGAGTTTGTAAGAGGGCGCGGGAGAGAATGAGAGAGCGTCAAAGAGTGTGAAAGAACATCAGCTTAACAAGTAGATGGTTGTTCTGCCAGACTCGCTTATCCCTCACTGATCTTCCCTCTCCTTCGTTCGTCTCTCTCTCCTCCTCCCGACCCCACTCTCTCTCATGTTTGTGTCGTCGTCACTCGTGTTTTTGAGGCGCCTCAAAAATCGACCCCACTCTCTCTCATGTTTGTGTCCGATGGAGCATCAGAGGGGCAGCAGGGCAGCGAGGGAGTTTTGTCAGAAGCATCACCTCAGCATTCCTGCTCTGCTAATGCTGCGGTGTGTGCTCCTCGCTCTTGGATCTGGACGACCCACTTGCATCTTGCTTCCTTCCATAATCATCATCTGTTGATCGACTTACAACTTAACCCCCCTTCTCATCCTTTCTTCGGCTCCTCATCCTCGCTCTTGCATCTGGACTGCCCCCTTGCATCCCTCATCCTTCCATAATCGTCATCTGTTGATCGACTTACAACTTAACCCCCCTTCTCATCCTTTCTTCGGCTTCTCAAAAATCCGCTCCTTATTCTCCCATCTGGCCCCCACACCCAGCGACATGAGGGTGCAGTTTGCTCGCCTGCTAATGGACATCGGCTTTCTAAGGCAGCCCAGCAAGCCTCCAGGCGCTACTGGAGTCCCCGCGAGCAGGGTGAGACTCGTTGCTGATTACTCCTGTGCCTTGTTCCCCTCCAATCCGTTCATGGCTTGTCGTTACCCTCATTCATCTGTACCTTTCACCCTACCATTCTCCCATTCGCGTTTGCCATTCTCCATTTCCTTGGTTGCCTTTCCTCCCTGATGCCACGTGCAGGGTTTTAATTGGCTGGATGAGTCCACCCAGCCTTGGAACCAATGCTCTATGAGTGCTCCTGCTGTGAAGGTGAGTGACACAAGTCAAGGGTTGAAACAGATGATCATCCCCATAAAGAGAGCAGATGCAAGTTGGTCACTTTCGTACCTTTCATCTCTCACTGCTCGTCCCTTTTCTTGTCCTCTCTACGGCTTCTCTTGTGTCAGTCTGTTTGCTGAGCTTGTCGTCCATCCCCTTGTGCCCCTTGTGCCTATGATGGCTAGCCAGTCTGGCAGTTATGATTGGCAATGATGGCATGCACGTCTCTACAATGAATCTCCACTCACACTTCCTTTCTGTCAATCTTAGACCTTCTCTTCCTCTCCTTTCTCCACCTACCCCTCCTCCTTCAACGAACCACCCCTCTCCCTTCCCCCTTCCCCCTCTCTTCCAAATCCCCAGGCTGTTCTTTGTGCAGGTCTCTACCCCAACGTTGCAATGATGGCACGTGACTCTATTGAAGCCGCGCACTGTTCACACGCGTCAGACCTCGCACACGTGGCCGGGGCGTCCGGGCGGCCGCGGTGGGTCACTGCAACAGGGGCTGAGGTGGCCATTCACCCTTCTTCGGTCAACGAAGCTGTCTCGGTCTTCCGTGCTCCCTTCCTCGTCTTTCATGAAAAGGTACAGTGCGAGGAACTTTTTTTCCACTTTTTATTCCAGCCATATGGCAAGTTTAATCACTGTTCTAATAATTCATTGTGCTTGCAGGTCAAGACATCTCGAGTGTACATTCGCGACTGCACCGTTGTGTCTCCAGCAGCCATCCTTCTTTTTGGCGGACCAATCACAATCCACCATCAGGTAGTGTGCACTTCCCACACCACTCAGGTCGTATCCCTGGCAAGTGTCAAGAAGTGATTGGTGTCAAGCGTTATTAACGGTTGACACCAAGTGGAGCCGCGTGTGAGCGCGGCTCCAGCCTGGTGTCAATGTTGGGCACATTGGGCGATTTCCCGCGATCACATTGGTCGGTTTAGCTGACACCAGGAGGACTAGTCCTCTCTGTCCTTTCCGAGTTGGTGTCATGACACTAACCATTCTTGACACTTGCCAAGGATACGACCTCAACCTTTACCGTTCTCATTGTGACATGCTACAGTGTTGTTTTCCATGTACTGTAGATATCTCACTCATCTCACCTGATATGCTGGTTTTCTACTCTCTGGTTTCCTGGCTGAGCTCGAGCAGAGAGGGCGAGTGTCAGTGGATGGTTGGTTGGACCTTGTGGCTCCGGCTCAGACAGCTGTTCTTTTCAAGGCGATTCGAGGGTCATTCGACACTATACTTCGCCGACATATCCTTCAGTCGCAGGTGAGTGTGGCTAGATAACACCATGAGGGTGGGCTTATTCTAATTACACACCTCTCAGTTGCTTTTTATTTCATGATTCCTCTGACAATCAACACTGCATGCAAGATTAGGATTTCATATTTTAATGGCACCATTTTTGTCCTGTGCGGCATGTGTTGACAGAATGTTGAAGATGCAGATGATTCAAGCCAAGTGATATCTACTGTTGTCAAAATTCTTGCAGATGCTGAATACTTGCAAGGATAGAAAAGGCCAAATTGGTCGACACATCTTGTACTGTACTCAAATTCTTGTAAGGTGTTGAAAGTGCAGTTTACAAGAACAAGGTTAGCTGACTCGAAACGCATCGGCGTTTATGTAGGCCAGCGGGCCCACCCCTTCCCCGAACGAAAGACCGAACAATTCTACCAACTGCATCCCTTAGGACAGCTCTCACATTTTTCTTGGTCCTCACGGATCACCAGCACTTGAGTTTCACTTCCAGCCATCAATCTTGGTTTCGCCGCCGAATGTCCTACCTGGTCGTCGTTCCAGCATTTCAGACTGCAGTATGAAAGCGACGGAAATCCTTGTCTATGTAGCTCCCAGATTAACAATTCGTCGTGGCAATGCGGCCCTTGTCAGTGGCGAAACGACAACTCTTCGTCCTATTCCTGACCGTCTTTTTGCTTGGCTATACGACCAGCACCGCTGCAATTCAGAAATGTCACTCCCTCTCGCTACGCCAGTTGAATGCCGATAGAAATTGGAGGCAAAAAATACTACGCATTGCACTCCTTGAGACGAGTCGCAATGGCAACACCAGCGTGAGTGTCGGAAATGAGAAACATGGAGTTGCGTTTCTGCTCGTCGACCCTAATATGAGTTCCATGACGATGTTCATCTCCGACCTGCCTTCTAAACTGTAAGAATTTGGCCCAATCTGTTTTACGAGATGCCGTGCAGTCTTGATTTCTTATCATCTGCTGTTCAAATCCCAGCGTTCCAGGTCCCGCCATTATTCAGGGCGAAGAAGGTGAAGCTATTGTATCTTACCTTATAAACAACACTTTCGTGGCGTCAAATCCAACGGGCCTTGCATTTGCTGGAGTCGTTCCTCTAAGCATTGCGAGCATTGAAGCTCTTCAAGCCAATCCGACAAGTAATTACATTGCCTGATTGTGCAATTCAGTTCTACAGGGAGGACTACTAATATTCACCGAATCTGCTCTTGCAGGATTTATTTTTGTCTGGAAGCAGGTCAAGAGGATGATTTTGCAGGTGGAATCATGCTGCCTTCGCAAGCTGCACAACTTCTACCGTCCATTCTACTCCCTGACGCTTTGCTCTTGGCGGACCCAAGCCTCTACTCATCCCTTGCCGTATCCTTCAACTTTTATGCACGAGGGGCGGTGAACATAACAGTGAGCCACAACCCAGAAGATCCTAGGCAGAGATCTGTGCTGTCAAACATCACATCATTCGACCTGGCATCCTCATTTCGGGCAATTGCAAGTGCATTACCAGTGGCATTTCAAGCTATGGTTGCTGGAGATGAAGGCAGTGATGCAGAGGTTTCAACCACCCTGACAAGTTTCCTCACTTCCGTGATCCCAGCCCTACCTCCACTAACTAAAGCACTACCCAGTGTTAAGACTGGACAATTTCTACAGGCTGGATCAGCTGCACTGATGGCCACCATGATTGCTTACAGTGGCTTTCTGCCTCCCTTGAACAGCCCACGCATTCTTTCTGCACTATCAGCTTCGTTAGAGACTGCTCTGCTAGTAAATCGTGACAAATCATGAGTAGGATGTGCATTAGGGCGCCATGTTATTCTAACAGTGGAAAATTGTGATACTTTCAGGCAATACATCAAGAAAGAAGAGTACTAGCACTTGGGGAAAAATAAGTGGCCGTCCTGGCATTACCTGGTGCCGCTCATGCAGCAACCTGTTTTGACCATACTGATTACAAGAGAAGGCATCTAGCTCCAGTTGAAGAACTCTGGTCCAGCAGAAGCGAGCAACTCCTTGCCAGCATCAATGCCCATCTCCATCATTTCATTGTAGCTGTAAGATCCCGATCTAGATGTTTCAAGGACTACATGGGCAAAAGCAGGGAAGGACAGAAGGGACAAACAATCGTTTAGCGCAACGCCCTAAATTATTGTCCAACGAAGGAGGATGTATGAGTGGGGGAGGAGCAGTGACAGGACGTAAGGCAATGGATCATGAAGTGGCTAAAATACTAAGTAAAAAATAAGGGACAAAAAAGACTTTGCAGTGTGTGAGCGAGAGAGACATACTGGAGGTGGAGAGTGAGAAGAAGTCAAGCCTGAGATGAACTGAAGCAATTGAGCAAGACAAGAGTAAGAAGTGCTCACTTCTCTTGCCGTCGGGCGAGGCAACAAGACCCCGGAAGGAGCAGCCGCCGTTGGCATCACGCTGCGCCAGACCAGCAATGGGCGTGCGGCATGAGCCATCCAGCGTGGTAAGGAAGGCACGCTCACAACACACAGCCAAGCGCGTGTCCTCGTGGTTCAGGGTAGCCAGGTATTCCTCCTGCCAGAAAGAAGATTCACAACATTGCTGTGTTAAGCTATGGCCAGGAAACGTCAAACCACCAACTAGTATACTCCGTTCTCTACTCTATCTTCTCCTTCAAGCTAGCCTTGAAGTCATTTGTTCATTCCCTACGCCAGGCGCTACCCCATCCAACATAGTGAAGACCCCCCATGCTTAGCAAATCAATGCGAGGACATACCATTTTGGTGTCGCCAGTACGGCAGGCGATTCCAATGGCACCCTGAGCGATGGCTGGAAGCATGTCTTCCGTGGAGAGGATGGCGGTCACGTGCTCGGTCATGTTCAACCTCTTCAGACCAGCCAGGGCGAGCAGAGTGGCCTGAACAGCCCCTTCGTTCAGCTTCCGCAGACGAGTTTGCACGTTACCGCGGAAATTCACCACCTGTGAGGGGATCAATCGGGAAGGAAAATAAAAAGAGTTCATTCCAGGGAAGCTGGACTACAACCACCAGACAAATTGCAAGTTTTCTTAAACGTGGTGGCGAGATGAATCAACACAACGCTACGTACCTTCAAGCTGGGATAGCGGTGGAGGATTTGCGACTGTCGGCGGAGGGACGCACTGCCAACAACGCTGCCAGCAGGAAGCTCAGCCAGGGACTTGGCGTTGAGAGAGATGAACGCATCTCGCACATCCTCACGAGGAAGATTGCAAGGGAGGATAGTCCCCTCCGGAAGGTATGTCGGCACATCCTTCATGGAGTGCACGGCAATGTCGACGGCTCCGCCCAAAAGAGCATCATCAACCTCCTTGGTGAACAGACCCTTTCCGCCAATGTCGGCGAGAGGCTGGTTCAGGATCTTATCGCCGGTAGTCTTGATGATAACGATCTCCACAGCACCCTCCTCGGCCAGCTCCGGATAAGCAGCCTTGAGCTTGTCACGGGTCTGATAGGCCTGTGCAAGGGCCAGAGGACTGGCAAAAGAGAAAAAAGCAGCACAAGAAACGTACTCAGGGCTTCGAGGCGAAAACTCGGTGATTATGCTCACTGCATTATGACCAACGTTGATGCAAATGGTTATGAGGGAGAGACAAGCGTCGAAGGGAGAGGCGAGCAAAACATTAATAGAAGAGAGGGTAGATACGGCATTCAACGAGTCTGTATGAAGGTCGTTGACAGAACATTCACAAATCGCTGGCATATGATAATTCACACCTGCCACGGGTTCCAATCCTGACGATGGCTGTCTTCACATCTGTCGAAGCGACGGCCTTGACGACGCTAGACCGTTGAGCCTTTTTCGGGGCGACAGCGGCGACATTTTGCGAAGTCGTGGTCTTCCTCAAGCCCTCGAATTCGGCGGATCGCACAGAGCCAAGGAACGTGGCCTGAGTCTTGACCAATGAGGTGGCCATAGCGTCTAGTTTCTGAATGAATTACAGGTATTCGAGTTTCTAACGGCCACCGATGCTGGCGATCCTTGCAGAACTAGAGCTTCGAAGCTCTAGAGCTGAGATGAAACTGCTCTGGTGGTTCTGGTGCAACAGAATCCTGGAAAAGGGTTCTGGTGCAACTGATAACTTCAGCAGGCAAACCAGCACAAATGTTCTTGGCGGGTATGGAGCGCCTACTGAGGTGTGGGATGGCAATCCGCCTCAGAGAATTGAGCGAATTGCGTGGCGCTGTGGTTGGGTGAGGTGGGGGTCAGAGCGCGCGTTGGGGAACAACGAGGTGTCCAGCTGGCGGCTGCTGGTTGCCCGATGAATTTCAAGGTTTCCACGCTATCCGGGGCCCTATCCGCTGACCAGTTGCGTTGTTGAAGGATGTGTGAGATGGAATGCCGCTAGCCGCTAAAGAGAATCCTCTCAACAACAACTTCCACATTTAGGTTTCATGTAGTTCCTTTACGTAAAACATTATATCTCTTTTTTTGGACACACACACTTGTATATTTGTTTACCCTTGTTATCCCTGAGGTTGACGCCTCGAACTGTGTTGCTGTGATTGCCACGTCGGACAACTCACTACACCTCCACCAGGTCTTTTTCGTTGCAGGACACTCGCAAAGTGGGTGATCTTCCCAACACACTTTCCGCCTAGGTGAGCGTCGAGTCCCTAAGCGAAGTAGAGTTACCACATACCGCGACGTCTGCAGCTCGACTTCGTCCCAGCGCTGTCACAGGGCCAAACATCACTTGCCACAGATCCTTCGTACCGATTTTCCCAAGGAAATTAGAGACGTGTGGTGCCTAACAGCCATCGTAGCCATGGCGTCTTGCACATCGCTACTCGCCGGCACCAGCGTTTCATCGCTTGCGTTGGTGCAGGATGCCAAATTCACCTTTCAACGCAACACCGTGGCTCTTGCAACCCGGCCGTCTGCTTTCCGTCAGAAGTCGACGGCGTCTAGGCTGCAAATCGTCGCGATGGCTGGCAATGCTGGAGGTGTTGAGCCCGACCTGAGCGAGGAGTCACGGGCGCCATGGCTGACTGCTGGCGAGGAGAGTCAGCAGGTGCGCTCCTTAGTACCTCGGAAGTTGTTTATTGCGAAGCAGGGATTAGGGTTACATATGTCTGGTGGAACGGCAGAAGAACAAAGTCATGACGTTAGTTGCAGCCTACAACAGTATCCACAAGTGCTTTACAAAATTACGTTCGCACGTATGAGATTATTATCGCCGGTCCAATTCATGCTGATCTGATTGTGCAGAACTGCTCTATTAGTGCGGAACTGCAGCTTTTAGAGCAGACTTAGCGGGTTTATTCCACCCAAACTTCCTTCACGTATTCGATCTGTACAGCGCCGATCTGACATTGAAATCCGCATTAATGATCCTCGCTTCACATTCCATTTGGTCGCGTTAACTGACAACTATCGTTTCTTTTTTTCCACGTGCAGGATGGGAGCTTCAAGTACGGCAAGGTGGATGGTGCTCATGCTTACCACGAGGGCGATGATGGTACGTCGGTGCGAACACGTGCACAATTAATGGCGCACCACTCAGTGCTGTGTGCAGCAAGACCACGGCGTTATGGATGCAAAATGCAGTACCTTTTTCTGCCTTCAAAGACAGTTCTACAATTCGTTCTCGTTCTCGATAAGGCGTTCAACGTTCTTGCGTTCTCGGTTTTCTCTCTTTGGTTGCCTCACTAGCTCATTAACAACCCTCTCTAGTGTTCGGTTCGCTTCGTTTCCTCTTTCCACTTTACAACTGACTCAAAGATCTCACTTCGCCGTTCGTTACTATTCAATGATTATTCTATGCGCTTCATATCTGTCAGGCGAGTTCTGGAGTAACGTCGACGCCTCCCTTAAGGAGGCAGGTGGCCCTGTTTCAACCGAACAAAGTGCGTCGGGAAGGGGGAAAAGGAGAGGGAAGAGGGAAGAGGGTTGTGTGTGGTGGTTAGGAGAGAGCAAGGGGGGGGGGAGGGAGGGGGAGGGGGGGAAGGGGGGCTGGGTGCGGGGTGTACAACGGATGGTGCATTTGTGGATGTGGCGGAATTGAGGGCCTGGGTTGGTGTATTACTTCTGAGACTCTGAGACGCTGATCTTCGTACTTTTTTCATGTGATTATTTTGTCACTTGCAGAGGGACTTGCGTGGGCGTTTCTTCCAGCTTTCTTCGCCGGTGTTGCATTTGGCCTCCCAGTAAGATGTTTTTTTCTGGACCTAGTGAACTTAACCACTTCAGTCTGGTTACACCACCTTATTCCACTTCCATCATTCCATTTCCTTCTACTGTGCAGTCTGAGTATTACATTGGCTTCACAGTTCTCTTCGTCTTCGCTTATTGTGGGATTGAGATGGGCAAACCGTCAAAGCCTACACATTTCGAGCCTGACATGTACAAGATCAAGTGAGCTAAGGTGCACTAATGGAAATACTGAAGCTCATTATTGCCACTGAATTGTATGCATGTCATCAGTATTTAGACTAGCTTGGTGTAGAACTGATGTACTTGCATAGCAAGTTCCAAATGAATAATAACAATGAACATAGGAGGGTGAATGTAAAAGAATCTGCGGATCAAACTGTAAGTTATGTTGGCAGGACAACTCTTAGAATGAACGTGTCCATTTGGTGGAATTATTAGTACAGTAGATGAAATTTCTCCAAATTTCATTTACCTACACTTCAACTGCTTCAACAACCTCACCGCACATCGTGCTTGCTCAGTCTTGCGGCTCGCTCGGCCTCAGTCTTGCGGAGGTGGTCCACCCAACACCTGAAACCAGCCAATCAGGCATCAATTTTCTGTTCGGGGTCCCCTTTTCCCCTTCTTGAATTTCAGCCCAAAATTCGTACGCAGCAAAGTTAGCACCAAAGTTTTGTGCTGTGTTTGGCAATGTTCCCATCATTTTCCACCCGAGTCGCAAGTTAGCTTGTGTGGAGCGGTCGCATGGGTGACCTGCTAGGCTTTTCCAGACCTAGTTGTAGGCTGCCGAATTAAAATTTCGTCTGTAGGCTAGCTGGCTGCTGTTCAAACCGCACTTGCCAGGGTCACAGGTTTTCCACGCCAGGTTTGATGTGGAACTAATGTTTTTAAAGGGGCAATTCCAACGTGATTCCATTTTCGACCGATTTTCGTCATTTTGGTTCTTATGCGTTGAAAATGAGAGAATTCGGTAGGTTCCAGAATTTTGTTTGTTGCTTATGCTCAGAAAATGACGCTCAACGACATGGACCCTAGCCTGTTTTCTCTTTTTGTCATCTCAGACCGTTTCACAGTGCACCACCAACATCCAGCCACACTGTCCCCTCACCGGTTGATCATGACCGGGGACAACTTCAGCTGCAATCCAATTTAGCCAGCGCGGTTCGCAAATGCGATCCCCAGTGGAAGAAGCTGAGGGGTCGTTATCTGCCCGCGGTCAGAAAAAAATAAACCCCATCTGGATGGCATGCGATTAGGGGAGCCCCAACCCTAAACACGGGGAGCCCCAACCCTAAACACGGGGAGCCCCAACCCTAAACACGGGCAGCCGCGTGGTTCTGCCCGAAAAGATCACATTTGCAAACACGCACTGCGAAGATTGGATCGCAAGTTCGAATTGACCGATCATGACCGAGCTGGAAAGACCTCCACATAAGACATGGACCAATCAAATACAGGTGGGCAGGAGATGGAGGGCCTGAGTGGGCAAATCCATTATCGAAGCGCGTAATAAACCGCGGCGAGTCGACCAACCATGCTGAGGGCCAAAACAGCTGGAACGAGAGCCTTCCCTGATTGGCTTTCGTTCCCCACAACCCACGAAACTAGCCCCCCCTACACCCATTCAATCCCCCCGCATTCCCCACAAACGCAGCGCCCTCCCGTTGCTTCTTCCGCAAGCCCCAAATCAAATGCCACTCCCTCCAGCCCAGCCCCCACCTTCCTCCTCCCCCGCCCCCCTGTCTGTCGGACTCCCTTCCCCGTCACTCCCTCCCATGGTTCCGTGTGATTGCGGGCTGGCTGGCTCTACTCGTGCGTGTCGCAGAATCACTCAAATACTCGCGTCTCCTCTTTCGCAAACTCAGACGTGCGTAGTTTCTTCAGACCAGTGCAGGCAGTCGTTCTTCTTCTTCATTCTCAGTGCACAGCTTCGTTGATAAGTTGTGATCTCCGTGTTGTGACCGTACGGCGTCGATCGTTCCAGGACCTTCACACCCCTACCACATTCTCTTCATCCTCCTTCAGTGGACTCCCACCCATTCAGCTTGCCATTCACTCTCCATCCACTCACGTTACCCTCCACTTACCGTCACAATGACTGCATCGTACTGCACGTGTTCCGGGTGCTCTTACAACGCGAACGCGCCTGGAGAGCTTCCCACGCAGATTCTCGAGGTGAGCTTCCCCGCTTTCCACCTTCAAATGCCTATCATTCGCTCCGTGTCACACATTCTTCCAATCAACTCACTACTCGACAAACGAGAGTCTTTCTGATTTCAGAAGCTGAACTTGCTTTTCCGCCGCATCCTCATTTTCTGCCATTCTTTTGTTGGATTGGTTTCCCGCAGGCCAATGGCTTCCCCTCGGAGCTCCTCCCCGCGCACGAGGTCGCGCATTGCGACGGCGCGATCACTGGGCCCTTCTCGATCGACCTCAAGCGTCCGATCGACGCTGTGATCGACGGCTACAACGTGCACTACGATCAGCACATAAGCGGCACGGTCGAGCACGGCTGGATCCGCCAAGTCACGGGAATTAAAGTGTTCTATATGATGGCGTGGGTTCCGGTCGATACCGCACAGGTCGGCGCGTCTTGCGGCAATCGACTCTACTTCTACGTCGGACGCCTCGTCTACAAGAGCGTTCCGCTCTCCGCGTTTCCCGGATTATGGGAAGGCAATGGCGCGAAGAGCGAGAAGCAGGCTCCCAAGCAGCAGAAGCAGAAGCAGCTCATGCAGGTCGATACTTCGTCAGACGAAGAGGATGAGGGAGACGAGGAGGAGCGATGGGAAGACGCGCCGACGGACGGAAGCGATCAGGAAGGTTCGGACATGAGCGATCAGGAAGCGGGAGAGCTGGAAATAGCGGCGAGTTTTGCGCTGGCGAAGGAGGCAGCGGCAGGAGCTTCTACGAGAAAAAGCTTCTTCCGGTTCAGAGCTTGAAAACATGAGAATCCTCCGATAGTAGCCGTCGCGACTAACCTTTCGTAGCGGTCGTTGGCCTTCAATATGTAAGATACGCGTAAAATATCCAAAAGAAGCGCCGCATCATGAAGCTGGTTTTGCTGCTGTGTCAGAGAGCGCTGTAAGGGAAGCAGCAGCAGCTCCGCTCCTTCGCTTTGACACGCACCAAGCCGTTCTCAAACTTGGTTACCACTAGAGGGGTATTTTTTCGTCCCGTTCTCTGCGAAGCCCGTACTCGCAGCTCATTCTTCGCCTCCTCGTGGCTCCCCACTGAGCCCATCACCGTCCCGTTCCCAACCTTCCGCATCTTTACTCAGCTGTGCACTTTTCTGCTCCACGCTGCCAAACTTTAGGCGTGACGCACACTCTCATGCAGAGGTGGGAGGATTTGGATGGTTGGGTTGGGTGTTGGTGGTGCGAGTTTCCACAAGGAGACGAAGGCATGATCTACGGGGTGACGGCACTCACGAGTCATGGGCACTACAGCCTCCGCTTGCACACTGCCTCAGTTTTGAGAGTCGTGTTTCATTACAAGTAGGTTGGTTACCAGTAACTTTTGCTGTGTGTTACTGGCCACTGACCAGCTTGTATGTATCCACGTGTGCATATGTGGGCTAGATGCCCATGCATCGTCAGTGCCAGGCTTCATTTATTTGTTCGTTCTTTCAGTGTCATGGGTTCCCATCCTAAGCAAGCATAGCCCCCTTTTGACTGAGCATAAATATTCTGGAATCAGGAGCACTAGTTTGTGTTACAGTTGATGGAGAATTTACTGAATTGAATTCCATCAATTGGAGAACTTGATGTGAAGTGCGTGATGCTCCTCTGGGTCAGGGCGTGTATCTTTTGCCCGGACCACTCGGTACGGACGGCATGCGAATAGGGTATCCAGCTCACCGTCTGGACCGTTTGAGCCCGTTATCGAATTGGAGAGCATGCGAGCATTGACGAAAGGTTTCGCACGTCGTCCGGACCGTCGGTCCGGGCAAAAGATACACGCCCTTATATGCACCTGCGAGCCTATGTGTGCTTGATTGGTCACCATCTGCATATTGAAAGCTCCTCAGTTATGGATACATTTGCTGGAAAACATCGTTTCACTTATGAGAAATTCAGCAAAGCTCCATATGTTAATATGCAGAAGTGAGTGGTAGACTGACGTCCACTGAGTTATACATGGAATTTGAGAACCAGTGTATATATGCGGATACTTGTTGGAGATTTACATACTCCCGTGTGCCTCGAGGACTCTAATATCGAGTCGAGAGATTTCTTGGAGTTTGTTAGATTTTATGTTATCGTGGTCGTTGGTCGTTACCACACTTTCCTCCTGTCTTTCAGGGAAAAAAACAAAAGTGAAATGCAGATTGACCGCGAATCAAGAATCCTTCGTATCCAATAACTTTTGGCTCTGATATTCAGGTTTGCCTCATGTGCTGTAACTGACCCCACAGCTTCAAGTCGATGTTAGTGTACCTTAGAAATGTGCGAATACTACGATGTGGTTGTGCAAGTTTGTTTATGAAAAAATAACTTGATGTCACCGGAGGTCCCTTTTCATGGCCCGTCTCGTTCTGGGCAGATTAATGGCAATGCTGCAATAAGATTTCTTAGATACGAGATGACAGCGATCGCTTATTAGATTCAAAAAGCACTGTGAACGTAACATGGATGCGACATGACAGCGATCCCCATTCCTTTGCCTTGTCTTGTTCCCGTCCGACCACCAGGAGTTTTATCTCTTTGGGTTGGAAGGACAAATGACAGCCAAATCTGGAACACTCAAGGTTGGTACAGCTGATGCTCACCCCATGCACGCGAATTTTCCCTTCGCCGGATGGATACGCTGCACCCGAGGTTGTTTCCCCAGCTTCATGCACCTACATTACAAGCGCGTCGCGTGTTTATCAACCAGTAGTAACGAACAGACCGACGTCAAACTAGGTACAGACCGAAGTCAAGCAGAGGAGACTGAAGTCAAACTAGGTTACAGATCTTGTTTATAAGCACATGCGAATCATTTTTAGCTAGCTGCGAATTGCCGAAACTTATGCGAAATGCTCGTGACAGCTTATACGCCCCCTTCGTAAGGCAACCGGGAGGGGCTCAAACAGGCATCAGGTGTACGGCAGTACGCCGAGAAGACTCTGTCGTGAGGCCAGCTTCCATATGTGTTGTTCTCGTCCTTATCTCTACACCTCCCTCCGCACCGCACTTCATCATCCTCATCCACAAGTTCCCCCCCACCTCCAGCCGCGCGCGAATGTACGTACATTCGCCATTCTGTCCGCCACGTCCTCCCCTCTCTTGCCCCCCTCCCGCTCTCACTTCTCTCCATTCCACCCCCCCTCCCCAACCACCAACCCAAACCTCTCGCGGCGACAGGCCCCCCTCCCATACCCGCACCTGCTTCCCCCCCTCCCCCGCGATTCCGCCCCCTGCTTTCCCCTCGCCCCTCCTCGTCTCGCCTCGCATCGCCTCGCCAGTCCTAAAGCCTCCCTCCCTCCCCTCGCCTCGTCTCGCCTCGATCAGCCTCCGCTCGCCTCGCCTCACCTCACATCCCTCCCCAGATCAGAGTCTTCTCCACCGCCACACGTCCCCCTCTCCCTCCGACACCCCATCCCATTCCGTGGCTTGAACTTCTCGTCGTTTCAGCTACCGCCGCTGAACGGTTGGGCTGGTTGGTTCGTGCTGCTCTGCTGTCAATAAAAAGACTTCAAGTCCCACAACTCACTCAACCTTCTTTCTGATCAGCCACTACCTTGTCCAGCTACTAGAAAGCAATCTGTATTCTCTCTCCAGCCTAGCACCTTCAAGACGAACATTTCTCCTTTTACTCACCGTCATCTGCTGCTACTGATTTTTTGTTCCACGAAATGGCTTCTGCATGCGATTCTTCACACGAACTCAGACTGAGAACTGTCGGTCTCCCAGCAGCAACGCCATCCAACCTTGGCGATCATCATGCGACAGAGCGGCTGCGAGCCGTTTCCGTTTGTGCGACAACTTCGTCGACCCCATCGTCGCCGGCGTCGCGTCCAATCTCAGCCGATCGCACCACCTCATCGCACATCCCGCGCTGCGCATCGGCGGATCCGGTCTTCTGCAGGGACGCCAGCGGCTCCATTTCTTACCGCACGGCAGAAAATGGCAGCGCTGCGGATTTGAACTGGCGCGCGAGGAGCGATCGGCGACTCGAGATGTGGAACCGCGCGACCAGATCTACAACCGCGTCCACCACTACTAGAAACCCCGCTATTCCCCGCAATCCTTCAAGAATCGAATCTGTCGGCACGCATTGCTGCTCGCATTGCTCGACTCGGTGCCGCGCCGTTGCGTCAACCAGCCATTGCTCGAGCTCAAGTTCCGATTCCGTGTTCGAATGGGCCGTTCGGGAGCGCATTGCTCTGCGCGCGAGCCGTGCTGCGGCAGTCTCGTGTGTGAAGGCTGCTTCATAAAACCCTATCGCGAATGTAAGGTTTGAGCTCGCCACTTACCTCATATCCGAACGGCGACACCGCCATTTCAGTTGTATACAAGACAGCACTGCGATATTGCGCAGAGCCTCGGCGAGCAATGATCCAGCAGAGAGCGTCGCCACATTGGCGATTGTCGCAGCTCCATTTTTTGACAGTGCAAAATTCATTGCGCTACTACGTGATACGGATGAGTTGAGAAGGATGCGGTTTCTGGGGTTTGGGGACACATTGAGCTCCTTTCCAAGGAGTCAGCTCCTCAGTTTTGGTATTTGTGAAATAAATGTATTAAATTTCTAAGATTATGTACATACAGCCAAACTATGTTCATTAGCACCCAAAAATCGCACATATGATGCCCTAATTAGCACGTTGGCTAGACCTCTGAAAAAGCTTTCGGAAGAAAGATATTGGCTTCTGCACAAACCAGAGCATAGGGAAGGAGGGTAATGACAGGGCGGTGGTGCCGCCCTGTTATGACGCCAGCATTATTAGAGAATGGGAACAGAGAATCAGGCACAAGAATCAGGCTGTGGTCTCAATGTCTCTCCACTTCAGTTACATACCTTAAGGCGCGCTTCGGATTCGAGTGCCACACTCAGGTCTCGTTCCAAATCGGATATGCTTGATCGCACCTGCGTGGAGCCATAGTAAGTTCATAACGAATAAAAATGTTGGCAGCGTGAGCTCACTTTCATGCAAAAACCACACTGCAAAACCGCAACCCTGTGCTTGCAATGCCAGAATCAAGCACATTATGTTTCCGCATGCATAAAAAAATGCTAAAGCTGCACCCACCTGCACCAAAGCCTGAGTAAGCCCGTGAGTCTCCTGCCTGATATCTGCCCTCACAGCAACGGCTTTCCCCTCCTCATCCTCCACCTCTGCCTGCATTTGCTGCTCCTCCCTCTGCAGCTGCTCCCTCTCCCTCTCTGCCCGCTCCCTCTGCTGCTGCAACGCCCGCCCTTGTGACACCAGCTGCTGTGCCTGGCTGGCGAGCAGCTGAAAAGGGTTCACAAACAAGGAGGCCGAAGAGGAGGACATTGGGAGAGATTATTCGGCTAGAATGATGTGGAAAATCGGGGCTAATGAACCAAGGGAGGTTTTTGTGAAGAGCGAAGTGCATCCAGGTGAGAAACAAATGTGCGAGACCAGATGCATCCTGCCAAAATGTTGCTGGGAATTGGGTGGCTTACATGCTTCTGCCATGTCAGCACTGCCACGGTGAAAGATGGCGGCCAGAGGGAGGTGGATGATGCAGCATCTGCCACCGGCTCTGACCAACATGGTTGGTGTATGGGATGTGGGATAGGTAGGGGGATGTGGGATGGGATGGGACAGGGAGATGTGGGATGGGACAGGGGGGTGTGGGATGGGGGGGATGGGATGGCACATGGGATGATGAGACAGGTGATGGATGGAGATGGGATGGGGAGGTGAAAGGGCGATAAGATGGGTGATGGGGTGAGGGATGGGGGATGGAGGATGGGACCAGGGATGGAAACTTAGTCAGGTGCAAGATTCCAGGGTGAGGTTGGGTAGGCCAAAAAGAGGATAACAGAAAGGAAGTTGTAAGGCAAAGTTACCTGAAAGCTTCTCAGGCTGAATCAGGCCAACAAGCAGTTTAACCTCCTCGTCTCCTCTCTCCCCTCCTCCAATGGCTTCCCCCCCTCCCTTCCCAGATCCCCCCAACCCCCACCCCTTGGCTGCTACATAAGCTGCCACCGCCTCATACAGAACATCGTGTGAAGGGCGGTGCGCGAGAGGCACTGCGGTTGCAAGGGATATGAAGGAGTCAGGGCTTATGCTGCTGATGCTGGGAGAGGTGGAGATGGCCTAGAAGGGGGAGTGCAAAAAAAAAATGGAGGAAAAGGAAAACAAAACATAGGAAAATGGTGAAGTAGGTGACAGGAAAATGAGAAAGAGATGAGGATATGGAAAGGGCTGAAAGGAGCATTGTTTAGGCATATGGATAGTGAAGGGGGAGGGATGGGAACAACAGTTGAACCAACAAGCCTTATGGTGCAAATTTGCGTGCTTTAATGCTGAAAGGCGATTGCAAGTATTGAGTGTAGCACCTTCAAGTAGTTATCCACGAGTAATGCCGCCTGGGAGAGGCTGGCAAAACCTGAGCCTTCCACGGCTGCAGCAGGAGAACCAGCAGAGTGAGCGCTTGCAGCAGCACTGCTTGTAGCAGGCGTGCTTGTAGTGCTTGAAGTGAAGATTGCGAGGAGAGCAAGGATCTCAGATGGAGGAAGGGGAAGCAGGTGGTCGACTTGGCACTCGGTGATCCGACAACCAATCATGCTGCCAACGAGGGCAGAGCACAGAGGAGGGCAGTGTAGAGGAGTTTTAAGAGGAAAAACTCAACTGGAGAAAGCAGTAACCATGAAGCAATGACCCTGCTAATGTGACTCCGACCGTCACATACGATCTTGAAATTGGATCAACAAACAGGCGACTCGTTACCTTTGCAAGTGTGACTTCGCAGACTCGCTGGCATCCACTTCAGGGCAGAGGCGCAGCAGTCGCACCAGCAGCTGAATGGACGGCAGCCCCCCAGCCCCCCTTGCAGCGTGCCCTGAAGCGGAGGGCCCTGGTAAGAGTGCAAAGAGCAGCGTGACTGCTGCTTCTAGGGTTGGTTTCCACGTGGAACTGGTCTGGGCGTCTGCTGACGTGGCTGCTGGTGACGTGGACGTGGATGGGACGTCCTGATTGATGGAAGGAGGGGAAAGGCAGTTTAGAAAAGCAGGAAACGTAGTGCTGTTATCTCGTCACCAAGAATGTTCACACAAGCGACCAAGTAAAACAGAAACGAACGAGCCTCAAGGAATGACTGACTGGTGAGAGAATTCATAAGAACAGAATGTGAGTGCAAACGGACCCATTGACAGAAATTGGTGGCAGTGATATTATAGGAACTGACCACAGGGAATGGCAGCCACGTGTTGCAGTAGGCCTCAAGCAGAGCACAGAGATGCAGCGCACTCATGCCCATGGCGCTGATGACCGAGAGCAAAAACGAGTGTGGAAAAACGGATGCATGGGGAAAGAAAAGGGAAGGAAAAAGAGAGGATGAAGTAGACTGAAAATGCAGTAGAGCACAGAGATGCAGCGCACTCATGCCCATGGCGCTGATGACCGAGAGCAAGAAAGATAACCAATAGAAGGACGGATGGGGAGAGAAGCGCGGAAAAAGAGAGGATGAACCAGAGACCTCAACATATATGCACAACAATTGTACCCTGAGGTTGGATGGGTGGGGGAATTGATGGGTTAAGAGTGGTGTGGGGAGAAGAAAGGTGTGGGTGTCTGGTGTTCCCATCACTTTTGGCACAGCTCACCTCACGGCAGCATGCAGTTGGACGAACGTGGGGAGGGTCAGCTGCAGCAGCTGGGGCGACAGCCACAGCGGAACCGAGCCAGTCGAGTCCGTCTTTCCCTCCACTTCACTTGCAACTCCATCAGCAACATTTTCCTTGGTCTTCTCGTCCCTGTGTGCCTTGTCTGTTCCAGCTGCAACAGCAGTGGCAGCAGCATCACCATCTGAGACGACATCGCAAGCGTCATGACCTTTCCCCGCTTCTTTCACCACCAATCGAGCCACCGCGCTCACAGTGCTCTGCAGCAGCCCTGCTGACTCAGCACTCGCCCGAATCGCTGAGCTGGCATCACACGATCGGAGCACGGTGAGAGCAGCCCGGGGGTGAGAGAGATACGAGGTGAGGTGGCGAGACGCGAGGGTAAGCAGGTTACAGTCATAAGGACCACCACACATAGCAGCTCGAGGGTCATCTCTCATATCGAGGTAAATCGCTGCACAGTAAAGAGCTGTGACGTTATCAGGCGTGATTGTAATGGGAACGCCGTAGCAGAAGCATGCGACAAGTTTGAAGGTCTCAATTCCGCCTGGGAGGTTGGAGAGGTCGAGATGGGCTCGCTTCCCATTGGCGGAGCTCTCTGGATCTCCAAAATTCCGCCTGGAGCTGCTCTTCTCCTCCTCCACAGCATGTTTGGAAAAATAGTCAGTCTGAAAAGCACACAGGAAAACAAAATGAAGGGTCAAGAAAAAATGATGGTCAAGCCAAAGATGGACACAACCTACCACTGTTCACTCTGATCACGGTAAGAGGTCTTTCTACCTTGGAATAGAGGGGGAATTTGTGAAGTTGGTAATTGACTGTAGCGCCAAACGTGATGGTGAAGTCGCTGCGCATGCCAGCTGCCTTGAGATACACCTGATCCATGCCTCCATATACGTCCACGTTGAGATCCAATAACGAGGATGAATCCCCTGATGACGGATCCGGTGCTGCAGCACCTGCACCAAGTTCTGGTCCCGAAATCGGAATAGAGAAACTTCCAGATGTCAATGAGGATGGTACTGAAGAGGATGCAGAGGAATTCACGCTGAGAGGAGTTGCGGGTGAATCTGCTGCTCCCGTTAGGAATGGATGTCCATGAGAAGGCGGCGGGGTAGGTGGAGCTTCCGCGTCAATCAGCGATATCAGTTCCCCAGGCTTAGCTTTCATTTCTCCTGATGCTACCCCCTTATCTGCTTCTGCATGAATTGTTGCTGTTGAAGCCGCTGTAGCACCAGACGCTTTCTTTCGCTGCGGTTTACTGGCTTCCATCTCTGCGATACTGCTGGGCTTATCTGAAAAAGGAACTACACCTTCCGACTTGCCAAACTTGTGGCAAACGTCTGCGCGTGAATTCTCCAGCGGGTTTTTTTGCGATTTTCCTTGCAGTGTCTCTCCCCTTCGTCTCACCGGTCCCATGAACCAAACAAGAACTCTCTTTCGGCTTTCCTGGATTCGAGGATGTGGAACCCCTACGCGAGTATCTCCTCCAGGGTGTAAAATGAAAGGCCTTGACGAGGAACGAACTTAGCTGACTCAGCAACTGTGACCAGAAATGGCTGCATGTGTTGGATTGCTCAAAAGACAAGTAGACCCAGGCTAGCAGGTAACAGGCTTCTCCTCCTGTAAAATGTGTAATTGGATGTCGATGATTGTGCATTTTTAAGGTGACCAGCGAGTGCTCGCCGTCCTGAAAAATGTTGAAAAGGGACTTTCGGCTCTGCATCGGAAACGGCGAAAGAACGCTCGTCCGTGATATTGGGACCGTCAGGTGGTAAGGCTGACAGAATAATCTCATGTCATGACCATTTCACCTCGAATACAACACCAGCTCTGTGAACGAAGAAAACCGGATAAAGGAACTCTTGTCAGAACAGGTGAGAACTTCAAGGCTGCACAGAAACTGAAACACTCGCCGAGTAACAACGTCGTTATTCTCAAAGAGCAATGTCTCAAACTGATTGATATTTCCCACGTCGAGATAGCACACTAACGAACCCGTGACAGTAAAACAAGCAGCAGCAGCAGAAATGGGGACGAGGAAATCCCTAAGTTCAAATCCCACAATAATGCCTGCTCACGTGATGGTCGTATTTTCGTTCTGTGGTGGCTCAGGGGTGTCATGCGGTGAATTGTGCGGTTCCAGAATATGTATTACGGTTGAAAACGATGATTGAGAAGGGTTATGAACAAAGTGAACTGAGCCCTTGGGGCGGATTGACATGGCGAATTGTGAAACACGAGGTAGGTCGATGACGTCAGCTTGGCCATATAGTTTTCCGGGCGCGTCAGATGTACCCGCTACTATCACGCCGATACACAATCAGGTCGCCTCCTTCTAGAATGGTAAACTACTGATATGTTCAGAGGGTGAAAAGTCTGGAAATGGTGATTTTCATTCAAGGATTCACTCAATGATACCACGCGATCCTGACCCTAACCCTGTATGTCTCCAAACAACACATGAGACCGTCCTGTGCACAGGCCCACTGTGAATATGCAAAAAATCGCAAGAACAGACCTTATTTTACCGCCTACTCAATCACACACACCATCTCCCCTGCATTCTAAGCACCCTATCATCCGATGTAGTCGAATATCTTTTAGGGTACAGGGGAGGTCCATAACAGGTTTTCCTTCCCCACGGTCCCACCCTGACCAAAACTCGCGTAGTTCGCTTCAAGCATCTGTCGACTCGTCTACAGTGATCTTGGCCACACCTGTTGCCGCGCTTGCAACAGCGCCTGCCAAATCTTCAAAGCTATTCCCCCCTGCAGTTCTCAACTTGAGGCTCCTGTGGGACTGGCTGCGCACAATATCTCTCAGAATGTCCTCCTTGGACTGCTCCTCCTCTGATGGCATGGATGCTGTGCGCTCTGGAGGCTTCTCTCCCTGGTACTCCGCAAATGCTGCAGCCAGTTGATCAACCTGCAGGGAAAGAGAGAATGGGGAAACAGATGGGAGAGAGACGTTGGTGGTTAGAAAAAAAAAATTGAAGTTAGGTGGAACACTGGGCAGTGGGGACGGAATGGTGGGAAACTGGGAGGGGATGCGGTAAGAGAGCAATTACAGGAAGCTAATACAGGAGGGGGGGAGGGGGGGGGAGGGGGGGGAATGGGATGGAGGGCGGAGAGGGAATGAAGAATGGAGGGAAAGGAGACAGCAGCATGAACACAAAAGCAGAGCTCACCTCTCGTCGAGCTCGCGTCCCAGGAATGGCGCGCAAGCGATTGAGTGTTCTCGTGTCAATGTGTGTCAGCACCTGGTCCCTGTAAAAGGGGTAGAGGCGGAAGCAGCGTAAGATGAGAGGGGAAATACGGTGGGGTTGGGGGTTGCGAAAAGAAGTATGGGAGGCAAGCCATTTTGTGCAATTTCCGCTCGGCAAACACATCAGTCCACAAAAGAACACACGAGAACTCCATCAGGTTTTAGGCCTGCTGGCAAGGCGGACAACGACAGCGATCGTGGATAGTGGTTCTCCGGCTCCCTATCAGAGCCGTCACCACCAGCACTGCCACCAGACACTCCCAGTGAAAGCAGGAAACCCCCTTGCATACACACGCACACAAATACAGCAGCACACGACAGCCCCATCTCTTTCCCCCCACCACTTACCGGGTGCTAGGCCGGCTGGCAAGGCGGACGAGGACAGCAATGGGCGCGTAGTGGTTCTCTGCCTGTGCTGCCACCACCAGCGCTGCCACGAGCGCTTCACAGTCCGCCTGATTGGCTGTGAAGGCCTTGGCGCAGTCCTCTGACTCACACGTGTGCAGCACGAAATACACCACGCTCTGATGGGGCGAGTAGGTTAGATAGGGGTGAAGGGAGTGAGCAAGGGGGGTGAGTGTGAGTGAGGGAGAAGCAGCTCGCTAACAGTCACGAAGGTTGGATGTAAAGGCCTAGGCGCGGTTCTCTGATCCAACATGCGTGCAGCAAGAGTGTGAAATAAACCATGCTTGTGAGGCGACTGAGTGTGGGAGGAAAAGTGCGTTGGGAGGGGGGGGGAAGAGGGAAGGGCGTTGAGCGAGTGGGAGGGGGGGGGGAAAGGGAGGGGGGAGTGTGAGTGGGAAGATAAGATCATCACCCTAAGCAGTGTCCATCCGCTTCAACTATCCTCTTTCTCATCAGTGAGCGTATCCTTAATTCAATTCACTTCATCTCGTCCCCTCATTTCTCATCCACTCCCAGTCCCTCCCCATATTCCCCCCCTCTCCCCAATCCCCTCATCTCCCCCCTTCCCCCCTCCCCTCATCTTCCCCCCTTCCACCTCCCCTCATCCTCTTCCCCTCTCCCCTCTCCCCTCTCCCCTCTCCTCACTCCCCAGTCCTCCTCCACTCACCTGGTGTGCCAGGCTGTCAGTGTCATCCACGTGGCCAATCAGGATGTGCGTCAGCTCCAGCTGCTGAGTCAGCAGTCCGGCGTACAGCTGGAGCATGCTGGCCCGCGTGGCGGCGTCGGGGTTGATGGTTGACGTCACCAGCGCCAGGCTGACGTCCTGATGGTTATCCACCAGGTCTGGCGAGCCCAGCACCCTCAGCAGGTGCGCTGCTATCACCGGGCGCAGCTGCAGAAGAAACATGAATGAGAAGCGGAAGTTGTAACAGGACAGGGGAAGAGGACTGGAATGGGTGAAAGGGGGAAGGCGACACTACGTGAGCCACCAGTGCCAGGCTGACGTCCTGGTGGTTATCCACCAGGTCTTGCGAGCCCGACACCCTCAGCAGGTGGGCTGCTACTACCGGGCGCAGCTGGGTGAAGACAGTGCAAGGAAGGGGAGTTGACACAGGACAGGGGCGGAGGACGGGGGGAAGGAGGAAATGTGACACAACGTGAGTCACCCTCAGCAGGTGTGCTGCTACCGCTGGGCGCAGCTGAGGAGGAAAAAAATCCGGAGGGAAGGAGTAAGGAGGGAAAAAAATCGATGGGCAGGAATGAGGGGAGGGGGAAAGGGGATGAGCGGGGATGACGGAACAGGACAGGGGAACGAAGATGGGAATGGGGAGAATGAGACATGACGAGAGTCACTAAGAGCACCCTCCTTGACACCTGAGTATGGAGAACCAGGGAGATCCCTTCCGTACCTCGGGGTTGGAGAGCGCGTATCCCTTGGGTGACAGCCAGAGCGCCATGAGCGCAGCGTCAGCCTGCACGACGGCCTCCTCCACGCCTGACTCCTGCCTGAGCCGCTCCAGTGCGCCCATCACCCCGGGCACGTGCTGCACGATCAGATCCGCTGCGCCGTTGGTGGCCATCACCAGCAGCGCCTTGCACGCCTGCATGTGGATCAGCGACTCGGTTAAGTCGCCCTCGTTGCTGCTGCCCTCGCTGCCGCTACCCCCCTGCTCGGCTGTCCCTTCTGCTGTAGCTGTCTCTCCCCCTGCTGCTTTAGCTGCCTCTGCGTCTGCAGCAGCTGTGCCGTTTGCCAAGGCGGCATGATACGCAGCGGGTTCCGTGGCCTCTGTCTCACGCTCCCCGACCCCATTCTCAGACACATTTCCAGCAGCACCAGCCCCACCAGTGGCGGCAGCTTCATCCCCGCCAGCATCCTTAACACCCGACCCATCAGCGCCCTTCGCAACACCAGCACCGGACGCTTTAACCGGAGTGATAAGATCTATCAGACGCTCCAGCAGGCGCTTGGGAACAGCAGCGGATTGGTTCATGGGCCACGTGGACGGGTGCAGCACCTCGGAGACGGCCCGACAAACCTGGAAGTAGAGCAGGCGATTGGAGACGCGCGGGAGCAGTCAGTAGTGGACAGGTGGACAGGTGAATCAAAACTTAAATCAAAACCTCAGAGACCGCCCGGCAGACCTGGAAGAAGAGCAGGCGGTTGGAGACGCGCGGGAGCAGCAGCACGGGCTGCAGGCACTGGAAGATCTCCTGCGCGCGCGTGCTGCACACGATGGTGCTGCGCGGGTTGTTCATTAGGTCCGCCAGACAGCTCGCCATGGATACCAGCAGCGCCTCGCTCACTGCCGCCCCCGCTGCCGCCTCCGCTGCTCCCCCTGTTCCCCCTGTTTCCCCTCCTGCTGCTGCTGTGTCTGCTACGGCAGCGTCGGCTTGGGCGCTGCTCTTCCGCCTCTTGCTGTCGCTCGCTGCCTTGCACCGCTCTGCGGAGGGAAGGGGAGGAGGGGGGAAAGGGAGGGGAGGGGGAGGGAGAGGGGAGCGGGCGTGGGAGAAGCGGGGAGGGGTAGAAAGGGAAGCAAGAAGAAGGTAAGTTGAGTCGCCTGATAACATATCCCGCAATATCGTACTCAAATATGCAGCGCTTGGAGGAGTAACATGCTGACAGCGACACCACTGGTGTCTCACTGAGCGCTGCACACCACAGCCACATCACGTGGATACCCATCGGTCCACGTGCATCATATGCGGGTTCTTCGTGCAACACAGCCGCGTTAATCACTCAGTTCGCATTACAGCCGCGTTAATCACTCAGCTGGCATAACAGCCGCGTCAATCACTTAGTTAGCATTACAGCCGTGTCAGTCACTTAGTTAGCATTACAGCCGCGTTAATCACTCACTGAGCACACCACAGCACGTGGTGACCCATCTGTCCACGTGCATGAGATGCGGATTCTTCTTGTCGTCCGCTGCCGTCATCGCCAGCAGCTGCGCCGCCGCCTCCGCCAACGCTTGGTCCTCCGCGCCTTCCGCCACCACCAGGCCCATCAGCTGAGGGGGGGGAACAGAGGGGTGGGGTGTGTGTTGGGGGGGGGGGGGGGGAGGGTTGGGATGTGGAGGAGGGGGGGAGAGAGGGGTGGGGTGTTGTGGGGGGTGGTGTTGGAGGCGGAGCGGGACGAGGGAGGATTGGGCGAGGGTGGTGGGGAGATGGAAGGGAGAAGAACGAGATTTTTTTGCGCCTGACCGAAACCGCATGTTGTTATCCTGCTATTACCCGTTTCCTTTACAGTTTCTTCCCAGTTACTATGATTGTGTACTGAAATTCCCAGTTACTCTCTCGACGAGGTTGATAGTTTCGGAACTCGCAGAACCTTATTCACACCTGTTCGGCCGCATCCTTCTGTGATACTGTGATGGAGTCAGGCCCTTGCTCCACTGCTAGTTGAGCCAATGCGTGAGCGATCTGAGAAATGACGCAACAAATATACCAGGCATGAAAGTGTAACTGATCGGGAAACCCAGCCAGCGAAATGAAACACGGACAATGGAGAAAACGAGGAAAAAATGCACCTGGATTACGTAAGAGGCTGTAAGCGGGACTGTAAGATAAAGTTGCGAACCTTAGGATGATCCTTGGCACGAATTAGCGGGTTATCCGTTTGCGTGAATCCCAAACACGCAACGACATCTTCCATGGGTATCGACATTTTCGCACACGTCGCACGCTTCGACAATGACGTTCAAAAGCGGTGCTTGGATATCACGTTGGCGTCAAAATACAGATCCCAATCGCTAATGCTGCATTAAACTAAGCGATTGGCGTCGCTGGTGCTGAGAAATGAACAGTCAGTGACCTAATCAAAGCGTCAAAGGGAGTCCGGAATGCCTGATCCTCTTGTTTTCCAAAATCATCACTTCACTTGAGAAGCAGTAGGCCAAGCAACCGAGACCAGCACCTAACCAAGGATTAAGTCTAGACTAGTCGTTTCTACGACTACATAAAGGCTGAAGAGGCTGACAACGTTCACGACTGACGGACAACTATGTTCTGCGCATTCATGGCCGCCAGACGCCTTACAATTCACATTTATAGAACGTTGCGGTTACTGGTTCTTGATTCCTCATTCCTGAATCGCTGATTCTTGAGTACTGATTTCGCTGCCACGAGACCGAGTGGCTCTCTGCGCGCCTGGAACGGAGGAACGACCCAAAACCAAGGGGAAGCAGAAACACGGGAATTGGACGGGAAAAACTGATGCGAGATGGATGGCTAAAAGTGCGTCATCGGGTGGCGAATCGCAATCGATGGACCAGGTTCGCCAGTTTGAGGGAGAATCGAGAGATTGGACGGACTGTTGCTGGGCAGGTGGCAGATGAGAGGCAGCTGGAAGCAAATGTCGGGCAGATATGGGACATCGCCCAACCAATCACCACCAGAGCTCTCCGTGATGAACATGTGCAGTGCAGTGTTCAAATCAACCAGTCTCGTAAAAATCAGGACAGAAGTGAAGCGGGATGGACGATACGGATGGAGCCACGCAAGCGTTGGTTCTCGGTGTCGCCTGCCGAACATCACACACTCCATCCAAGTTGCTGGTGCAACCAGAAAACGCCAGCTGTCGGCGATTGATATCAGCTGGAGATGGCCTAACCTCGCCTCATCCCACCCCACCTCACTTCAACTCCCACTAGGAGCACAAGACAAGGGGGAATGGTGGAGCAGGACTCAGGTGAGAATGCTCATCCTGCCATCTGCCTAGCTCTTTCGATACCTGGTAATAATTGTGTTACGGTCTGTAGGAGTGTAGAAGCACTGACTACGAATAGGCTTTGCAATGCCTTACAGTGGAAGATGGAATGCCAACTAATGATAAGCCTTGAAATGACCTGTCATGTATCCATTGACTTATCCCCGCAGTCACATTCTACTAGGACGATGCAAACACAGATGCAGCTATCTTGATGGGCAGCGCCACCTTTGGGAACACAAGCCAAACCACATGTCACACATGTTTGAAGTGCAGGTGTCCCACCATGTCTCCGCAATGTCCAGGCTCTAATGATGGGTCCAACAAAACAAACCACCAAATCACACTACTGAAGGCACTATCGTGAACTCCTACACCTCGTGCAATATTTACATGTCTACACTGACAAGGTTTGCACCTCAGACAATCCCTTGTGCCTCTGCGTCCTCTGGCCTCTTGCCTGTGCAGCACCATCAGGTCCACCTGCAATCTTACAACCTTCGCATCGCAGAACCATCCGTTCAGCACCCGGTGCAAAACTCATGCCCATGCCAAACCTCTCCATGGCAGCAGTAGTATCCAAGCCTCTACGATGCACCAGAGGGAGGGATAAACGCAGCGGCAGATAAAGACGGCCCCACCGGAACAGATTCGGGAACGCGACCTTCTACCCTGGGAGGATTCGCAGGAGCTCTCAACCACAATGACCTCAGTCTAACCCATACTGAGGGCAGCTCTCCCCCAGGGCT
This sequence comes from Closterium sp. Yama58-4, assembly GCA_947470075.1. Taxonomy (NCBI): domain Eukaryota; kingdom Viridiplantae; phylum Streptophyta; class Zygnematophyceae; order Desmidiales; family Closteriaceae; genus Closterium; species Closterium sp. Yama58-4. Next base: position 285,229 of record CANIUD010000759.1, on the reverse strand, counting down.
TGCTGCTGACGTGGACCGCTGCTCAGCTGGAACCCTATCGGCACTCTCTGGCACAGAAATTGCCAAAGGATCCTCTTCTGTTAACCCTCTATCCCCATCCGCCATCACCTGCTGCCCTAACCCCTCCCTGTCGGCTTCCAGTCCCGCTACGCCTCCCCCAGTGCTGCTCTCCCCTTGCTCCCCCCTCTCGCTTTGCTCTCCTCTATATCCCGTTGTGCCTCCTCCCTCTGAATCTCCGTCCTTGACTTCAGCATTCTGACCTATCTCTCGGCGGCATATCGGGCAGGTCGATTTACCTTGAAGCCACGTGTCAATGCAGTCCACGTGGAAAACGTGCCCGCACGGAGGCAGCAGTTTCAGTATGTCCCCGGCAACGTACTCCGCCAAGCATACCGCGCACTCGCGGATTCCCCCTCCTTCCCCCCAGTTTGGTTGTGCCTCTCCGCCCTCCAAATCCCCTCCTCCTTCCTCTCCCGGTTTTCCCCACTTTAAACCGCCATTCGCCACGAATTTACCGCTCTCCGCCGTTTCCGGGGAGAACATGAACGTGGGGAAGGACTTAACGAGCGCTTCTTCCACTCCCCGCGTTCCCGGCCTCCCGCGTGAGGCGCCGCCATTTTCGAGCGCCAGATTCGCCCGGCGACGGCGGGCAAAGGTTCGGTTGCGCACGAAGGATAAACAGAAGGCGAAGGAGACGAGGACGAGGAGGATGGCGGAGATGGTGACGATGATGCTCGTCGATGACGCGTCGAGGCCATAGTTCCGGGTTATGTTGGCAGCAGCGGACGACATTGTCACTGATTATCCAGATGAAATATCGCTAACGGAATGATTCTTATACTAGAACGTCGACAGATAAATCCCGCTGACACCAAGAATTAGCCAGGCGTTAGTCACGCGTCGCCGACAGAAATGGCGAGTTTCAATGAAATCTACGCGGGAACTGCAGAGCGGCGCATACATAATCGCCGCAGTAAGAGTCCAACCAACCAGAAAGCTTGCGCTACGATGGACTGTGAAGTAGGTGGGGAAAAAAAGCCACAGAAGTCCAGGCCATTGTCAAGACCAAATGCCGTAAAAATGGGGCACGCACAACATGGGGGAGTATGTGTGGCTGAAAGGGAGAAGTTGAGCGGCTGGTGTCGTCTGTGTGGCCTGGGTGGGTTGCACAATACCTCTTTGAAACGCAACCCATCGCACAAAAACTGTTTATCTTCGGAAACGAACACTCAGTTTCGTCGTGACTCGTTACTAGCTGGTAGAGCTGCCAGGCCTGGATAGTTTAGTCATAGGGTTGATCTATTGGTTGTAGTTATACACTACACATCTGACGAGTAATCTCCAACTTAATGGGCTTACTTCTAAGTAGCAACCTAATTACAGATTACTACGAGCAACTAGCAACAAGATGTTGCCCACTACGAGCATAAACATTACAGGAGAGACAATCGACCAACTTCCAAATCCGGACGCAGACCCAGCCTTGGAAGTCTTGATATTGCTGCTGCTGCTACTGTTGCGGCATTGTGAGAAGGTGCTCAGGAACCTAAACGTAGCACCCTGGGCACTTTGTATAGCTGCTTCCCAGAAACTGTACATCAGCCACGACCCAGCCTTTGGCATAAATGAAGAGGCTGAATGGCTGCTCCCCTGCACCAACTGCTTGGCGATGCTGTTCGTGCTCTGCAAACACTGCATCGATAGTAAATTACCGCTCAGCTTCTCCCGCTCAGCTTCCTTGAATAAACAAAAATCACCATCTTGTGTTGAGTCAAGGTCTCAAATTCCGATCAGCATCCTGCTCCAAAGGCTCGCCGGAGCCCGCAATTTGGGAAGGGTGAACTAACGGCGTGGATGTGGACGAAATCCGCTCGAGCGAAATTGTGTGGGAAGCTGGGGGACTGCTTTCTTCCACGCTTCTTGACGTTTCGTCAGGACAACTGCCGCTGTCGCACAAGGTTGGGTTGCAGCACTGCCCGTTGCTGTCGCAAGGTTGACCGATGGCGATCGCGACATCTGTTTCCCCGTGTTCGCCGTCCGTCGCGGACTTCGGCCCGCTGTCGACCGATGGCTTGGGTCTAAGATTCGCCCTGCACACTGGGCAAGTTCTCTTCCCTTCCAGCCACATGTCGATGCACGATTCGTGGAACCTGTGACCGCAAACCGGAAGAGATTTGATTTCGTCGCCTGGTTCGTAGTCTTGCAAGCAGATGCAGCACTGACGGAAACTGACACAGTCGCTCTCCTTGGCGTGCTCTGCAGCGAAAACAAAGGTTGGAAAGCTCTTGACCATATCTTTATCCAAGCCGTAAAGTCTCCGCCGCTGGTTATTCCTGTCCTCCTCCTGTTCTGGTTCTGGAGAAAGAAACCACCGAGCGAAAACTAGGCAGAGGAAAAGACCGACGAAGGCAAGAAAGGCGGCGGTGATTGAGGCAATGAAAGCGCCAGGGGGAAGATCTGACGAGCTGGAATTGGAATCAGGAACAGGCGGCGGGGGTGAAATTGTTGCCATGGCGTGTATAACAACCACTAGTATGAGCACAAAAGTTTGGTATTAAGAGCTTGGTCGCGAATCGCGTGACGGCGCAACCTGACTAACACCAACAGGCATTTACATCTGAAACGAAAAACTAGATCGCGTGGAACAAATAACTAAGCCGAGCTTTGCGGAAAGCTAAGAATGCAAACTTAGAAGGCGCTTCGAACGTCGGATATCGCAGACTGCTTGAAGCGGAGAAATCGAAGGCTGAACAGAGAGGAAGGTTGACATAAGCTAGAGAACAGGCGGTGAAGTGCAAACAGAGGAGGAGAGGAACTGGGTATAAACGGAGTGGGAGAGGAGAGGAAGAAAAGGGAAAGAGATTGGTTCTTCTCTGTGCAAGAAACTGGCGATCGAGCTGACCAGGAAGGCAATCCTGAAAAACCTCATCCCGTGCCCAGCAGCGCTTGAGCGGGAGCAGGTGGTCGAAACGTCGAACTCCTCCGCTCCGCGATTGGTTGGTTGCACGCACGCAACTCTCCCCGTTTTGATTCTAACGAAGGTGATGCTGGATAAAATGTTGGGCCGTGGCCCCTGTGATGATAACCTTCAGAAAACATGGCGTTTGACGGGGATGAAGAGGTTTTTTTACCGGGGTTTCTGCAAATAGTTTCCGACTGTGGGTTTGACGTTCCAGTGGTGGCCACGCAATGCATCTGACCTTCAAGGAAAATCACCCGCCGCAAGTTTCTTCTGATAGAACTCACAATCACTGCCATACAATCCAAACCACATCGAATAGGTTTGTTTCGAGCACACCTGATGCCTTCGGTTCGGTTAGGACTCAGCAAGAGGTTGTGGTGAGGTCAGGTCAGGAGGCAAGAGGATTCGCTTTCTGATTGGTGTGGCGTCTGGCGCGGCAGGCCAGCCACACCAGCCGCAATGGTGGCTATTGGCCAATGGTGGTGCGGTTGTGCTCCCCCCCACATGTGAGCCTCTGCAATCAGTAAATGACAACGTACATATCTGTCAAGCAACTGTACCTTGAAAACCGCAATCATTTCCCCAGTCATACTCGTTGTTGGCCATGACCAACAAGGCGGTACAGCTCACACACAATGGAGCATCAAAACATGTAGATACCACCAGATTATTTATTGTGCTTTAGCACCACCACCAGCTATGGTTAGAACATGGTGTTTGCTAGTAGTAGAAAATCAATGCTGGAAGTAAATCAGCCATCCATATTGACAGATTTGCTACTCACATTTACATATGTCTACATTGAGCTCATTACAAATGGTAAATGCAGAAGTTGCTCATTTACTGCAAGATGTTATGCATGAAACCTTCCTGAAGCCTACCTTGGTATGAGCTAGAGAGTTGCAATGCCGCGGACGCAACTGATTCCGACCGTTCGAGTCTTCCGTCACTGATTGGTCCGTCCATCCAGACCCACGCGAACGTCGTGAAGCCTTCGTGCAGCCGATAAGTATTTCGCAGCACACCTCCACCGCAATCGAAAACCGTGACGACGGTCCGACTATCTGTAACCCGTTCGACTCTCACAGCATCCATCGCAGGCAGTATACTGTGCCAAGGGAGCACGGCAGCAGAGCGAGAACAGCGGCAAAGCAGCTAGCAGCTCACACGGCTATGGTTGTGTAGGAGTATGGAGAAGAGGGAGGTCTGACCAGATGGAAGTACAGTGCAGCGTATCGGACGATGACTAGGATCATTACGCACAGTGAGTACGCACGCCCTTATTGCTGATGGCTGCTGCTGGCTGGTTGCTTGCCGAGCCGCGGCCGTGTGCCTCTTGGCATACCGGGGTTTCCCGCGCTGTGGCTGGCTGGGATCGTAGAGGCTGGGCAAAACAGTTGCCACGGCAGCCAAGGGTCAGGTGATGCAATGACGGCTGCCCTTGTACGCGATAGAAGCGGACAGCATCCTACTCGCCAGGAGCATTCGCGAGAACTTCGCACGTTTTTTGGTTTCGAATCATGGAACACCGCCGTACGAATCGGCGTGCACGGGGCTGAGTAACCACCTCCCAACGGCTGATTAACGTGACGAGATGGCGTGCTCGAAGTCAAGGCACTCGTTTCCTCTCCTCGCTCCCATTGGTCGAAAGAAGTCGTGGGAATAATTTCTTCCAAAGCAGACTCAGTCGGCAGCAGCAGCGCAGCAGCACCACCGCAACCGACGGCGCTTCCGTTGGTACTTATTTTCGATGGATCCAATTTCAATGCGACAACGCAGCAAAGCCACAGTTCCCCCCCGCCAACGCAACCAGTTCCAAGTCCCCGTGCCCGTTCCCCTTCTCTCTCCTTCCTTATCACTCCCTCAGTCCGCCTCTCCATCTCCCAAACCCCGACCTCTTTCCTCCTTTGAGCATCCCGGCAACCACGCTGCTTCGCCTGCTCTCACATCTCCTCCTCTTCCTCCTCGCTCTGATCTGACGGTCATCGCAACCCTCTGCCGATGCCACACACATACCTTCTTCTCTCAGTTGCTGGACGACTCAAGATCGGCGAGCATAAATGCTCTGGTCGGTTCTCAGACCTTCCCATCTTCCAGCCAAGCCTGGCGTAGCGACCAGCAGCTCTTCTCTCTCAACTTAACGTTCCAAATTCTGACATCCCAAATTTCCCAAGCGATTCCCAAGACATCCCAAGGCTTTTAACGCAGTACCGCTTTCGAGCCTTTGGTGTCTTCGACCGCATATCACGCCTTTCCCCAGCTGTCCCAGAACAGAGAATAGAACCTGCCCAGACCGAATAAAATCAGCTCCTTCGGGCTTCAATACCATGGGCTGCTTCGGGTTCAGCTCTCGGGACACCTCTCCCGAGCGCGACAACCCTGGCTCACCCCACTCTCCGCAGCCCTCCCGCGTGAGCCGATCAACGGGCGCAGCAGCCGCATGCAAATCCCCGGTGACCACCAAGCCGCGCGGAAGCTTCCTCTCCCGCTCCGAGTCCGCGCCCATGTCCAAGGTGCGCGCGCGCGCTCTTTCCGCCTCAACCAGCCCGCGATCCGCGCCGTCCACTCCGCCAGCGTATCCGTCGAAAGACTCCGCCAGCGCATCTAAAGCCGCTTTTGGCGGGAAGCCGCAGCTTCTGCCAAGTCCTAAGGGGATTTCCTCCCCTGCCGCGTCGACTTGGCAAAGCGGCTTCTAGCAGCTCTAGCGGTGCGTCGCAGAGCCCTCGCAGCCGGAAAAAGGCGTCGTCGGCGACGTCCGGGCGATCGTCCAGCTGGCTCCGCCCTGCCACGTCAGGAGGGTCGAGTTCCACGTGTAGCCCTGCCAGCTCATCCAGCATCGCATCCTCGCCGTCAATCTCGACTGAGATCAACGGAGCAGAGTCAACGGACCGTCAGATCGTGAAGAGTAAAAGTGCAGCGGCAGCAGAACCGATCTGTAAAGTCACACCCGTTACGGTGGACCCCGCTCCAAGTCCCACAAACCAGCTTGAGAAATCAAAGTCGTTACCAGAACTCGCGGATTCGCCAATCATGTCTGGCATGCACCACAACGCTGGCGTCTTGATGCCCATCTGCGAACCCTCCAGCGAATTTTCGCCACGTTCCAACTCGCACAACCAGTTATCGTCAATTCCATGCGAGGTCCGCGATCCGTTACCTGGTTACCAGCCCACACAGGACGGCCTACCCGAACCGACGATGGCCGGCCCGATCCCCTTCACATACGCGCAAGTTGAAGAAATGACGAGAAATTTCGATATTGAGGGATTTCTGGGCGAGGGTGGGTTCGGATCGGTTTTCAAGGGTTACCTCCCCACACGCAGCGGCCGGAAAATCCCAGTTGCTGTGAAAGCGCTTGACACGTGCGGGCATCAGGGGGAGCGGGAATGGCTCACGGAGGTTAGCTTTCTCGGGCTCCTGACACACCCGAATCTGGTCCGTCTAGTTGGGTACTGCGCCGAGGCGGATCAACGGCTGCTAGTGTACGAGTATCTTCCACGCGGTTCGCTCGAGTTTTTGCTTTTCGGGGAGGACGCGCTGGCAAACCCGCTGACGTGGCATCAAAGGCTGAAAATCGCGTTCGGCGCAGCGGCGGGTTTGGCGTATCTGCATGAGGAGGCGGAGCATCAAGTCATCTACCGCGATTTCAAGACATCGAATATTCTATTAACGAATGACCTTGAAGTGAAGCTGTCGGATTTCGGAATGGCGAGGGAAGGGCCTGACGGGGAGAAGACTCACGTGTCAACGCGGGTGGTGGGGACTGTGGGGTATGCGGCGCCCGAGTATGTGCTAACGGGGCACCTTACAACGAAGAGTGACGTGTATGGGTTCGGCGTGGTGCTGCTGGAGCTGATGACGGGAAGGCTGGCGCTGGACAAAGAAAGGTATTTCCAATCCTATTTCCAAGTTTAACAAACCCAAGCAGAGTTCCGCAGTATATGCTTTTGTTTTCCAAATCCTGCTTTTCCAACCTTAAAACTCAAATGTTTGTATAACCTGGTTTCCATTCTTTCAATTCTTTCCTTATCCAGACCACGCGAAGAGCAGAGCCTCGTTGAGTGGGCATCCCCCTTCCTCTCCGCACCCTCCACGTTGTACCGCATAATGGATCCCGCCCTTCGCGGCCGGTACTCCGCCCGCGGCGCACAAATGGTCGCGGCGATCGTCAAAGAGTGCCTGCAGAAGAAAGCCAAGCGCCGCCCAAAAATGTCCGAGGTGGTTGCAGCGCTGCGCCCAGTGCTTGATCTGCATGACATGGCGGGCTTTTGCGCTGAGGATATGCGGGCGGGCTTAGGGGGGCAATTTTCTATTGGGGGGATTGGCAGCACTGCTAATAACGCAACCGGCCCACAGCGTTTTCAACGAAGTGAAAGCGCAGGGACCCTCGAAGAGAGTGCGTTCAAGAGAAGGTCAATCTCCACTTCCCCGAATGCCAACGCCAACATGAACGCTGGCGATGCTGTGCGAGTCGTTGTGACCATGGACAATGACTGTTGCCAAGCACAGCCTTGCGGTACGTCATCTAGAGCCCCAATTAGTAGTAACCAGAAGCCTTGCCTGCCCAGCCCCCGCCAGCCCAGCCCTCGCCGGGCAAGTCCTAAGGGGGTGATTTCTCCAAAAGTGGCGGGTAGCCCCTGGCGTGTGACAAGGCTAAGGAGTCTGCCAGCTGTTTGACGGGGCAATGCAAGGGGAGCTGGCTTACTTTAGTAGTTGAATTTGGGTGGGAGGGGGCAAGGGTGATGTGTAGCTAGGAGGGGGGGTGGGAAAGGGGCTATTTTTTTTGTCGCGAGCCTGTACCGGGCATGCGGTGTTCTGCTGTTGTAATTGTAGTACCTGGTTCTAATTCTGTTCTCAAACATTAATTCATATGAATGAAAGATGACATACGGTATAATGTTGAGGAGCGTGGGGTCTGAAATTTAGAGAAGCACTATAGAAAGTAGTTGTAAAATGTATACACTCGCGGAATATGGTTACCATATAGATCTTTGCCTCGCGATTGGCCTAAAATGGCGGTGACCCTTCAGCTCAAGATAGTTTATCCTCGGTAGAGGCTGCAAAACCTACACAAGACACATATATCACAGCAGCAAAAGGAAGCACGGCAGTGTCAACAGTGTCAGAATCCACCGCCAGTATCCGTCCACACTATCCTTCACGTGCCAAAATGCCATCCAGACCAGACCAGAGCTGGTGCTTCGTTCACGTGCCTATTGAAATCGGGGATGAGGTTACCGCATGAGCCAGATCAGGTCGCGATCTACAGATTTCCAGTTGCTACCGCACTGCACCTACAGATTTCCAGTTTAAGCCCGTTGGAACCCCAAGAAATCGTATCCAAACCCACCCCAAGAAGGATGTGAAGGTTCCAACTCGATCCTCAATCTCAGCGTTATGGAAGATGAGGGAGGGAGGGGTAAGTGAAGATACTGACACCACTGCGTGGAGATTAAGGCGGTGCTGTTTTGGCGCAAGCTTATCAATAGATATTGTCCTCTTGCGACGCGAGCGACCCGCGCTGTCCCAAACGCCATGTGCGCCAGTCCGTTTCCGTGGCGAGAAAATAGGGCTTGCATCCGTCTCGATCCGACGATCAGGAGGAGTTTGATCAAGCATCCGAGCAGATTCGCTTTAGGAACATTCAGAAAGTCTGATCGCGCTTAGTCTGTGAATTTTTTTCCAACCAAATCTCCCTAGCTCGCTGTCGTGTGGCAATACTCACTCCAGGCGCTATCGAATGCCTTGGCCTCAGCGGCCATGGGGAGTCACGTTAGCGCCAAGCTCACCGTCTTTTTGTTCGTCGATGTCATGTGCCGAATGACTCAGCTTAGTCTCGCGCAACCGTCATGGAGATGGGCGACAATCAAAGCGTCAGATCGTAGATTCCAATATCCGTCACGACAAAGCCTCACCGGCATTTTCTCCTTCAGATACTCCATGGTGCATGGATCCCTAGTAGAAACGAACGGTTTCGCTAGGTTCCGAAGACGGCTGTGTCTTGATTTAGGTCAGAAGGAAGAGCGTTATACATGGGTGGGATCCAGCCGTTTAGCAATCTCCTCGTCGACTCGTCTGCCATCGACGCTGACAGCCACAGCCTTCATACCTGTCTCCCTTATTTCTGTCCATGATATTTAATACCTTTGGTTGCAATTTCACAAATCCTCGTATCGGTTAGACCTTAGACTAAGTACATATCGTCTCCCACCTGACACGGCTCTCCGCATATGAGTTTCGTCAGCGCATCATCGTCAAGCCCTTGTTTTTATCCGTGGGAACCGCGAAAGGAAGACGTGGAGCTTATCGCCCTACTCGACGAACGCTCTGGTTGCTGCGGAAGCATGTGCGATCAGAGCAACGCCTTGAGTCCAAACGGCATCACCTCCAAGAATTCGAGCATGATGAGGTTTACCGCTGGTATCAGCAACGAAATCATGTGCTCGTATCCGTTGTCCGAAACGGGCCTCAGGGAAGCTGGTTTGCATCACCATGGGAGGCACGCGGCGCTGCAAGAAGTCGCAATGCGTCACCAAGCTTACGTGGTTCCGCATTCCGATGGAATGTCCCATCATGAGGCAATGTTACATCATGACAACATCGCAGTGTTTGCTGTTCCGCAAAACAACATCGCAAGGCATGGGCTGACCGTGTCACATCGCGGCATGGGACAGAGGCAAGACGATTCTTCAGCAGCATCTGCCAACCTGCTTCCCATGGATCTTCGCACAGACATGTCAGAGCGGGTCATGGTTCTGGACCTGAACGCTCCATGGAGCCAAGAAGGCCACATTCCTCATGACTTGACCCCTGGTCAGGCGAAGGATTCAGCTTTCTGGGAAGATCGAGAAGCAGGGTATGCAGAAGGTAATGCAGAATCTCATTTGCGGAAGGGATCTGGAGTGCTGTCAGCATCCCCAACAGGACCAAGGATACAAGTAATGGAACCAGTGCGCACAGATCGTGCTACAGGAGAGGCATGTCGACCTGGATTCAAAGCGTGGAGACCTTCGCCTTTGAAACAACATCAGCCTGAAGCTGTGGACAAGGAGCAAGTCATGCCATCACCGCCAAAGAACAGTTTGCCTGTGCACACAGCCAAGCCAGCACTGAAGCTAGTGCCTCCTCTCCGAGGAGGAAGGTCCATGGCCCCTAGGAGTGCCTGGGCGAAGCAGCTGCTTCAAGACAATTCTGACGTTGACTGCGTGGTGAAGGGAGGCAGGAAGAGGAGGGTGAAGAGTCTGGGACCTGCTGCTGAGGGTTTGGAGATGAGCTCATCTTCTCAGAAGATTGTGAAGGGGATGGAGAGGAGGAGGAGATTTAAGTCCAACACAGATGTGGGAGTTTCATCAGGTAGCGAGGAGGAGTTGGAGAAATCGAGCTACGCATTGCCAGCTATTCAGCCGAAAGGAGAATTGTTGCATCGCATGGAAGTGAATGCAGGCAGTGAAGAACATCGCGTGGTATCATCTAGATCTCTAGACAGATCACCAGGCGCATCAGGCAATTGTTTCTATGCCATTAGTTTAGAAGACCTACAAATGGCAGCTAAGGGCTTGGCAGATAGAGACACAAACGCTGGTTGCAAGCAAGAGGGGACAACAGATGTACATGCAGAGCGTATGACACAGAAGGGTGTCATAATCTTTGGTACCATGATAGGTTAGGACAGTTTTACTTTGTTGAAATGTCATCATAAAGTAGATTTTGGGAATCAGAAGGGATTCTTGTCCAGTAACATTTCGTCATCCAGGGACGAGCGCTGGCGAAATGCATGCATGCCTCGAGATTTCCGCATCTGTCCCGCCGAGCCCCACATCCCCAACAGCAGCAACCCCCTTCCCAACGTCATGCAGCGAGCATAAATATGCGCTAGTTGGTGGCTGACCAAAAGCCTAGCGGTCCGCGGTCGCCGTACCTGTCAATTAGCAGTCTCCGACATTCATAGTTGCGTCGGAGCTCTAACTTTGCTGAATGAGCCCTTAATTGCGTAATCATTCCTGTCGCCAGGTGCTGCTGCTTCCCTGGGTGGGACTTCACCTTAAACCCTCGGGCGAGATGTTTCTTGCGAATGAGTCACGCTTCGCTCTGACTCCTAGCAGCAGCATCATCCCAACCTTTTTCCAGCAAAAGCGACTTCCTTGTCAGCGGCTTTTTCGGCGCATATCCTGCATTCCATCACTCGTAGTTAATGCTCTACGTAGTGACCACGGAGTTTCCTCCATCCCCGCTCCCGTCGTCCCAGTCCCCGCAATCCTCGGCGCTGCTGTCTCTGCTTCCGAGATTACTCCAGCAGCCGCGCAACCGTCCGCAACCCTTTACCCAGACGGGGAGATTGGCGACATGGATATCAGCGACCAGCACACGGTAACACTAGCGAACATCCGCAGCTCGCTAATTCGGCAAGAAGACAGCATCATATTCTCGCTGATCGAGCGGTCGCAGTTTTGTCGCAATCAACCTGCGTACGACGCGTCAGCTATGCCTGTGCCGGGGTTCGAAGGATCGCTGCTGGAATTCGTCATGCGGGAAACGGAAGTGCTACACGGAAAGGTAACTATTCTGCCTAGAGAATGGATTCGCACACCGCTTGCTTATTCTCCACCCTTGCTCAATATCCCAACATTTCCCCCCAAGGTATGTCCATGTTGCTGCTTTATCACGTTTTCTGCTAAGAGAGCTTTTGTCATAGCTACAGTGTGCATTCGTAAGTTTGCTGACAACGACGCTCTTACCTGTTCCTCTTTGGTCCATCAGTCGGTCCAGTGGCGCTAGGTTCGTTATCGTGAGTTTGACGTAAGACCGGTCTCCATCCGAAACCACCTCCATGTCTCTACCTGCTGTCTGTCCGTTGCCACGTGTCACCAGGTTCGGCGCTACACAAGCCCCACTGAACGGCCGTTCTTCCCTGATGCCATTCCACCTCTTATTCTGCCTCCCTTGAACTACCCCAAGGTACGTCAGATGCATGGCATCCCCCTTGACACCCAATTCCCTGGCATGTCATTCCAGCCTTTTTTCAGATCGACTGAATCGTTAGCGTGCTGTCTACTTATGGATTAAGAACGCAAATTGACCGAAATGCATATGTGCATGAATTTGTGTCTATGCATATGAATTCAGGTGTTACATGATGCAGCGAACACCATAAACATCAACGCCATCATATGGAAGATGTACTTTGACGATCTATTGCCAGAGATTACACGAGATGGCGACGACTTCAACTACGGCTCTGCTGTCACAATGGACGTGCTCTGCCTGCAGGTCAGCTGGTTGCCTCTTTCTTGTCTTTTTGGCAATTCATACCTCATGATGAACTCTCTTCCATGTTCTGTCCCTTCCTCCCTCACATGTTCTTCCTGCTCACCGTCGTTTTGCCATCTGTTATCAGGCTCTCTCGAAGCGAATTCACTTCGGGGCGTTTGTCGCTGAGGCAAAGTTTCAGGAAAATCCAGAAGCATATAGATCCTTAATTGAGAAGCAAGATGCAGAGGGGCTGATGCAGTTGCTCACATTTAATGACGTCGAAGCTGCGGTCCAGCGCCGGGTTGAAAGAAAGGCTGCAACGTTTGGACAGGATATTTTTGAATGTCCAATTGAACCAGCTAAGGGGGTGAATGAAGGAGCAGCTTCTACTCATCAGCCACAAGGAAGCTTCAAAATTCAACCAGAGGTGGTTGCTAGACTATACGGACAATGGATAATGCCATTGACAAAGAAGGTGCAGGTGGAATATCTGCTTAGGCGGCTGGATCCACCTAGCATCTAGATTTTTGCCATGTTTGGGTGAAGCTTTATGTGGCGTGTACTGTCTTTCATCAAGCTGTTTTTTTTATTACACTTGTTCGTAGAACCTGGTAGCGAACCCCCCTTTAGATCCACATCCTCGCTGACAGCCAGCGAACGAAGTTTTGGTTGAGAGATTCCCGCCTTGTGCGTTGGTGGCTAGATGGTGACGTTGGCTTGCCGAATCGCAGCAGGTGTCGTTTGGCACTTCGTTGCTTGGTTGGGTTTCCCAGGTAAGCCCCCTTCAGGTTCGGCTCTGGCTGGGAACAGGTTTGACACGCAGCGCCAGAGAGCTTCGGCAACTGTCACCTAGACTCTGACTCGACTCTCACAATGACGGACGTTGCGACTTTCCGTATGATCAACGGCGAGCCGTCGATCGTATATCCTCCGCTCCCCTCGTTTTCACATCTCTGCTGCCGCCTCCACCACGAGACACACAAGCAGCCTTTCCCCAAGCTCTGGAATCCTGGGTGGATCTATTTGGTTTCAGGAACACTGACTCTGGTTTGGGACTCTGGGAACATTTGTGAAAACCAAGGCGGCTTCGAGTTTTGGCAGACTTCCTCCCCCACGGTTTTCCCCCTAAAAAGTTGCCGCATCGCTCCCCTCGAGGTTTCGTCGTTCAGACCCTGACCTTCAGGGTTCTCCTTGTTTCCCAGTTCCTATGATCAAGTCGCGGCACCCACTCAGCAGCACCCGTTTTCCGTTTCTAGGCCGGCAGTGTGAGCAGCCGTTATGTGCCGGCGACTTCATGGGTCATCAAGTGAATTAGTTCACTAGGCTGACCATCAGTTTCCTAGTGTCCGGACCCTCCTCCCACTATTCGCCAGAAGTACCAGAAGGGCTTAGCTCTTCGTTTGAGCAGGCTTGTTTCGCGCTTCAATGAAGGAATATTGGTTCCGAATGGGCCTGCGAGTGGTTTGATATGCTCAGGGCTTCAATATAGACGACACTCGTTTTAAGACGCGTTCCGATGCGACGGAGAACACTCCGTCACCCACACTCGTCTTTCCAATCAAGGATGTCTTTACTACCTAGATACGTTATTGGCTTTCAACGGCGTATTTCCATCTCTAATCGTCAGATTATTCTTTGCTGAGCTGGCAACACCACCATGAGCGAAGACGAGCCCAGAGGGGCTCCCCAATCTCCCACGTCAGCAATGAAACGTGCGTCGCATTCGTCAACGTCCGCCTCTGCCACGTGGCACGCATCCGCGAACCGTCACTGCGCGCCGAGCTCTTTTGACACAGAATCCGCAGAGCCCGTCAAGTGTAGCGGCGTCCCCGAGCGGCAACGGTCTAGAAACCGCGTGCGCCGAAACAGCAGCCTAAACACATCGGATCCGCATTCGACGCCCGCTAAGAAGGGTACCGTGGGTGTTACGGTGCGATGGGTGTACCTTCCCTTCGTTCTCGCTGCAGTCATATGCTTCAGTATAGGATTATACGTTCACAGCTCAGCAACGAGTCAAAAGTTAGAATCCGCAGTATTAGACGGACAGTTACAAATTGATTTCGGACAAAGACAGCTCCAGAGCCGGGAGGTGATAGTAAAAGATGTGACTGTAGCGAAGAGGGACTCGACGCTCGTTAAGAAGTTACTGAAGCTGAAGGAAGGGTTGATGGAGAGGCGGGCGGCGCAGATGCAAGGCGCGCTGCGATGGCTCACGGAGGTGTCGGCCAACCTGAGACCACCGCTGCTGGCGCTTGTAACGGATCGCCTTGAAAGGGACGCGGAAAACGCGTATCTCTTCACGCTTGGTTCGGGCCTTAAATCACTGGGATACGCTATCGAGGTGGGTTGGGTGCTGTTAAAATGATGTCGTATGAGACGCGATTCCGGTTGGAGGTGGAATCTGGTGCGGCTAAGTGCGAGAAAAAACACAGGGAAACTGAGATTGCTACTTCTTTGCTTTTGGCTTGGGTGTACGAATCTCTGGGATAGCAACTGAGGTGGGGTTAGGTGACGTTTCGTCGATGTAAAAAACGCAATTCAGGTGGATGAGACACCTCATGTGGTCGGTTGCGGAGGCGCGCTCAATGATCCATTTCCCAGTTCCTTACCCCCCGTGCTCTGCGCTCTTGTTCTCCTTTTCCCATCCCTCCTCACTCCGCGCTTGTCTGCAGTTGATCGCGCAGGAAGGAGGGCCCATGGCGGACGCGTGGAAGGGCCTGGCCGTGCGTGTGACTATAACGGGGAGGCACAACACGAGCCTGTATCACATCGACTGGCTGGAGTAAGTCCTCTCGCTCCGCTCATGACTGTCCCCCACACACCGTTCGAGTCTGTTCCTCCCCTCCCTGTGATTCTCTTTGTCTCATGGGTCTCCATTTCCGAAACCCTGTGTAGTCAACGTTGCGATCCAGTAGTCCCATGTCTAATCACCCCTCCCCTGCATCAGGCATCGCACCATCACTCCTCTCACTCGCGTTCCTGCTATCGTCTCCCGCACCTCTCTCCCGCACACCTCTCCCGCACCTCTCTCCCGCACCTCTCTCCCGCGCTTCCTCTCTCCCGCACCTCTCTCCCGCACCTCCTCTCTCCCGCACCCCTCTCCCGCACCTCCTCTCTCCCGCACTTCTCTCCCGCACCTCTCTCCCTCACCTCTCTTCTGCCTTGCGATTCCGCCTTGCTGTCGCCCGTGGGACTTCCTTCCCGTGTGCAGCTACGAGGGAGTGTTGGCGAACTCGTTAGAAGCCACTCCGTTTATTGCAAAGTTGGCGCAAGAGCCGTTCACTGAAGTCCCGCTGGTGTGGATCGTGCACGAGGCTGACGTGGCGGACAGGCTGGCAGTGTACGAGTCCAGTCAGCATCTGCAAGGGCTGAGGCAGCAGTGGGTAGAGCTGTTCGCTCGGCCTGACGCCGTTGTGTTCCCCTGCATGGCACTCAAAGAGCGATACCAATCCCTGAACACTGGAAACTTCCTGGTAATTCCCGGCTCGCCCACGTGGACGTACGCTGCGACCCGATTTGCTGCGTCGCACTCGCCAGAGTCGGAGCGGGCGGCGCGTCAGATCCCGCCTGACACGTTCACTGTAGCAGTGGCGGGAAACCAGAGGGTGTACCAGGGAAAGTGGCGGGAAAGAGCCATGGCCATGCATGCCGTTCAATCATTGGTGCAGCCGCCTGGCATGGGGTGGGGGTCTATTTGGGGATGGATGGGAGGGGACGTAGGGGGAAAGGGAGGAGGGGATGGAGGGGGAGGAGGGGAAGGGGGGAGTGGAGGAAGGGGAGGTGGGGTAGGAGGGGAAGGAGGAAAGGAGAAGAGAGGAGGGGGAAGAGGGAGAGGAGGGGAAGGTAACCAAAAGGAGCGAGAGGGGGTTTCTGCTGTGGAGCGAGCGCACGTGGTGTTTATGGGTAACTGGAACAGCTCAGGGTCACAGTCGCAGCTGGCGGTGCTTAAAGTGGTAGCGAAGCATCTGCTTATAGCGAATCTGACGTGGGGCGTGGGGGAGGCGGAAGGGGAGGAGGGGATGGGCGTGCTTTTGGCGAGTGATGTGGTGGTGTGGAGCTCGGTTGAGGAGGAGAGGGAGGTGAATCCGCTGCTGGTGAAAGCGCTGGCTCTGGGGAAGGTGATAGTGGTGCCAAAACTGATCAAGATCCGAGCAGAGGTGAGCGGGTGGGCAGGTGGGTGCGAGTGGTGGTTAGGTGGGTGGTGGGTGGGTGCGTGGGTGGGTGCGTGGGTGGGTGCGTGGGTGGGTGCGTGGGTGGGTGGGTGTTTGGTGGTGTGTCTCGAGGAGTGTTGATTGATAGCGATGTGGTGGTGTGGAGTTCGGTTGAGGAGGAGAGAGAGGTGAATCCGCTGCTGGTGAAAGCGCTGGCGCTGGGGAAGGTGATTGTGGTGCCGAAACTGATCAAGATCCGAGCAGAGGTGAGCGGGAGGGTGTGTGGGCGGTTGCGTGGGTGGGGTGTAGGTGGGTGTGATGTTGTGATGGCGCCAAAGCTGAGCAGGTTGATTGGATGGGTGGTTAGGTGAGTGCTGGGTGGTGGGGGCTGCCTCATAAGGGCTCTCCCAAGCATCTTTTAGTTAAGCAACAGTGCGACACTGCTTGTTCTGAGTGTGCCAGTCCCTTTGCCCCCTCTAACCCCGCCCTCCCTCCCCTCACAGCTGACCAATGGCGTGCACGCTCTTTTCTACGACCCCGGGAAGGAACCTTCCATGAAGCAGGCGCTCCTTAAAGCCGCGTCGCTCTCGCAGTCTGACGCGCTTGCCATGTCAGCGTCGGGCCGCGAGCTCTCATTGGCCCTGGGCGCGCGCAGCGTAGTTAAGGAGGTAGCGAGGCTGCTTGAACGGGTTATGGAAGGGGGCGTGGGGATTAGGAGCCCCAGGCCGGCTGATTGGCTGTGGTGGGATAAGAAGCAGGCGTGGATGTGGGGCGAAGAGGGCGGATGGGGGTGGGGAGAGGGAGGGGACACGGTAGGAAACGGAGGAACGGGAGGGATACGGGGAGGAGGAGAAACAGAGGGAGAGGGAGAAGGGAGGGGAGAGGGAGGACCAGGGACGAGAGGTGGGGGAACGAAGAGGGGTGGGGAGGCGGAAGAGGGGGAGGAGGAAGGGGAGGAGCGAGTGGATGTAGGTGGGGGTGTGGAGGAAGGGGAGGCTGTTGTTGTGACGGGAAGGGAGAGTGGGGTTATTGGAGGGAGGAAGGTGATATTACGGGAGGGTGACTATAAGGGGCGAAGGATGGGGTTGAAGGAGGGAGGCAAGGAAAGGGAGGGCGGTAAGGAGGGCGCGGTGGGGATGGGAGGGGAAGAGAGAAGGGATGTGGCAAGGAGTGAGGGGGGTGGTGGGAGTGTGAGGAGCGAGGGAGGGAGTGAGGGAGGGAGTGAGGGAGGGAGTGAGAGGAGGAGGAGTGTGGTTCTGCAGATGGAGGAGGAGTGGGAGGAGTTGAAGAGAAGGGAAGCGGCGTTGCTGATGGGAGATAAAACGAGGGATAGCATGCTCATGGCTGAGATGGATGGTGCTGAGGAGGCGGTGGGAGGTGGGCTAGCAGGTGAAACAGGAGGAGCAGGAGTTGGAGCAGGCGCAACAGTAGGAGTAGCAGCGGGGGGAGCAGCAAGATTAGGTGGGAGATTAGGGGGGGAAGGGGTGTTGGTAACAGAGGCTGACAGAAATGGTGGTGCTGTTGGCGTGGTTGATGGGGTGGGAGGGTCTGGTGCGGTTCTGAGTGGTAGCAAGTCAAGTGCAGCGGTTTCAGGTGGTTCGGTCTCAGATGCAGCGGTTTCAGGTGCTGCAGCTGCAGCTGCTGCCACTGCTACTTTGGGGGGGGAGAAGGGCAGCGCAGGAGAGAGGAGCAGCAGGAGGAGGAGGAGCAGCAGCAGCAGCAGCAGCAGCAGCAGGAGTGCCTGAGCTCAAAGCGCCTGAGGAGCAATTGGAAGCTGATATTGTAAGTCTGTGGTTCAGGTACTCTCCCAGATGACTCGTGGAAGACTCGTTGTTCTGAGAAGGCCTCAGAACAGATCTTCTCGCAGCAGCAGCTTAGCTTGGGTCGAAAAACGTGCATGGAGTGTAATCCGTTTTCGTGAAGAGTCGTTGTCGTGGGAAGGGGTGAAGGTGGGGGTGAAACAATCAACATCCAAATCACTCCTCTCTACCTCCCTTTCCATCCTCCCCCACCCCAGTTGTGGGATCACAGGGAGCACGAGTCACTTTCACGGGAGGAGATGAAGGTGGGGGTGAAGCGAGCAGCGTGCAGATCACAGTCCTCTACCTCCTTTCCCTCTTTCACTATGCCTGCTATGGGACCGCAGGGAGCACGAGTCGAGGAGGTGAAGGTGCGGGTGAAGCGGGCAAGCACCCTGCGCCTCACAGTGACCCCCTTTGTCCCCCTTGTCCTGTTACTTGCAGCTGTGGGATCGCAGGGAACATGAATCCCTGTCGTGGGAGGAGGTGAAGGTGGGGGTGAAGCGGGCGGAGAGGAGTGGGCTGCACGAGAGGGACGACGGCGACCTGGAGCGATCAGGCCAGCCCATCTGCATCTACGAGCCGTACATTGGCAATGGATCCTGGCCGTTCATTCATGACAAGGACACCCTGTACCGTGGAGTTAGCCTGGTGAGTGTGCACTGTGCACTGTGCAAGCAGCCTGCCTCGGATTCTATGTAGTCTTTATTTAAGGACGCGTCACAATTGCAACACCGGGCGGGGACCGAACACCGAAAATGTGTGCAGCGCGTATGAAAATCGGTTTCCAATCTGCATGAGCAGTGTTAGGCTGCTTCTCCGAGCCAAGTGAGACACGACTGTACAGCCAGTTTCGAGAGCAGGTGCCGTGCTTCGCTGGCGCGTCGTTCACTTTCGCCTGGGTTGTGACGACGCGGTCGCACAGCGCAGATGCCGCCCAACGACAGTTTGCGATGTCGCTCTGTTACCACTTCGAGAATGGCCGACAGTATGCGACGGCGATCGATCGTGGCTGGCACCGGTGGCGCGATTTCGTTTCCCACGCTGCCAATCGCACGATCGATGTGGCATTTCGAGCGGGGCAATCTCGTCAAGCTGCAAGTTCACGATATTCGCGTCATGGTTGTGCGAAATCGGGATACACATTATTCGCCAACTGGCGAATTCACTGTAGATGGTGAGCACCGATCCTGGCCGTTCATTCATGACAAGGACACCCTGTACCGTGGAGTTAGCTTGGTGAGTGCAACTGGGGTAAGTGGTCCTGGGTCAACTTTTGAGGCAACTTTTGGTCCTTTATCCCCCATTCTCTCATCCCCCGTTCTCTCATCCCCCAATATGACTCATGGGCCGCATGTGAACGTGTGGGCGCGCCTCCCCATGCTCTCCTCCCCCTATTACCGCGACGTGCTCTGCGACTTTGCAGCCATGCTGGCTATTAACTACCGCATAGACAGAGTCCATAGGAACCCCTGGATAGGCTTCCAGCCGTGGCGGGTTCAGCTCCCCATGCTCTCCTCCCCACACCACCGTTCCCTCTACTCACCTTCCCCATCCTTTCCCCCTCTCCCCTGCCCCGTCCCCTCTCGTTCCCCACCCCTTCAGTCGCGCTCCTCTCGCCGCCCCAACCTGTATGACGACGTGAACGCGTGGGCGCGGCTCCCCATGCTCTCCTCGCCCTACTACCGCGACGTGCTCTGCGACTTTGCAGCCATGCTGGCGATTAACTACCGCATAGACAGAGTCCACAGGAACCCCTGGATTGGCTTCCAGCCGTGGCGGGTCCGAGCAGAGAATGTGGGGTTGAGTGGTGCTGCGGAAAAGGCGCTGGTTGGGACTATAGAGAGGGGGACTGTAGCGGATGCGGTAGTGTACTGGGTGAGTACTGTAGACCAGGTGGAGATTCATAGGGATCCGCGGAGTGCGGCGCTGGGGGAGGATGGGGAGAAGGTGGGGGGGGGGGGGGAGGCGGGGGAGGCGGAGGGGGAGGTGCGCTAGAGCATGGGGGAAAGGGGGATGGGGGAGGGGAGACAGGGGGAGGAGCAGGGAAGTTGCGTGTTGGGGGGTTGGAGGAGCAAACAGGGGATGACTTTTGGACGACTTGTGACATGATGAACCGCGGTAACTGCAGGTGAGAGACTGTGACATGGATGTTATGAATGTTGCATGAACGGAAATGCAGGTGAGAGATGGAGTTATGCATGCCCACGTGTGACACGATGAACCGCGCGGTAACTGCAGATGAGGAGGGTCGATTGCAGGAGGTAACTGCAGATGAGGAGGGTCGATTGCAGGAGGTAACTGCAGATGAGGAGGGTCGATTGCAGGAGGTAACTGCAGATGAGGAGGGTCGATTGCAGGAGGTAACTGCAGATGAGGAGGGTCGATTGCAGGAGGTAACTGCAGATGAGGAGGGTCGATTGCATAGCTTTGAAGAAAATTTTGACTTGTGATGTGGTGTGATGTGACACCACAAACCGCACACCTTGCACAACACAACACACCCACACCACACCAGGCCATCCCACTCCACCTCATCCACCTTCTCGTTTCCTCCTCCTTCTCATTTTTTTCCCTGTCCTTCGTTTCCTTCTCCCTCTCGCCCATGCAGAGCTGCGTTTCTCGAGGCCATGAGGCTGGTATATAGTCTCCCGTCCAACTGGCCTGCCGCCCATGCCCACGGGAGGAGGCACCTGGTCTTCCATGCACGCATGGGCCATGCCCGCTCACAACTTCGTGGAGTTCATGCTCTTTGCACGGTGAGGGAGGGGGGTGTTGGGAAGATCTGTTATGGCATGTTGGCAAATTAACTGGAGAGTGAGAGAGTGAAGGGTTTGGCATGCATGCATGGGCCATGCCGTGGGGGAGGAGAGTGGGGGGAGGAGAGTGGGGGGAGGAGAGTGGGGGGAGGAGAGTGGGGGGAGGAGAGTGGGGGGAGGAGAGTGGGGGGAGGAGAGTGGGGGGGGATACCGACAGCATGTTCGTTGACGCAGCCCACGTTTTGGTGACATTTGAGCGAACTGTAAGCCCTCCTCCTGTGCCTTGCCCCCGACCTCCCTCCCCTCTATACCCCAACCAGCATGTTCGTTGATGCTCTGGATGTCAAGTTCTACCAGAGACACGCGGCACACGGTGAGGTGACATGTGAGCCTTAACCGTGAACCTCCTCCTTCCATCCTCTGCCCCCACCTCTCGTCCCGTGCGTCCTCCCTCCTCCCAACCAGCATGTTCGTTGATGCCCTGGATGTCAAGTTCTACCAGAGACATGCGGCCCATGGCACATGCCCGCTTGCTCAGAGCCATGCAGAGGTGAGTTTATAGAGTGTGGCTTGAAAAGGGTGGGAAGGGGGTATGATTGCAACAGGAGCGGCACTGCTACTGCCGATTTCTTGACAGGCTCGTAAACGTGTGGGCGTATCTCAGCAGAAAGAGAATGCTGCTTCTGAACTCCCACACTGGCACTAGAGCAACACCCTGTTCCCACCCATTCTAACTCCCAGCACCTACTCCCCTCCCTCTTGAGTCGACTCAAAAGTCACCTACTCCCCTCCCTCTTGAGTCGACTCAGAAGTCACCTACTCCCCTCCCTCTCCAATCCCTCTCACACCCAACAGGAGCGGCACTGCTACTGCCGACTGCTTGACCGACTAGTGAACGTGTGGGCGTACCACAGCAGAAAGCGGATGCTGCTTCTGAACCCCCACACGGGCTCCCTTAAAGAGCGACACCCTGTCCTGACGCGCTCTAAATCCCAGCACCTACTCCCTCCCCTCCCTCCCCAAATCTATGTCACCCCAAACAGGAGCGGCACTGCTACTGCCGATTGCTTGACAGGCTGGTCAATGTGTGGGCGTACCACAGCAGAAAGAGGATGCTGCTTCTGAACCCGCACACTGGCTCCCTTAAAGAGCAACACCCTGTCCCCACGCGCTCTAAGTCCCGCTCCCGTCGCGCCTGGTTCCAATGGTTCTCCCGCCCGGTACTTAAAGCCATGGATGAGGAGCGGGCAGAAGAGACGGACGACCCCGCCCACGCGATCAACGGGCGGCGGTGGCTTTGGCCGCATCTGGGGGAGGTGCAGTGGCAAGGGTCGATAGAGAGGGATAGGATGTTTAGACTGTGGCAGAAGGGACAGAAGGAGAGGAAGAAGAAAGAGAGATTAGCGAGAATGAGAGTGAGATACAAGCAGGAGGCGTTGGGAGGGCCGGTAGTGAAGAAATTGGGGGAGGTTGGGGGCGTGGCGGGGTTGGGGAGGAATGGGAGTGTTGTGGATGGTGGTGGGGAGGAGGGGAAGAGAGGAAGTGGTGATGGCGGCGGCGTTGACAGGAGTGGTGGTGTAAGCAAGAAGAGTGGCAGCAGCAGTAGCAGTGACACTTCTCAGGAGGAGGTCAAAGAGGGCAGTGACACAAGGTGACTAGAGAACATCGAAACATGGGACAACGGAAGACCGGTGGTTACTGTACCAGCTACTGTAGATCTACTAAACTAATCTTACATTAGCATTACATTGCCGTGGCCAGCAACACACGCTACATAAATTCTTGATGGTGTGTGGGTTGTGCGCAGGTCATTCAATTGTTAGTTTAGGTTAGGATGTCAATAATTCTAAAGAGTGCATGTACCCTTACGCAAAACATTTATATTTCGACTGATTTGCGTCACTGTCACTGGGATGTAGCGTATTGAACTCTAAGCTGCAAGCAGCTATTGCTAAAAAAGAGACCAACAAGAAAAGCGTGGATCTGACTGAATGGAACAAATCGGTGAATCGAGACTACATGTGGAAGAATCGAAATGTGGCGGAGTGAAACAGGTCGTGGGGCTGAATCCTTGTGACAACAAAATAAGAGCTCTTGAATGATCCAATTTTGATACTTCCATCCAAGTTCAAAGGCCGAGGCGGCAGATAGGATTCGATTTGATCAGCTTCAAGTCAACCTGGAGCGGTGAGGAGTGGTGATGGGGGGTGATGAGAAGGGTCATAAGGGCAGTGGTGAAGGAGTGGTGAAGGGGAGGAAGCGTGAACAAGTGAACGAGGGGCAGGCATAAGTGGTAAATCAAACAGGCACAAGGCGAATGAGAGGCAAGCACAAGAAGCGAGAAAGTGTACAACCTCTACAGTATCAAGCTTAGCCGGAACGCTGAAATTGATGCTATCAAGTGCTTTAAGGTGGTTTGAATATTCATCGTCTTCCCCCCCTACTCTCCCGCTCTCACCTTATGGCCGAAGAGATCACGGATGTTGTCAATGTGATATAGGATCATAGTGGGTCTGTTTGTAACGGGGAAAAGCAACAGGTGAAAGAAGAACGGGGAGAGGGAGGGAAAGCGGGAGGTAAGGGGGTGGACAATGATTAGAAAGGGTGCAATCAACACTGCGGGAGTTTTATGCTTGAAACTTGCAAGTTTTATTTGTTTTGCGGGAGTAATACTCAACACTGCTGGCCTTGCAACGATGGGTGGTGATGGAGTGGGTCGGGGGGGTGGAGGGGAGAGAGCGTGACGGAGAGATGTTACGTCCCTGTTTAGTGCGTTTTCTAGTGCTTCAGAGCGGTTGAATGCCTCTAGTCCTCACCGTTCAAGGGACAGCCCCCAGGCAATGACAGAGACGTCGTCGGGCAATCCCATTGGCTGCAGCATTTCAGGGCGGAACATGCCGCTGTTGCCCACCTCCACCCACTTCTTCAGCTGCTCGTGATAGCTGATGCGGTGGTGGTAGGGGGGGATCGCAGGAACAGAACGCATGAATGCTCAGCTGTGAAAGAAGAGAAGAAGCATCTCAGGGTGGAACAAGGAGCTGTTGCCCACCTCCACCCACTTCTTCAGCTGCTCGTGGACGGAAGGAGGAGGGAAAAGAAAACATAAGCAGATGAAACGGTAAGGAGGATGAAGGCCTTAAGACACCTGAAATCGCCTGCAATTTCACCTGAGAACCACCCTTGTCCCCCTTGGCACCCACCCTGGGAAACCACCTGACGACCACCCTAAAACTCACCTGAAGATTTCCATGCTGGGTTCGGTGTAAGGGTTGTAGGCGGGCTTGAAACGCAGGCGAGTGATGCCTGGTGGGGGTTGAGAAGGCAGGATGGGGAGGGAGTGGGGGGAAGCGGGAGAGGGTGGCTTTTGGTAAACTCAAGGTTAGGGGAATTGTATGCGGGCTTGAAACGCAGGCGAGTGATGCCTGATGGGGGTTGAAACGGCAGGAGGCAGAGGGAGAACGGGGGGAGGAGAGGAGAGGAGAGGGTGGCTTTGAAACAACTCAAAGAACGGGCGAAGCCACATAGGAGGTTGTCTGCAGGCTTAAAACGCAGGCGAGTGATGCCTTATGAAGGTCAGTGAGGAGATAGAGGAGTGGTGAAGGAGTGGGGGGTGAAGGCAGTCAGAATCAATACATGCAACGTGGCAGCATGTGAAACGGTCAGCACGTGGAGGAGGGAAAGGTGAGTGAAACGGAAAGAGAAGAGGAAGGTGAATTGCTAGAGCGGTTTCAGACTGGGAAGGAGATGGAGAGGCAAAGGCACTCTGGAGAGGCAAAGGCACTCTGGAGAGGCAATGGCACTCTGGGGAGGCAATGGTCGCAATGCGGGGAGGCAATAACGGCAATGTGGAAAGCAGAGGCGGCAATGTGGAGAGGCAAAGGCGGCAATGTGGAGAGGCAAAGGCGGCAATGTGGAGAGGCAAAGGAGGCAATGTGGAGAGGCAAAGGAGACTTACCGAGTCTGGCAAAGAACTGGTTAAGCACGCCTATAAGGTCGCCCAGTGTGGTGCCCCGATCGCAGATCACACCTGCCAGAGGAGAGGGGAGTAGAGCAGTGGCAGATGGGGGAGGGAAGAGAGAGAAGAGAGTGTGGAGCAGTGCCTGACACCACCACACCACCGTTTCAAACCATTCCCACCGTTCTTCACCGTTTTAAGATAACAAAAAACTCCCCCACCGTATCCCAGCCCCCAACTTCCATCCACCTCACCTTCTATCTGCTGCGATTCAGCAAGATGAGTGCGGTCCACAGCCTCATTCCGGAACACCCGGTCGATGGAAAAGTACTTGCGCGGCTGAAACCCCTCCTGCGCCAGCCAGCTGCTACAGCCCTGCTCCCCTTTACCGAATCCCCAGCCAACTCACCTTCGATCTGGTGGAACTCTGCCAGGTGTGTCCTGTCCACGGCCTCATTCCGGAACACCCGGTCAATCGAGAAGTACTTGCGTGGCTGAAACCCCTCCTGCGCCAGCTGGTACAGCATGCGAGACGACACCGCCGTGGTGTGTGTGCGCAGCAGGTTCTTCTCTGCTTCAGCCCGCTTCCAGTCGTACCCATAGCCAGTGGAGCCATGGCCCCCCGTTTCATGCATCGTCTTAACTCGCTGCAGGTAGTCCTCTGGGAGCTCCTTTGTGGCCGCAGGGGCTGCAGGTGCGCAGATGGGGGATGGGGGACAGAGGGATGGAGAAGTGGAGGTTGATGGGGAGGGAGGGAGGGAGTCCTCCTGCGCCAGCTGGTACAGCATGCGCGACGACACGACACCGCCGTGGTGTGTGTGCGCAGCAGGTTCTTCTCTGCTTCAGCTCGCTTCCAGTCGTACCCGTAAGCAGCTGTTCCGTGCCTACCCGTCTCATGAATCGTCTTCACGCGCTGCAGGTAGTCCTCTGGAAGCTGCTTGGTGGCCGCAGGGGCTGCAGAGAACAGGGTTCAGGAGAACGGTGAAAGGAACGACCGAGACAAGTGACGAGGGCAAGCTGTCGTGAATGTCCATCGCGTGGTGCTGCTGCGGCTGGAAGAGAGCATCAGAGCCACCAAGTTACCAAGCTGGTAGGTCAATCTTTGAGTCCTAACAAGGTGACATATCATTGAGAAACAAAGTACTGTACCTGTGAGGAAGAAGGTATCGTGTGAGTCCCTCGCGGGGTGCTGCTGCGGCTGGAAGAGAGCATCGAAGTTCCAGAAGCTGCTCTCCACGAAGTTGTTGGTCGGCATTTCTTGGAAGCTAGTGAAGGGAGGAAGAGGAGGAAGGTGAAAAATGGGAGGAATGGGAGGAATGGATGGGAGAAAGGGAAAAGGGAGCATTGAGGCCTTGGACTGAAATGTGGAGAAGAAATAAGAGTTGAAGCTTTACAGAACAAGGAGCAGAGGTTGGTAGACGAGTGAAAGGAGGTAGTTCGTACTCACCCCATTTCGAGTAAGATCTTTGCGGAACTGGGCATGGACCTTTTGAATTGAGAGGGAAGAGGTGAGATGGAAAGTTGAGCTCACCCCATCTCCAGGAAGATCTTGCGAAACTGGGCGCGCACTTTCAGCAGCGGGTGCAGGTGGCCTCCCTCTGTGGGCAGACCTAGGGCGTTGAAGTTGTAGGGCTTGAATTCCTCTGTCTTCCATGCACCGCTGGGGAGAGGGGAGAGGAGAGACATACAGAAGAAGGGAGTAGAGAAGAGAGTACTTTCAGCAGCGGGTGCAGGTGGCCTCCTTCTGTGGGCAGACCCAATGCATTGAAGTTGTACGGCTTGAACTCCTCCGCCTTCCATGCGCCACTGGGGAGGTGAGAGGGGCGTGGAAAAGGGCAACAGAGGGGGGAACAGAGGGAACAGAGTGCCTCCTGGTAACAAAGATGAGATAGTAGTGCACTGGGTGCAGGTGGGGTGGCCTCCTTCTGTGGGCAGACCCAGCGCATTGAAATTGTAGGGTCTCTGTCTACATGCTCCACTAAGAACGGTGAGGGAAAAGCATTACCACTCTGCACCGCTCTGTAGTGTTCTGTTACTGCCCTGCACCGCTCTGCACCGCAGTACACACCTCTGGATCATCTCTCTGGTGAGGTCCGTGGCAGCCTTCTTCCTTTCCAGGGCGAATTTTGGCCCCTTGCCCAGCGCGAACGTGCTGCCTTTCCAGTCAACTCAGCAGAGCATCACCGCTATGCACCTTACCACTCTGCACCGCACTACACACCTCTGGATCATGTCCCTGGTGAGGTCCGTGGCAGCCTTCTTCTTTTCCAGGGCAAATTTGCCCCCCTTGCCCAGCGCGTATGTGCGCCACACGCTGGGAGAAACCAGCTTGCGCTTCTTGTGTAGATAGTCCAGGTCGGGGGCAGGGAGGGTCTGGGGGGACGGGGCGGGGGGAGTGGGGGACGAGGGAAAAATGGAGAAAGGAGAGAGAAATGCCCTTGCCCAGTGCGTATGTGCGCCACACGCTGGGCGACACCAGCTTGCGCTTCTTGTGTAGATAGTCCAGATCGGGGGCAGGGAGGGTCTGGGGGGGAGGGGAGCAATTGGGGGGAAGGGAAGGGGATGGGGGAAGGGAAGGGGAAGGGGGAAGAGGGCTTGTTCAGCTCTGCGCCACACGCTGGGAGAAACTAGCTTGCGCTTCTTGTGTAGATAGTCCAGGTCGGGCGCGGGGAGGGTCTGGAGGGTAAGGGGGAGAGAAGAGTGTGCGGAAAGGCAGGGGCCTTGGGGGATTTGTTCTGCTTTCTGCCACACGCTGGACGCAATGAGCTTGCGCTTCTTGTGCCAATAAGGGGGGAAATGGGGAAAAGGGGCGGAAGGCCGGAAGGAAAGGGACCAGGGGAAGCGGAAGTGGTGAGGGCACAACGGAGGGAGATGGGGCGGGGTGGGATGGGGTGGGGTGGTGTGGTTTGGGATGGGGTGGGGGAGGAGGGAGGTGGGAGAGGACAGGATCCAGAAACAACTGGCAGCCGAATTGTAACAAACAGGTGGTAACCACACTGTGCACCCGTCAACCCAGGCGATGTGGTCTGTGAATCAAACGAGCGAAAACCACATTGGATCGACCCCTAATGTTTCAGATGCAATTGGCTTACAACAAATCCTCTCGTTAGCCTCCTCTCACCCCACACCTCCCTCTCCCCCTCCCTTTTCCCATCCCTCCTCCTCCCCTCCCCTTCCCAACCCCCCTTCTCCCATTCAGCTTCCCCTTCCCCCACCCGCTCCCCCCTCTCACCTCTCCTTTGCTCAGGCTCGTCAGCAGCCGCTGCACTTTATCCTCGATGGTAGCCACTTTCCGTTGAACCGAGGGACCTCCTTCGCCCTTGCTTATAGCGAGCCACTTATTCGCCATAGCCTGCTTCATGCCGATATCCGCCGCCGCGCCGAGGGATTTCTTGAGCGCGTCCAATGGGATGCCGCCATCTGGCACCGCGTTGAACACCTGCGCTTCGGGCGAGCCCGTGTCGAGATACCCCTTGGCCTCATCTGTGAGCGTCCATGATTGGTGCTCGATCTCCTGTTATAAGAACGGAGGTTACAGGGAACAGTCTTACATTTGAGTTTGAGAGCGAATCAAGATTCCGGCTAAAGCTAACCAGTGACGTTAAAGCTAACCAGCGACATACTTAGTAAAGTCGATCGGCCGAGCAATTACTAGCAGATTCGACGAACCTCGGCCACGATCATCTCGTACGCGAGAAGGCTCTTAATGGTTCCGACGAGCGCGGCGTGATCCACGCCGGCACTCGCGGCCCATTCGCCGGAGTCTTTAATCTCCCCCGCCTCGTTCAGCGCCCGCAGGAGCCGCTCTTCGATGCCTTCCATCGCGCAGCGGCGAGAATGCAGCTATAACGGAGGATGATTAAAGCGGACGGTCACTCTGATCCAGAGGAGCTCTAACCTAGTGTGAGCTGAAGCCTCGATAATGTAGCCTCGTAAATAAGAGGCGAAGAGGAAGAGACAGGAGAAACTCCAAAGGCAATATCGATGTTGGGGGAAGTGGCTTTGTTCTTATAACGAAGAGCGATTTGTGAGACTGATCAGATCCTGTGAATTCGCCAGCCCGTGCGGTTTTCATTAGAAACGCGTATTGTTTTCCCGAGTTTACTGTAGTAAGCCTACACTATTAGAAGAGAGCTTGAGACGCTGAACAGAAATTCCAGAATCCTAGGGAACATCGTGGGTACAGCTTGTTTTGTTCAGTTACAGCGTTTGAATACGATGCTGTGCAATTTAAAGCGATTTCCATTCCCATTGTCCCTCCCTCCTGTCTTTGATTGCTTCGAATTCACGTCTCCATTTCTTCTGCCTCCCCAAATTCTGCCATTCTTCTCTCCTCGCACCAGTATCACCAACACCCGTCCACCACATTCGGCATCCTCTTCCAATCTGTCGCGCGAGTCGCACGACTTAGCATCCTTGTCCATTCGGGATGGCGACTCTCGCCTGTCCCTCCTCTCTGCGAAGCTCGCGAAATCTGCGATGCCATTCAGCAAGCCACGATCGCTGCCTGAATGCCGTCACCGCGATTCACGGAAATCTCGCCATCCCGAACGCGACTTGCGCGCGCGCGAGCGGTGGCGCCCAATCTTCCAGCATTTGCTTCCAGGCCAGGGCTTGCGTTGAGGAATGCTTCCCCTCCACGCAACGATCGGCGTTGTTAGCTTCCCCTCATAAATCTACAAGCTTCAGAAATTCGTCGATTACAGGAAACGGGCTGCAGGGATTCGGCTCGTCTCCCCCCTTTATCCAGGGCCGGAATCAAATCACGCAGGGACTTCATACGCGTTATAGACACGGCCCCGGTCTCCATACAAGAGCGTTCTTTTGGAAACAGGGGTCGGAGGGGGAGACGAATAAAGCGGATGCTGCGGAAAAGGCAGCGGAGGAAGCGGAGAAGGAGAGAGAAGCGAAGGCGAAGGAGGAGGAGGAGAGGCGGAATAAGCTGGTCATCAGCATTTTCGTTGACCTGCTGGGGTGCGGTCTCTGCTCAGTCCTCTGATCCTCGTCCTGTATTCTTCCCCTCACATTATATCTCTTCTGGATAGCGCGCCCCTTTCCTCAATCCTCACCGGCTACCGCACCTCGTGTTTTCTCCCCCAATCACCACTCACCACTCCCGGCTCTCAGGTTGTTAGCACGCCCCTTTCCTCAATCCTCACCGGCTTTCTCTCAGCAAGATCGAGCGCACCTCTTGCTTTTTCCCGCAATCACCACTCACCACTCACGGCTCCCAGGTTGTTGGCGAGCCGTCACATTGTCCTTAGATGCATTTGAATTTTGGGTCACACTCGTAAGTCACCCACACCCACACCGCCACCTCTTGTTTTCTTCCCCCACTCACCACTCACGGCTCTCAGGTTGTTGGCCAGTCGCCACATTGCCCCCTTGGACTGCATCTGACTCTTGAGTTGACTCAAAAGTCAACCCCACCCACGTCCGCCTCTTGTTTTCTTTCCCCACTCACCACTCACCAATCACGACCCATCATCACCACTCACCACTGACGACCCATCATCGCCACTCACCAATCACGACCCATCATCACCACACACCACTCACAACTCCCAGGTTGTTGGCCAGTCGCCACATTGTCCCTCTGGACTACATCTGGATTCCTGCATCGGCCTTCATCATTCAGGTGCTTTCAACAGTCATTCAGGTGCTTTCAACAGTCATTCAGATGCTTTCAACAGGCACTCAGATGGTTCGAGCAATCGCATAAGGAGGTGAAGACTCAGAGCTCATACACTTTCACTTCACCCGCACTCAAATCTCCACTCTCTCCCTGCCCCTGCACCACAGGTTGCACCACAGGTTGCACCACACGCCTTGTTTGTCCCCACAAGCCCTCACTCCTTCACCCGCCCTCTCCTTGCTCTCGTGCTCCTCCTGCACCCCTCCCTCGTTCCCTGTTTCCCTTCCTCTCCTGTCCCTCCTGTTCTCCACCCCCCCACTCGCCAGAGGATGCACCGAGCGCCGCTGCTCTCCAGTGTGGGCTTCGTGGAGCAGGCAATACCGTGCATAGAGTTCATCCTTGTCTTCCTGGCCCCTTCTCCCTTTGCCCCCCTGCTCGCTGCTCCCTGCTCCCCTACCTTCCTGCACACTGCCCACTGCCCTCTGCCCACTGCTCCCCTGCCCATTGCACCACTCACCAGAGAATGTACCGAGCGCCGCTGCTCTCCAGTGTGGGGTTTGTGGAGCAGGCCATACCGGGTATAGAGTTCATCCCCACCGCTACACTTGGTGAGTGTGAGGAGCATTAGTACTACATGGGCATGCTTGGTGGGCATTGGCGTAACGCACAGCTCACTGCTCTCTAGTGTGGGCTTCATGGAGCAGGCCATACCAGGCATAGAGTTCATCCCCACCGCCACACTTGGTGAGTCAGGGCATGGCATGGCATGGCATGGCATAAACTACATCTTCACGGACACACTTGGTGAGCCAGGGCATGGCATGGCATGGCATGAACTACATCCCCACGGCCACACTTGGTGAGTCACGGCATGGCATGGCATGGCATGGCATGGCATGGTATGGCATAAACTACGTATTCACGGTCACACTTGGTGAGTCACGAGCATGACATGCAGAATGGCGCACGGTGCAGAGCAGAGCACATTAACCACACTCCACTCATCACTTGAACCGCCACCTCTGTGTCATGATGCCACCCTTTGTGATCTGATCCATCTCACTTCCTCCTCACCTTTTCCCCTTGCCCTCACAGGCTGGATGCTAGAGACGTACCCAGAGCTGCGGAAGCTCACTCGAGCCCTGCCACTTATGGGCAGACTCAGCAGCCGGTTTAAAAAGGGATAGATACAGTGTGTATAGTTATAGGTTCGTATAAGACTGGTTACCATATCTGGTTGCTGAATGTTGTACCGATGTTGTGAAGAATGTCGTACCAAATACGGTGCCAATGGAGAAATTGCCGAAATGTTGTACTAGCCATGACTGCGTTCAGGGAACCATAAATAAAATATACTAGCATGGATACATTGGCACTCAGCCAATGCATGAAGGTCCTGGCTTGTGACGTTTGCCATTGTTTGCCATAACCAATGCTGTCCACACCCAACGTGTACACCTGCATGAGAAATTATTACTGGTATTGACACCAGATAGAACCAACTCGGTGTAAGGAAAATTCCTTTTCCTTACTCCGCGTCCCTTCTCAGCGCGTACACCACTGTTCCCACCACCAGCATCCAATAGTACACCGTTACCACTTGCGACACTCGCCTCGATACTGTTTCCCGCCACTGTTCACGCCGCGACCCAACCTCACGGCTCGGTTGGTAACCCGCGCTCCGGACCTCCGCCTCGGCATTTCCCACCCTCGGCGCTAGGCCCGTCGCGCACCCCAATTTCCACACATTACCGTTACCACTGTAGTTTCGCTATATATTCTTCGCTCATGCCTTCGCTCATTGTACTCTTGCTTCGATAGTGCAATCCTCGTTCGCTCACTCCATTGCACTCGTAACACTTGGTATCAGAGCCTACGATCTCTTCTCGGACCGCACCCACACCTTCGCTTTCCCACTATCTCAATTTTTTGGAGGGGGTAGACGTCTCTCAGCGACACAGCACCGCCGCTCGTAGTGCTCTCTCGTAAGCACGCACGGCCACGACAGAGGCTCTCGCTGAGCTTGCCCGACACCCCCGCCATGGCTGAATTTAATCTCGCAACTCTGACGCAGGAGCAACTCGACCGTCTGGTGCGCCAAGTTGAAGAATCGGCGCTCGAAATCGCGACACTCACGGCGGAACGAGACTCCGCGCGTCAGCAAGCTACGGCGAGCGCCCCAGCACCACAAAATGTACCTGCACAATCGGAGGAGCCGATCGTCATTTCGTCCGGCACACCAACACAGAACGACAGCGTGGGACAGCGCTCGGGAGCAGCCAGTGATAACGTCGCCCGGCCAATGCCTGGCATGGGAAGGAACCGGGCCGCGCCAAGCTCTCAGGAGCCTCGCGAAGCCCGTCGGCACGTGGAGTTTGCGGCAACAAGTGGCGATCAAGCAATCATGGCGCCAATGCCACTCAAGCCGCAGCGTCCGCCCTGTTTCGACCCGAGCCAGCGTGGAGGTCCGACGGTTCAATCGTGGATCTTCACGATGAACGTCTTCTTCGACGCGAATTACGTCGAGTCGGACGCAGCGAAGATTCGATACGCTGTTTCGCTGCTGAGGGGCCCCGCCATGGACTGGTGGCGAGTCAACTTGACGTCGCCACGCGCCTACGAGCCACCGTCGCAAGAGGAAGGGCCCGCGGGTCCAGCCGTCACCTGGAGTTCGTTCTGCGAAACCGCCCAGTACAGCACGTGGGATGCGTGGTGCGTAGGGCTTCGGGCGCGCTTCGAGCCGATCGCGGCTTCTATTTCGGCGCGTCAGAAACTGCGCACTTGGCGGCAACTCGGATCGGTTCAAGACTACACGAGCGGTTTTCTCGCATTATGCGAGCAGGTCGGCTACATGCACGAAGCGGAGCGGGTGGACCGTTACGTCGGAGGGCTGAAGCCGGATATCTCGCACGAAATCATGCTACGCGGGCTCTCGAACTTCAACGAGATTCTCGCGCTCGCCGAGATTATCGACATTTTGCGCCGTCCGAGACCGGGGTCCTACTACGGACATCGTCCTCGGGGACCGATCGAGCACGCCACCGTACACGCCGTTGCGACGAATGCAGCTGCCGCGCCGTTTAAGGGGCGCTGC
Source organism: Closterium sp. Yama58-4 (assembly GCA_947470075.1). Taxonomy (NCBI): domain Eukaryota; kingdom Viridiplantae; phylum Streptophyta; class Zygnematophyceae; order Desmidiales; family Closteriaceae; genus Closterium; species Closterium sp. Yama58-4. The sequence goes on along the minus strand of CANIUD010000759.1, from coordinate 251,625 downwards.
TTTGCTTGCAATAGGCCGGGCCATCGCAAGAATGAATGTCCAGAGGAGCTGAGGCGCCGCGGAGCAGAGCAGGGGAGCGAGTCTCAGAGACAGGGAAACGCCAGCAGTCAGTAGAAATTGGGCCAACTACTGACGAGACTGCCTGCTCGCCCAACCGCACCGACCCTCACCGAGTCACAGTACCGATTCACGCCATCGATCGGGCTCGGATGAATAAGGAGGGTACAGCGACGTATCGCCCAATACTGATCTACGGGAAAATACAGGGAGCAGCAGTGAAGATTTTTATCGACGGAGGAGCAAGCCATAGTTTAGTTAATACCGCAACCGCACGGAAACTGCAACTGACACTCAGCCGATGCTTACCTGAGATAGATGCACGCTTAGTTGACGGCACGCCGCTGGCCATACGGGAAAAGGTGGAAAGAGTAAAAGTTCGCTTCGGGGGAAACTTCGGGTTTACACAGGAAATGCTCGCGACCACGCTGGATGGGCACGATATTTTACTGGGACGTGATTGGCTGCGACGGTATAACCCGCGAATTGACTGGACGACAGGCAGCTGCACTGTGCGAAGTAGTGGTAACTGGGTCGAACTACCACGCTGGCAGTCGCCTGAGTCTTCAACGGTCCACGTCAACGCCATCACGATGAAACGGGCAGTCGCCGCTGGAGCTGACGTGTACGCAGTAGACATCGCAGTAGCAGGAGAAGCAGAGCAGCCGAGCGATTTTCAGAAACTGCTGGCAGCGGTACCGCCCGAACTACAGGAGCTGTTGAAACGGTACCCAGGGATTTTTCCCGACGACTTACCGGAGGGACTGCCACCTCAGCGAGCTCACGATCATAGGATAGAATTAGAACCGGGGGCACAGCCAACCGTACAGCGTCAGTTCAGACTGACACAGCCCGAGCTCGACGAACTGAGGAAGCAGTTAGATTACTTGTTAGAGAAGCAGTTTATCCGACCGAGTTCGTCACCATTCGCCGCACCGATACTGTTCACACCGAAAAAAGACGGAGGGTTTCGCATGTGCATCGATTACCGAGCGCTCAACCGGGTTACAGTTTAGTCACGATATCCCATCCCCCGTGCCGACGAACTGATCGACCAGCTGCGAACAGCACGGGCTTTTTCGAAAATAGATCTCCAGGGAGGTTACCATCAGATTCGGGTCGAACCGTCGGACTGCGCCAAGACAACTTTGAAGACTAGGTACGGGTCATACAAGTACACCGTGATGCCCTTCGGGCTGACCAACGCACCTGCGACATTTCAGATGACCATGAACGAGGCGTTTCGACCGCTTTTAGATAAATGCGTGATAGTTTACCTCGACGACATCCTCGTCTACAGCCGCGATAAACAGCAGCACTTAGCGGACCTCGAAGCAGTATTTAAGATTTTAGAGGAGCATAGGTTATTGACTAAGGGTTCTAAGTGCGAGTTCTTTCGGGATAGGCTCGAATTTTTGGGGCACGTTATTTCGGAGGCTGGGGTTGCGATTGACCCACGGAAACTGGACACGGTCAGGGCCTGGCACCCCCCGACGAACATCACGGAGCTGCAGAGTTTTTTGGGGTTTGTTAATTACGTCCGTCGGTTCGTCCCCGACATGGCTCGCTTAACAGCCCCACTGACGGATTTACTGCGGAAGGGGGTCGCTTTTACGTGGGGGGAGAAAGAGCATGCTGCCTTCTCTGCCCTGAAAACTGTTCTCTGTTCACCGCCCGTCCTGCGCATTGCCGACCCACACCGCCCATTCGAAGTAGTTACAGACGCCAGTGACATCGCCATCGGAGCCGTACTGCTACAGGATTTCGGCAACGGCCTACAGCCTATCGCATACGAGTCACGAAAACTGCATCCGCCCGAGAAGAATTACCCGATACACGACCGCGAAATGCTTGCAATCGTGCACGCGTTCAAAGTGTGGCGCTGTTACCTGACCGGCGCAGACGTGACAGTACGGACAGACCACAAATCACTACAGTACCTTCGCGCACAGCCCCACCTCAACCCACGACAGATTCGCTGGCTCGATTTCCTCGAGTCAAACTTCCACTACACAGTCACCTACAAAAAGGGAGCATCCAACATAGCTGACGCACTGACCCGCCCCACTGCCCACATCCACGCAATCCTACTCGCCCAGACCAGCCCACTTTTAACAGGACTATTCACCCACGGGTATCAAACGGACCCTTTCTTCACAGGAGGAAAAAACTGGGTACACTCTGCTACGGGAGTTACTGTTACAGGAGGCACACGACGGAGTTACCTCGGGACATTTTGGGGTAGAAAAAACACGGCAGCAGCTGCAGCGATATTATTACTGGCCCGAGATGTTGACCGACGTACAGCGACACGTGGCATCGTGTCCCACTTGCCAGCTCATGAAGTCGTCACGGAAGCGGCCGGCAGGACAGTTGCAGCCGATACCGCCCCCAGAGCGTGCGTGGCAGCAGGTGACGATGGACTTCGTCACGGGGTTACCGGCCGGAGCGAGTGGGAACGACGCGATCATGGTCGTCGTCGATCGACTGACGAAAATGGCGCACTTCGCAGCCTGCAAGAAATCGATCACAGCCGAAGAAACAGCCCGCCTCTTCATCGCCACCGTCGTACGACTGCACGGGATACCAGCAGCAATCATCAGCGACCGCGACACGAAATTCACCAGCAACTTCTGGCGGAACCTGTGGCAGCAGTTTGGCACGCGACTACAGTTTAGCTCGTTGTACCACCCCGAAACTGACGGACAGACAGAACGGACCAATCAGACCATGGAGCAACTCATCCGAGCCACGTGTGATGACCCGACCACCTGGGAACAGCAACTGCCACTCATCGAATTCGCATACAACAATTCGCCCTCCGCCACAACACAACAGTCCCCATTTTACCTGAACTACGGACAAGACCCCACAGTACCCATGACCCCGAATCCCGACAACCCAGTCCCACGCGCACAACAGTTCGCAGAAATATTACAGGCAGCCCGGACCCGAGCAGCAGAAGCCATAAAAAAATCAAACGTCATCGCTAAGCGTAACGCCGACCGACACCGCCGCCCCGTCACTTACCAACCCGACGACCTGGTATTGCTCGACACCAACAACCTCCGCCTACCTATCACCCCAAAACTCCGCCCCCGATATTGTGGGCCATTTCGCATCAGCCACATGATCACACCCGTTACCGCCCACCTCCTCCTCCCTGCTGACTGGTACGTCAGCCCGTCATTCCATGTCAGCCTGCTTCGCCCATACGTGCCATCCACCAGCCAACTGCCTCGCAACCGCCCCGCCAGCATGACACGGCCACCAACGGAGCCAATCATCACGCCTGAAAAAATCCTAAGCCATCGAGTACGTGACCCACGGGGAGCCCGCAGAATCGAATTCCTGATCCGCTGGAAAGATCGCACGCCCACGGAGGACAACTGGGTTCCCCTGGACAGAATTGAGAATCACCCTGTCCTCACCGAGTACCTGCGAAGCCGTAATTTCCGGGATGTGCATGCGCTTTCGTAAGGAGGGCCTCCTTAGGGGGGGGGGGGGGGGGGGGTAGTGTAAGGAAAATTCCTTTTCCTTACTCCGCGTCCCTTCTCAGCACGTACACCACTGTTCCCGCCACTAGCATCCAACAGTACACCGTTACCACTCGCGACACTTGCCTCGATACTGTTTCCCGCCACTGTTCACGCCGCGACCCAACCTCACGGCTCGGTTGGTAACCCGCGCTCCGGACCTCCGCCTCGGCATTTCCCACCCTCGGCGCTAGGCCCGTCGCGCACCCCAATTTCCACACATTACCGTTACCACTGTAGTTTCGCTATATATTCTTCGCTCATGCCTTCGCTCATTGTACTCTTGCTTCGATAGTGCAATCCTCGTTCGCTCACTCCATTGCACTCGTAACACTCGTTTGAACAACACGAAAACGAGCGCGTTGGGTCCGCGTCACGCCTAGAGACATTGGTGTTGCATGTCGCGGTTCGATCTCACATTACGTTTCGTTCCGTTTCCCCCCATCCACCCTTTCTCCCTCCAATTCATGCGGACAGATATGCTTCTCGTGCTTCCCACGTTGCACGGCACACAGCCAGCAACCACACTCCTTTCGCTTCCAATGCTCAGCTCAATACACCGACCAGAATTACGCCACCGGACTTACCTTTTATCACCGACCAGTAGCTAGTCTCACCTTATCACCGACCAATTGCTAATTCTCTTATCACGGGCGAGTCGCTAAACTTGCGGTTATCACGATGTACACTCGTGCAGCTCATAGTTTCCACCGGTCCTATAAAAGCCAGGACCTGAATGTTTATCAGCACCAGCTCCAGTTCAGCCATAAACAAGCTTTACTACCCAGACTTCGATTAGAAGCATCGCGCAATCTCCTCACGCTCTCTTCCTGTCGAAGACACCACTCTAGTTGATCATCCAGCATCTGCTGCAGCCATGAGGCACTCCAAGCTTTTCTTCGTCTTGCTCGCGCTCTCGCTGCTCGTATCCCTCGCGCTGGCGCCGCAGTGCCGCGCGAATGAGATCGCCGCGGAAGACGATGACGCCGATGACGACTTGTCAGACGCTACCATTTCCGCCGACGCGTCGCCTCGAGGTGCGTTGGGTACTATTGCGCCTAGTGACGCCATGCCGCAGGGCGCAGCACCCACTCCGCCCCTGCCCTGACTTTTCCGGCTCAATTCCGTCACTGAAATCCATATGTTTGACACTTAACCATTCGTTGTCTGTTCCTTGCCGTCCCTGTCTCCACGTCTCGTGAACTCAATCGTGTCCTACCTTCCTGCTTCTCGCACTCCCTCCTTCCAGGTATCGTGGGCCAGCTGTTAGGCGCGAGCAGGCGGTTCCTGTATTCGCCGCGCATGCTGTCGTGCCGGTCTGACTGCGAGGACAAGAACAAGAAGTGCAACACTGATTACAGCGAGTGCAAGCGCGAGAACAAGGACGACAAGCATGACCACCACAAGTGCACGCACACGTACAACAAGTGCAAGAAGAAGATCAAGAAGTGCCGCCGCAAGTGCGACTAAGTAGAAGACACAGAAAGTTGCAACGACTGGGACGTTGATAGGAGTATTTTATTGAAGTATGATCTGCCCATCTGGGGATGTTCTAGCAGGCGATCTCGTTCCAATAATATTCCCAGAGCTAAGCCATTGTCAGGAGTTTGTACCTCTTCACCACGTCTCACACTGAAACGGGCCTCTGCTGCCCAAGAGTACTCAAGCCCACACCACCAGGCGGTTGTGTGAGCACAGAAAAAACTTGACACACACACACACACCTGTGAGTATGAGCAGCACACACTCTAGCAGACCCTACTATCCTAGACAACACAGCTGATTCCAGCAGCAGGCTGCTGGCAGTGGCACATTAGGAGAAAATCATCAGCTTCCTGCTTGACCCTCAATTCAATACGGTACTTCTCCCCTGTATGGTGCCATAACACCACTTGTAGGTTACTGCCTGCTGCTCAGTCGCTCTGTATGGTGCTATAACACCACTTGTAGGTTGCTGCCTGCTGCTCAGTCGCTCTCTATACACTCTGAACCCGTACCAACCGGTCCTGAAGATGGCACCGCCAGGACTCCTTTTGCACAACATTGTACGGTATTGTTGCATTATGTATTATGCCTGCTTGCTGTATGATGTACCACATATATGTCAGGAGGAAAATCCTCTACCAGCATTTATGCTGACTTTGAGATAGCATGTAGCAGCAAAAGTATCCGCTCCCAAGCCGACTACCTTGCTTACGATCCTGGGAAAAGAATCGAAACAATCCTGTACTCCAGAACACCCGCAGCTCCTCGAACCTGTACCAAACTGTACTACTGGTAATCTCATTTAAAAAACAATCACATGTACGGTAACCAGCACCACCAGCAGCACTACTAGCAGCCTGCATTGATGGGCAAAGCAGCAGCCTAGGAGCTGAGCTCCTTGGCGAGCTTCTCCGCCTTGGCGACCACCTCCTCGATGCCTCCCACCATGTAGAACGCCTGCTCGGGGAGATCGTCGTACTTGCCGTCCAACACTCCCTGGTGGGGTGGAGTAGAACAGGGGAGTTAAGTGAGTGAATAAAGAGACAGGATCAGGGGAGAAGAGGCGTCGGGTCAGACATGGTGTGGTGTGACCTTGTGCTCTGGCAGGTGGGGTGGCGATGCCATGCTGCAGGAGCTGTTATCAGTAAACAGGTGGGCTGCGGAGGTCTAATGTCCATCAACTTAGATGTTGTCCAGGTGGGGTGGCCATGCCATGCTGCAGGATTTGAACTCGAGACCTCACCTGGAAGCTGGTGATGCTCTCCTTGACATCGACGTATTTCCCCGGCGACCCAGTGAACACCTCAGCCACGTGGAAGGGCTGGCTCAGGAAGCGCTGAATCTTGCGAGCGCGGGCCACCACCAGCTTGTCGTCTTCGCTGAGCTCGTCCATTCCCAGAATGGCGATGATATCCTGAAATAGTAAGGGGCGATAAAGAGGGTTATGGGAAGAGATGTGGAAAGGCTGGCTCAGGAAGGGCTGGATCTTGTGGGCGCGGGCCACCACCAGCTTGTCATCTTCGCTGAGCTCGTCCATTCCCAGAATAGCAATGATATCCTGAAATAGTAAGGGGCAAATAAAGAGGGAGACAAAGAGAGATATGGAAGGGCTGGCTCAGGAAGCACTTGATCTTGCGAGAGCGGGCCATCACCAGCTTGTCATCCTCACTGAGCTCGTCCATTCCCAGAATGGCAATGATATCCTGAAATAGAAAGGGGCAATAAAGAGGGTTATGGGAAGAGATGTGGAAAGGCTGGCTCAGGAAGGGCTGGATCTTGTGGGCGCGGGCCACCACCAGTTTGTCATCTTCGCTGAGCTCGTCCATTCCCAGAATAGCAATGATATCCGGAAATAGTAAGGGGCAAATAAAGAGGGAGACAAAGAGAGATATGGAAGGGCTGGCTCAGGAAGCACTGGATCTTGCAAGCGCGGGCCATCACCAGCTTGTCATCCTCACTGAGCTCGTCCATTCCCAAAATGGCAATGATATCCTGAAACGGAAAGTGACGACGGGAGTGGGCACGTGACGGCAACATGAAGATAATGAGATGTGTGTGTGGCAACGAGTCAAATTGTACGTGATGGCAGGTTATTTCTTGTAACCAGCGCCACTTGAAGTTGCTGCCACGTAAAGTCATGGCACCTTACTGAGGCCCACTCGGATTGTACTTCATGGAAGGTTATATCATGGAAGGCTATTTCAAGGAAGGTTAGTTCTTGTAACCAGTGCCACATTCTGCATGCCACGACCCAAGTCTGCATGATAAGCCTCCAATCTCTACATGAATGCTACCATGCATGGTAGCATTCATGAAGAGACTGTATACATGAATGTATGCAGGAGTACAGTCTCGCCTGCAGGTTCTTGTAGTCCTGCAACACCTGAAGAGAACACCAGTTCGGTGCCATTGAAATTATACGAGGCAGCAACTTAGGATTCAACACCAGTGACTGTTAGTAGTACTTTGTAAAAACATGTCTTGTGTAAATCACGGTGGTAACATGAATGCATGGTAGCATGAGAACAGTCTCACCTGCAGGTTCTTGTAGTCCTGCAACATCTTCTGCACGCCAAGAGGAGGTGGTGGAGGGACCCCTTCCAACACCTTCCAACCCCGCCACATGCCCTACTTATAGCACGAAAGAGGTCTCACCTGCAGGTTCTTGTAGTCCTGAAGCACCTTCTGCACGCCACTACAAGGGCGAATACCCTGCTCTGCACCACACACCCCACCATTGATAGGACGCTTACGCACGCTGTAACAAGCAGACGTCTCACCTGCAGGCTCTTGTAGTCCTGAAGCACCTTCTGCACGCCACTACAAGGGCGAATACCCTGCTCTGCACCACACACCCCACCATTGATAGGACGCTTACGCACGCTGTAACAAGCAGACGTCTCACCTGCAGGTTCTTGTAGTCCTGAAGCACCTTCTGCACGCCACGAGCGCAGTTGTAGTGCTCCATGCCCAGGATGGACGGGGACAGCATGCGCGATGAGGAGTCGAGAGGATCCACAGCGGGGTAGATACCCAACTCGGAGATCTGATGGAGTGACAAGAAGAGGGGGACAAGGAGAGGAGAGGGGGACAAGGAGAGGAGAGGGGGACAAGGAGAGGAGAGGGGGACAAGGAGAGGAGAGGGGGACAAGGAGAGGAGAGGGGGACAAGGAGAGGAGAGGGGGACAAGGAGAGGAGAGGGGGACAAGGAGAGGAGAGGGGGACAAGGAGAGGAGAGGGGGACAAGGAGAGGAGAGGGGGACAAGGAGAGGAGAGGGGGACAAGGAGAGGAGAGGGGGACAAGGAGAGGAGAGGGGGACAAGGAGAGGAGAGGGGGACAAGGAGAGGAGAGGGGGACAAGGAGAGGAGAGGGGGACAAGGAGAGGAGAGGGGGACAAAGGAAGAGGATAGAAAAATGAGTGCTCCATGCCCAGGATGGACGGGAAGAGCGTCCGCGGAGGGGATTTGAGAGGGTCCGCAGCGGGGTGAATACCCAGCTCGGAAACCTAACGGAGCCTTTCTTGGAATCCTTTCGAGCCCTCACCTGGCGAGAAAGCACGGTGGTACCGTCGAGATGGGCGAACGTGGTAGCAGAAGCGGGGTCCGTGAGATCATCAGCGGGCACGTGGATGGCCGGCCTGCACTGACGTAGTTTGATTTTCGAGGCGCCTCAAAAATCACCTAAATGAACGTGGTAGCAGGAACGGGGTCCGTGAGATCATCAGCGGGCACGTAGATGGCCAGCACTGACGTGATGGAGCCCTTCTTGGGCCATTTTTGAGGAGATTCAACAGGAACCTGACAGCCACACGCGACAACAAGAGGTAACCCTGACTCACCTGACGGGAAAGCACAGTAGTAGCGCCCAGATGAGCGAAGGTGGTAGCAGGAGCAGGGTCAGTCAGATCATCAGCAGGCACGTAGATGGCCTGCACTGACGTGATGGAGCCCTTGTTGGTGGCCGTGATTCGCTCCGCACGTGATATAGCCCGTCCTGGGCCTTATTTTGGGCCGCTTTTTCAGCTAACACCCACTCACCTGGGCCAGTCCGCCTGGTGGAAACCCTCACCTGACGGGACAGCACAGTGGTAGCGTCCAAATGGGCGAAGGTGGTAGCAGGAGCAGGGTCAGTCAGATCGTCAGCAGGCACGTAGATGGCCTGCACTGACGTGATGGAGCCCTTCTTGGTGGTCGTGATTCGCTCCTGCAGCCCGCCCAGATCGGTTGCCAGCGTCGGCTGGTACCCCACAGCCGAGGGAATACGACCCAGCAGCGCAGACACCTCCGAGTTGGCCTGCATTTTAAGCGAAGTGTGCAAGTAAGACAAGAGGGGCGTAAGGGAAGAGCAAAGGAGAAGCAAGGGGAGAAAGGTGATTCGCTCCTGCAGCCCTCCCAGATTGGTGGCCAGCGTGGGCTGGTACCCCACAACTGAGGGAACGCGACCCAGCAGCGCAGACACCTCCGAATTGGCCTGCAAGAGAGCGAGGGAAAAACAAGGGGGGGGGGGGAGGGGGGGGGGGGGGAGGAGGAGGAGAGTGGGGAAGGGAGGTATGGCAGCGTCGGCTGGTATCCGACGGCCGAGGGAATACGCCCCAGCAGCGCAGACACCTCCGAGTTGGCCTGCAGGGAAGGGGGTTGGCATGAAGGGAAAGAGGCAGTAAGTGCGAAGGGACGAGAGGCGGAAAGTGGATGGGGGTAACAGCGAAGGAGAGAACTGATGGAGGGAGGGAGGGAGGGAGGGAGGGAGGGAGGGAGGGAGGGAGGGAGGCAACGAAGGGAAGACTGTCAGCCTCGCATGCCCCACTAGCCCCGTCATTAAAAGCCCAAAAAAAAAAAAAACTAGCCCCGTCAGCCGTACCCGTCAGCCCTGCTCCTGAACAGCTCCTTCGCACCTGCGTGAACCTGAAGATGTTATCGAGGAAGAAGAGCACGTCCTGCCCCTCGTAGTGACCGCCTCCCCTCTCCTTCCCACCCCCTGATCCCCCGCCTCCCCTCTCCTTCCCACCCCCTGATCCCCCGCCTCCCCTCTCCTTCCCACCCCCTGATCCCCCGCCTCCCCTCTCCTTCCCACCCCCTGATCCCCCGCCTCCCGGCCCCTGCGGCCTCCCTCCCCCCGCCTCCCCGACCCTGTTCCCCCGCCCCCCTGCGCAACCCCCACCCCGCCCCCTCCCCCTGTGCACCGCGCCATACCTGAGTGAACCTGAAGATGTTATCGACGAAGAACAGCACGTCCTGCCCCTCGTAGTCGCGGAAGTGCTCCGCCACCGTCAGCCCCGTCAGTCCCACGCGCGCGCGCGCACCGGGGGGCTCGTTCATCTGCCCGTACACCAGCGCGCACTTGCTCTCCAGCTGCGCGCGGGGAGGGGAGGGGGAAGTGTGGGGGAAAAAGGGGCGGGGGGCGGGGGATAGGGAGGTAGAGGGGAGAGCACTTGTGGTTTGAACCCGAGATGACATGGAGGGATAGGCGGGAAGGGAGGGGGGAGAGGGAGCGCGGACAGGAAGGGCGGGGAGGGAGGGCGGAGAGGGAACGGGGAGAGGGAGGGGGGAGAGGGAAGGGGGAGAGGGAGGGGGGGAGAGGGAAGGGGGAGAGGGAGGGGGGGGGAGAGGGAAGGGGGAGAGGGAGGGGGGAGAGGGAAGGGGGAGAGGGAGGGGGGAGAGGGAGGGGGGAGAGGGAGGGCAAAAAGAATCAGAAGCAGAAAGAAACAAAACGAAACAGAAAGAGCGGGGAGGGAGAGCGAAGAGGGAGGGGGGCGAGGGAGGGGGGCGAGGGGGGGGGAGGGAGGGGGGAGAGGGAGGGGGGCGAGGGAGGGGGGGGCGAGGGAGGGGGGCGAGGGAGGGGGGCGAGGGAGGGCAAAACGAATCAGAATTTGAAAGAAACAAAACGAAACAGGGCGGGGAGGGAGGGCGGAGAGGGAGGGCAAAATAATAAGAAGTACAACAGAAACAGAGACTACGATTTTTCTCCTCTCTGTTTTGAGTCGACTAAAAACAGAAACAGAGTCCAGGAAAATACTCTCCTCTGCTTCTCACGCACCTGCTTGTCGCCCAGCTTGATGACGCCCGACTCGATCATCTCCTTGTACAGATCGTTGCCCTCTCGGGTGCGCGCAGCACACAGGGGGAGGAGGGAGCGGGTGGAGTGTGAACAAGGTAAAGCGATCTGTGTTTCTCACCTGCTTGTCGCCCAGCTTGATAACGCCCGACTCAATCATCTCCTTGTACAGATCGTTGCCCTCGCGCGTGCGCTCTCCCACGCCCGCGAACACGGAGAAGCCACCGTGAGCCTTGGCGATGTTGTTGATCAGCTCCATGATCAAAACCGTCTTGCCCACTCCCGCTCCGCCGAACAGACCGATCTTGCCTCCCCTCTGGTACGGCGCCAGCAGATCGACGACCTGGGGGAAGGGAGAAGGGGGAAGGGGAAAAGGGGGCGGGGAACACGGGCGAAAAAGGGGGGGAACACGCGGAACTTGCTAAACAGACCAATCTTGCCTCCCCTCTGGTACGGCACCAGCAGATCGACGACCTGGGGGAAGGGGGAAGGGGGAAGGGGAAAAGGGGGCGGGGAACACGGGCGAAAAAGGGGGGGAACCGGCGGAACTTGCTAAACAGACCAATCTTGCCTCCCCTCTGGTACGGCGCCAGCAGATCGACGACCTGGGGGAAGGGGGAACGGTAAGGGGGAAGGGGAAAGGAAAGGCGGAAGGGGGGCGGAGAACGCGGGTGAGGCGAGGCTAAAGTGGCGGACCTTTTAGAACAGACTGATCTTGCCTCTCCTCTAGTTACGGCACCAGCAAATAGACGACCTGGGGGAGGGGAGCCAGCGACACGCGTGTGAAACGCGCGTAGAATGGGGCAAAAACGTGTGTTAGACAACGAACCTTACCGACAGATCGATCTTGCCTCCCCTCTAGAACGACCCCAGTAGATCGACAACCTATAAACGGCGACGGGGAACGGGTTAGAGACGCTCAGTCTATAGTCGGCAGGGACGCTCAGTCTAAAGTCGGACTCATTCTAAAGTCGGAAAGAACCCGAACGACTCGCTGGACGTTAAGTGCAGTGCGTGCGTGACGAGAGCTGACTGTGCACTCGCAGTAGAGCACCATGTGACCCGAAAAGCGCGCCAAGCGCGGTGACTTTTGAGTCGACCTAAAAGTCACCTAATGTTACTTGCCGGAACTTAGTGCAGTGCATGCGTGACGAGAGCTGGCTGTGGACAGGAAAAAGGACAGTGCATGTGAGCTGGCTTCACATGGTGAGCACCACGCGAAGCCGGAAAGCGTGAAGGAAACAATCCGACGCGTCGGTGGAGACATGGACAGCCATCTCAGCCAATCCAACGGTGACGTGCGTCTTAACAATTGCCAAACAACCGAGAAAGTACCTCCTTCCACGTGCCCATTGGAACTCAAGCCTAGTGTGTCTACGCCTCGTTAAGCCTATCCCTGCCTAAAACGTACGTCTTGCTGTTCCCAAACCAGCCAACTGCTAGATGCGCTACCGCGTCCGTAGATCTGATTCTGCTACGAAGGACTGTAGATGCGGTTCCTGGAACTAGATTCGCTACTGGTACACTGAGATTGAATCTGCTGCCCATTTGCGAAGAGAAAAAGTGCCGCAGCCCGGTTCCTAGCTCTAGCTATAAGACGCGCGCCGCAACCTCGTTAGGATGACTTGACACAAGTACCGTAATCTCGTTTTAATCAGCGACCAGGATATTTCGAGCCTAACCTGCGATCACTCCGCCGACATAACGTTAGGATGACTTGACACCAGTACGGTTGTTACTAGATCGCTTGACTGCTGTCCCCGCTATAATATACCTTGATACCGGTCTCGAGAATCTCCTGCTCCGTGCTCTGGTCGGTGAACAGAGGAGCCTCGCGATGAATGGGCAGGCTGTGGGGGGACTCTGCGAGAAAGGGAAAAGAAAAGGAGAAAAAACATAGAGAAGACACGGGAAATCAGGACAAGAACAAGAGAAACGGAAAAAAAAAAAAAAAAAAAAAGGCAGCATGAAGATCAAACAGGTGAGATCGTCCGATTGACGGATGAAGATCAACGCTGCAGAGAATCTTGAGGATGTCGACAAATGAAAGGGAAGGGGAAGGGAGAAATCCTCAAGATTCTCAGGGAAGGGGAAATGAAATCCAAGACAAGAAATTATTCACGGCTCACCAAGAGGGCCCTTCTCGTCGATAGGCTCGCCGATGACGTTCATGATGCGACCGAGCGTCGCGCGACCCACGGGGATCTGCATCAACGTAACCGATGAATGGAGACGAGATAACGAAACGGAGAGCAGGGTAGCGGTTAAGACGAAAGAAGATGGACAATAGACGGGACAGGACTACGGAAGAGGGTACGAAAAAGGCTGGACTGGAAATCAGCAACAGATCCTGGCGCGTTTCGTCGATCTGCAATCAGGCACGAGGAGGTTGACTTGATGCAGATCAAGATCGCCTCGATCCACAGAAAAATAACTACAGATCCCTTAGTAACTGCTTCTCTCTTTCGTCCGATCCTAGTATATCTCCGTCGGCTCTCTCCAAGATCGATCTAAACCTAATCGCGCGATCAAGAGCGCAACCACCGATCTGCCACCTCATCGTCCAGATCTAACCCTAAACGCGCGATCGGCAGCTGGATCGACGGACCGTGATAGGCGATCCAGTGTTGAGCACGTGCTGACCGCGCACGAGGCCATCGGTAGAATCCATAGCAATCGTGCGGACGGTGTTCTCTCCCAGATGTTGCGCCACCTCCAGCACCACGCGGATCGAATGCCCCTGCACCTCCAGCGCCGTCAGAATCGGCGGGAGGCCCTTATCGAATTTAACGTCCACCACGGCTCCGATAACCGTCGAGATGTGCCCAATGCTGCCGGCGCCGGTGAAGTCCTCGGGGGTTGCTTCCGCGACCGCGGCGGCTTCCGCGGCGAATGAGCGCACGGGGACATGGCGGCCGGCGGGAACCTGGTTAGCGAGCGTGCTTCCGCGGAGAAGGGCGTTAGCGATGGCGGGGGAGCGGGCGGCGGGGGTGGAGGCGGCGGAGGAGAAAAAGCGGTTTGCGGTGGTACCATACTTGGTGGATTGCGAGGATCGGAGGGATGCGGAGCGGAGAGCCGCGAGGAGCGCTCGTCTGGAAGCCATGGTGGGACGCCGAACAGCGACCTGACGAGACGGAAGTCTCAAATGACCAAGAAAATAAGATTAGGAGGTTCTCTCAATACCTAACCCGAGGGCGGGGGATGGGGGGAGTGGGGGGGGGGAGAGGAAGGAATGGGGAGGATGCGGAGGCGGGAAATGGGGAGGTAGATGGGGAACAGAGACGGGAACGGGGAACGGGAAAAGGGGGGGATGGGGAATGGGGACATAGCAAGGTTCGGGGATTGGGAAAAGGAAGGTGTATGGGTGTCAGTGGCTTGAAGTCCGAATGGTATATTACGGTGATACACAGTTACACCGTGGTACAGAGCCTTCAGGGAATTCTCTAGGTCAATGGGAAAGTGTGGAGTGGAGAGCGGACATGCAAAGGGATGGTGTGGACAGGCCGGGGGGAAGTTACAGGCGCGGGTGGAAACCTGTGATTACAAAGATCTGTACAATATTGATATCGTTTTCTATCTCAATGATCATACTTTTGCCCAAATACTCCAAGCGGTGAGATCTTGTGGTATGCGTAACATTGGACCTCATAAGTGTTGGAAACAATAAAACTTAAGCGCTTCAGTCGTGTCGAAAACACCGCATCAGAAGCGAGGCAAACTACACCGAAGCACCCGCGAGTCAACCCTCGGAGGTTGAAGAGGTTGCTGGAGGTTACGCGAAAGTCAAAGGTCAGCGACCTTTGACCCGACAAGTACAGCGCGACAGTTAAGGACATACAACTGACTCGTTACAGAGCAGTTGCCCGAGTCGTACTGTATCGAACCGCAACAGCAACAGCAAAAGCAGTTATAACTGTATCCCTTGATATTTCCTACATTATTATATATTCTTGTACTCTCTTGTTATAATCAATCTACTTTGCCCTCACATACTAGCGCAAGGTGGTTCACAATTTCTTCACTGAAAGCTTCCGCTATTACAATTGTCCTATCCAGAGTTCTCCCCTGAAAAGATCCTAAGGGGCTATCTCAGCCCAACATGGTATGAGAGCAGTCAGGGGAAATTCTACCTCTTCCAAATCAAAGTCATTACAAGACTGTCAAATGTTGTAGCCTATAGTGAGGTTTGTCTTAGGGGGTACAAAACTTAGGGTTAGCTATATGTACCCCAACCAACATCAATGCACCATCCATTCTTCATTTTGACATGGTATCAGTTAGGTTAGGATCCTGTGGGATCCCGTTCCTCCGTTCTCCGTTCGAGCCTCCCGAGCCTGATCCTAGCTCTCATTCGTCCCGGTTCCGTTGTTACCGCGCGTAGTGCCGCGCCTAGCGCCACTCCTAGCGTCACGCCCTTTCCCCCTCGTGCTCGTCCCTCGTCTCCTGTTCCCTTCACTGACCTTCGTACTGCCTTACTTCGTTCTAGTCCACCTCGTCCGTCTCCGTCTGTGCTTCCGTCTCCTCCTGAGTCGGCTCTCACTGCGTCGCTCCCTACTCCTGTCACTGACTACTACCGCACGTACCGTCCTCTTCTCTCTCGTGTTCTCGCAACTCTTGTTACCCACCCTCGTGCCTCTGTGTCCTCTGTGTCCGCTCTTACTGCCGCAGTCACTGACTTTGCCTCTACCCGCCGCCTTGACTTCGCCACCGCTCTTGTGGCTGCTCCTCCTTCCAGTCCTCTGGCCGTCGGGGGTGTGTCTGCCCTTGGCTGTGACGCCCTAGAGGACAGGCAGTTTGAGCTAGAGTTCCTGGCCGCCGCTTCCCCTCATCTCTGTGCCATGCTCCTCGCCCCTGAGGGTGACCCCGACGCCCTTGACATTCCGACTCCTCGCACTTACGCTGAGGCAGTGTCAGGGCCTTGGGCCTCTCAGTGGAGAGCTGCCATGGACGCAGAGATGGCCTCCTACAGATCCACAGGCACCTACGTCGATGAGGTTCCCCCTCCGGGGGCGAACGTAGTCGACGGCATGTGGATCTACAGGGTGAAGCGGCCACCGGGATCTCCTCCGGTCTTCAAGGCGCGCTACGTGGCTAGAGGTTTCAGTCAGCGCGAGGGAGTTGACTTCTTTCAGACCTTCGCGCCCACCCCGAAGATGACCACTCTTCGGGTGTTACTGCACGTAGCAGCACAGAGAGACTACGAGTTACACTCTCTCGACTTCTCCACTGCTTTCCTTCAGGGCAGTCTTCACGAGGAGGTCTGGTTGCGTCGTCCCTCTGCCTTCACTGGCTCTTTCCCTCCTGGGACCTAGTGGAGGCTGAGGCGACCGGTTTACGGACTTCGTCAGGCTCCTCGTGAGTGGCACGACACCCTGCGTTCTACCCTGTCTGACCTTGGGTTCCAGCCGTCTTCTGCTGACCCGTCGCTGTTCGTTCGTCGTGGCCCCACACCTTTCTTTGTTCTGGTCTACGTTGACGACCTTGTTTTCGCCACCCCTGACAGGGTTGCTTTGGCACACGTGAAGTCCGAACTGCAGAAGAGACACACCTGCACTGATCTTGGTGAGCTGCGCCACTACCTTGGCCTGCAGATCACCAAGGACAGAGCTGCTCGCACCATTACACTTTCACAGTCGCACATGGTGCAGCAGGTCCTTCAGCGGTTCGGGCTTCAGCACTCCACAGTACAGCGCACACCTCTTGCTGTTGACCACAGACTCACTGGACCCTTTCCTGACGAGCCGTTCGAGCCTAGTGGTCCCTACGCAGAGCTTGTGGGTTGCCTCATGTACCTGATGACTTGTACTCGCCCGGACCTCGCCTTCCCTCTCAGCGTTCTTGCGCGCTTTGTTGCGCCAGGGAGACACCGTCCTGTTCACTGGACAGCAGCTGTGAGGGTGGCGAAGTACCTAGCGACGACGTCAGGCGTGGGGCTAGTTCTTGGAGGGCAGCAGTCTGTCGTACTTACTGGTCACTGTGACTCCTCTTACGCTGACGACGCTGAGACTCACAGGTCTACTCAGGGGTACTGTTTCAGCCTGGAACCTGGAGCTGTTTCCTGGCGGTCCACGCGCTCCTCTTCGGTCTCGACCTCTACAGCTGAGGCTGAGATCTACGCTGGTGCCATGGCGGCACAGGAGCTGCGTTGGTTGACCTTCTTGCTCACCGACCTTGGTGAGCGGCCGAGCTTTGCACCGACCTTGTTCACTGACAACAAGGCGTCTATTCTCCTTTGTCGAGAGCCACGACTGGAGAGCAGAGTGAAGCACATTCACGTCAGGTACTTTCTTCTGCGAGAGTTGCAGAGGCGTGGACAGGCTCGCTTTGAGTTTGTGGAGTCCGAGGCCAACACTGCAGACATCTTCACCAAGGCGCTTCCGCCTTGTGACCACCAGAGGTGCTGTGTGCAGTTAGGCCTTGTTGACACTGGTTCTCGTGTTGCTTAGACTTGAGTGTACTGTTTACTTTGCTTTCTATATATCTCTGTTACTTCTTGGACTGGCCTTGTGGCCACTGTTGTTTGTGCTCAGACTGTGTGGTGACGTTGTGATCCACCCTGAGCTTTGTTTCTTGGACTGGTCTTGTGACCGTACTCGTTTGGTTCTGCTAGACACCCCTCACTTAGGCTATGGGGGTGTGTCAAATGTTGTAGCCTATAGTGAGGTTTGTCTTAGGGGGTACAAAACTTAGGGTTAGCTATATGTACCCCAACCAACATCAATGCACCATCCATTCTTCATCTTGACATTACAAGACATGGCAACAAACAAGGAGAGGAGCTCTTCTAATGGCTCCCCGGGCACTACTCCTACACCACCTCCTGCCTCTGGCCTGCAGACAGAGGAAGGCACGGCAACAAGACCTAGGGGAACGTCCACCGAGACTCTCACAAATCGCCCCACGGGCTTCGACCAGAGCATGATGGAGAAGTTCTTCTCCTTCATGTCCTTCTACGAGCAGCACCAGCAGTCGGGACCTGCACAGACACACAACAGCAACAACGGAGTGACGCCCATGAGCCTTGATGGGTCGTCATACGCGCGCGGAAATCAACAGCAGCAACCTACCTTCGCCCCGTACGAACGCGGGTCAATCAGCTTCATGCCGCAGTCTTCGCCTGCACAAGACAAATCACTGGACGCGTTACAAGTACAGTCGCAGTTCGCACACGTTTTGAAGCTTCAAACGTCAAGACCATTCGACGGAAAGGACTTCTTCACCTGGTCCTTTGAGTTCGAGTTGATGATGGAGGGCGCGCAGATACTTGGCTTCTTCGACGGGTCCCTGCAATACCCAGCAAACGGCACACAGTATGAGAAGCAGCAGTACACGTATCAATCGATGATGGCGTATACGATCCTACTGAGGAACGTAACACCAACTCAACAGCAGAACATTCGCTCTTACCGGGCCTTCGGCAACTCGGCGGAACTCGCGTACAACCATCTGAAGAACCTGTACCAAGCAACAGACAGTGTAAATCAGAGCAGGTTAATGGCGCAGCTGACAACAGTTGAGATGAAACCAGGAGAGAAAGGAATGGCATATATCAGTCGATGTCGCGAACTGCGCGACAAGCTTCTTCGATGTGGAGGATCAATCTCTGAGGACGCCTTCGTGACGGTCATCATCGGCGGCCTTGGTCCTCAGTGGCGCGCAACAAAGGCCATACTCCGAGCCCACGGACGAATCTCTGAGGCAGCACTCTGCGCCGAAATTCACGCCGAACAGCAGGACATGGATCTGCAAGAAGAACGACACAGGAAGAAGACGACAACGTCAGAGTTCGCATTTCACACCCAACGACAACACAACAACTACAGCAACAGACAACAACGACCGAAGCCAGTACCTCCCTTCTGTCACATCTGCAAGACTTCAGGGCACCCGCGCACACACTGCCCGAATCGTCAACAGTCAACGACCCCGCAACGACACCTTCGACCTTCAAGCAGTCAAATTGCGTCAACGCAAGCGAATCCAACGACCCAGATCCAAGCTTCAACGACCTCAACGGGACAACCTGCGCAAGGAGCAAGAAACATCGTTAGCTGCATGGCAAGACTGAGTGACTCTTGCGTCATGGATTCACCACCTCATTACTCACCGGAAGAACAACTCGACAACACCACACCTCGTCGCGAAGCACTTCAACCAAATCCGACATACGCTGCCATCGCCCAAAACGAGCCATCCGGAAAAGACACGTGGTTCTTGGACAGTTGCTGCGGACAACACATGTGTTCTTCGGGACGCTTCGTGCAGAGAGAGTATCAGCTTCAACGAGAGGTCGTCATCACCGTCGCCAATAATCAAAGCCTGCGCACACGACGACAAGGAATTGTACAACTTCAGTCACGGGAGACAAACGTCATCCTGCAAATGTCCAAGGTTTTAATTGCAGAAGGCCTCGGATACAACCTTCTCAGTGTGAGTCAGTTGATGGCGAAAGGCATCCACCTCGAAGCAGACAGCACTACCCAAGAATTCAAGTTGTACCACGGGAGAGGAGGTCTTTACATCGGGAAGGCAGTCCTTAAAAACAATGTCTTCGTCTTGGACTTCGTTCCTGATCTCGGCACCGCTGACAGTGACGCCATAGTCAACTTTACCAACTGGACACACCCTCCGGATCTTGACCCCGACTTCAGTCCAGGCGGCTTCTGGTACTCACACACCGTCCCTGAGACAGAACGAACAAGGGCATTAGCGACAATTCAACAATCGGCAGCAGCAGAGACAACGTCGGCAGCAGCAGAGACAACGTCGGCAGCAGTAGAAACATCATCGGCAGCAACAGCGACAACGACAACACCAGTCGCCGGTCCTTCAACGACGGCGTTCCTCAACGACGATGCACCACCAACACCTGCACAACAGCTCCAGCCAGCACCACGAGAATTTCATCACAGTCCCAGCTTCACCGCTGGTCTCTTCTCCAACTCCGACATGTATCGGCGCTCACCCGGTCATCGCGCCAACGAAGAAATCTGGCACGCAAGAATGGGACACCCAAGCAACACTGTGTTAAACAACACGATTCGAGCAGGAGTACTCGACAAGGACTCTTTACTTTTAACAGACGGACGAGAACTTCAACGAGCACGAGGGACATGCTTCACCTGTCCTGAAGCTGACTTACCGCATCAACCCTTCGTCTCGCATCACAATCCAAGCGCACCCGCATATGCACCACTCGAGAAAGTGTACAGCGACATCCTGTACAACCGCGAACCCGGACAAAACGCGTATAACTACACCATCACCTTCATCGACGCCGCCACACGTTACGTCTGGCACCTAAACTTACCAAGTCGCGACATGGCTTTCGAAGCTTTCATGGCATGGCTTCCAGCAGCAGAACGGGAATCGGGAGCTAAACTCAAAAGTTTTCAATCAGACGGAGGAGGAGAATACTCGTCACAACGATTCAAGCAGTACCTGGCGGAGAAGGGAATCAAGAGACTCATCTCCCTTCCCTACGCCCATCAACAGCAGGGTGTAGCAGAAAGGATGAACAGGACCCTGCAGAACACCATGCGCAAACTGTTACGTGGCATGCGGCTACCCAACCACCAGTGGCCCGAAGCAATGGACCACGCCGTGATGCTGCACAATTTGCTTTCTTCGTCGTCACTCCCGAACAACACATCACCGCATCTGCTGTGGACAGGGAAACTGGGCAGCACAAAAATGTTACGAGTCTTCGGCTGCATGGTACAGTACCGACCCCCATCTGCACGAGCCGGCCGATTCTCCCAACGCGCACAGTGGGGACTACACCTGGGCATCGAAAAACATTACAACGCATGGAAGATCTTCGATATCAACAGCAAGGAAACAGTAGCAGCACGTGATGTGATCTTCTACGAGCGGCTCACACTGCCAACATACCTTGCCAACCTGGACGAAAATCGAGACCCCACAGGTGGCTTCCGTGGCGATCGAGCCTTCGCTTCGGCAGAAGACGAAGCTGACTGGGACGAGCAGAACGTGGAAGGAGCCTCGGAAGAAGCCGGACCTCTTCCCTACTGCTCAGTGGACGTACCGATGGACAAAGATAACCCTCGCGAAAGCGTCAACGCCGAAACCTACTACCACTTCGCCGACAACGGTTACGTTACACCTGCTGAAGTCAACACCAACGAAGCAGAACGCATAGGGCCCAACTTCGCACCTGATCCAGAAGCTGGAGACGAGGCAGTCTTGTCAGAATCCCAGCCACTAACCACTGGGATAAAAGGGCTTGTTTGTGTAGCGGGTGAGTGCGCCCATAACCCCCCAGGCCGCCGTGCCTGTAACCCTTCCCTATGATCAATCGGGGATCACCAGTGGACCTCTGACACCCCCCCGCACTGGGATGCCCGAGGTGCACACACCGGGATTCGAACCCGAGACCTTCGCTCTGATACCATGTCAGAATCCCAGCCACTAACCACTGGGATAAAAGGGCTTGTTTGTGTAGCGGGTGAGTGCGCCCATAACCCCCCAGGCCGCCGTGCCTGTAACCCTTCCCTATGATCAATCGGGGATCACCAGTGGACCTCTGACAAGTCTATCCCGAGGACACCACACTTCCCCGCTACACACAGAGCGGACTCCAAATCCTTGGGCTCGTCACCGCGGTCCACGGCGCTGACATTCCTAAGGAGCCTGCAACGGTTCAGCAGGCTCTGGGGGGGGAGCATAAAGAAAAATGGCGCGAAGCCATGGACAAGGAACTGAAGGCATTAGAGGAGCACAACGCCTGGAAAGTCGTTCCCATCGGCGTAGCGCGAAACAAGACCATTCTTACTAGGAAATGGGTCTTCCGTGTGAAGACCAAGGCCGACGGCACCGTCGACAAGTTCAAAGCACGTTGGGTCGTTCGCGGCTTCGACCAGGAACATGGACGAGACTTCACTGAAACCTTCGCTCCGGTCAGCCGCCACACTTCACTTCGAATTCTTCTCGCCATCGCCGCTATGAAGAAGAAGAAACTGCGCCAAATCGACGTCGCGAACGCATTTCTCTACGCACCGGTCGATGCAGAGATTTTCGTGGAACTACCGCACGGCTCTAATACAAATTCCACGCACGTCTGCCAGCTACTAAAATCGCTCTACGGGATCAAACAGGCGCCGCGACTGTGGCAACAGTACCTGCATGCTCGCCTCATCCGCATCGGCTTCAAACAACTCCCGCACGATCAGGGCATGTACCGCCTCACGAAGAGCACTGACTACATTCTTCTAATCGTCTATGTGGACGATCTCCTCTACATCGGTTCTACCGACGGCATCACCACCTGGTTCGAAGGGGAGCTGCAGAAGGACCTCACCCTCACTGTCTTATCTACCGTCACACAGTACCTCGGACTTAACATTCGAGAAGATAACAACGCGATCTACCTCAGCGCCGAGAAGTACGCCGACACCATCGCCAAAAGATTCAGTATTACGCCAGCCGCGATCTCAACACCATACCGCTACACGACAGGAACCGACAAGGAATCTGCTGTACTTAAGCCCGCCGGCATACGCGACTATCAGAGGAAGCTAGGTTGCCTTCTCTTCGCAGCCGTCACCTGCCGACCCGACCTATCCTACTCCGCAAGCCAGCTCGCCACTTATCTCAAGAAGCCTGAAGCAGAACACCTGGCGGAACTTGACCGCGCTCTTCACTACTTCATCAGCACCGCGACGATCGGCCTAACTTATCATAAGAACGCAGCTACACCGACCAAGTTAATCGGCTACGTCGATGCCGATCATGCCGGTGACACCGACAACAGGCGCTCACGCACCGGCTACGTCTACCGCCTCGAGCCTATCGGTCCTATCTCCTGGCAGTCAAGCAAGCAGGAGTTAATCGCGCTATCCTCAGCTGAAGCAGAATATATCGCACTCTGCTCAGCCACCAAAGAAGGACTCTATCTTCGCGAGCTGCTGGAAGAAGCGAAGTTAGCTGAGTTACCCAACTTTAACGTGTTCTGCGACAACCAGTCAGCAATTCGCATCGCCAACAAGAACGGCTTCGCGAACAGGACGAAACATATTGCCCTACGTTACTTCTTCGTGAAGGACGAGATCGAGAAGGGGAGACTCGAGCTGTCATACTGCCCCACATCCGAGATGGCAGCTGACTACTTGACCAAGAAACTCGGAAAGCAAAAGTTCGAGTATTGCATGCTGCTGACTGGACAAAGCCACGTCACCAGCAGCGACACTCCAGAAGCGAGGGGGAGTGTTGGAGCGCTTCAGTCGTGTCGAAAACACCGCATCAGAAGCGAGGCAAACTACACCGAAGCACCCGCGAGTCAACCCTCGGAGGTTGAAAGAGGTTGCTGGAGGTTACGCAAAAGTCAAAGGTCAGCGACCTTTGACCCGACAAGTACAGCGCGACAGTTAAGGACATACAACTGACTCGTTACAGAGCAGTTGCCCGAGTCGTACTGTATCGAACCGCAACAGCAACAGCAAAAGCAGTTATAACTGTATCCCTTGATATTTCCTACATTATTATATATTATTGTACTCTCTTGTTATAATCAATCTACTTTGCCCTCACATACTAGCGCAAGGTGGTTCACAATTTCTTCACTGAAAGCTTCCGCTATTACAATTGTCCTATCCAGAGTTCTCCCCTGAAAAGATCCTAAGGGGCTATCTCAGCCCAACAATAAGAAGCCATAGTTCACTTATTTTTTCTCCCTGTTCAATTGATACTGGAACTTGTTAATATATATACCGAGATAAACCTATGACAAAACAATTTTCCACCAAGAAAAAACAGAAGAACTCTATAACACGCTTTGTAATAAGCAAATTTCTGCAGAGGTATGAAATCACACATTCTTAGTTGGAAAGTTATATGTCTGAATAATAAGGAATGGGTGAAGTTGACGCTGAAGTGTTATCTGTAATGTTATTTTGTCAAAAAGCTTGTCTTTGGGCGCCTTTTTCGAGCTACAAGCGTCAAAAGGGCCAATCGGTGAGGGTCTCGTTTTTTTTGGACCTATGGGCTGTGTTACACTTGGCTTCGATTGGAAGAAAACATTGATGCTTTCTGATTTGGGGTGACGTGTACACTACATTGCACCGCTGTCCCTGAAATTGTGATTCAGGAAGTGTGAATCCGCCAACTTGCTTATGACGAAGGGTGACGTGTGCTGCCATCTGTTTATCGCATGCCTTTCCATCGCAACTGTGCGAGGCTTCAATATCGTGAAACTTCCTGGCTCCAGCTGCTGTGTTCCCACAGTGGTTGCACACAAGGCAGGATTTTCGACATGCCGAAGGGCAGGACTGTTGCCCTTATCCAGGCTGGCGTTACTGGTTTGTCAGCTTGCATCTTCACTTGAAACCACTTCGCCAGTACGTCGCAGCCATTCATCGCCGTCGTTAACATTTCGGGGACGAGAGTTGCAAATTCGCTAGGATGCAAACTGATGTTGCGTGCTGTACCATCCACCGCGTGAATCCAATTCCGATGTGCAGTGACAGCTTAGGCGGTTCGGCTTCCACTGTCTGCATGTCCTGTGTGGGGAGGAGGGAGAATTGGATGGGAAGTTGGGAACACAACATTCAAATCTCAAGGGATACCAAATTTCAATTGCTGGACCTGCTTCGTATTTAGCCTCACTTCAGTGTCTCTGTCCTGGTCAGCCGAGTGTAGGTCGGCGCTCCGCCGTGATTGAGGTGAAGAGCATCACCCTAAACCCTTAGTGCACAAGCACTACGCCATGGCACTGCATTCCGCAGTTTTTTAACCCAGCAGCCAAGCTAGACACGCTGCATTGCCACTTTACACGTGACGTCCCCCATTCGCACTGTCGAATTTCCCAATTTTTGTTGAACTAAGCCCAAACAAACCCAACTGTACTCCCGTTCAGCTTCAAAATCCATGGCGAGCAAGATCTGCACCGTGAGAGCATCCGATCCGTCCATCGAGCAGCGATTCAACATGCTCGATGGCCTGGGGATGGCCGCGGAACTACTCGGCGGAGGAAAGCCGGCGCCAGGCGGGAGAAAAAGCGCAGATGCAGCGGATAGAGCTTTTCGCGGCGCCCCGCGCGGCGCGATATGCGGCGGCATTCAACCAGGCGTCATTCTCAGCGGAGCTGGTACCATCGCCTGGGAAACCTGCGGCGCGGTGAACAATATAAGTGGCCTGCGGTCGGCATTGGAAGCGGTGGTGGAGGAGAGCGGATGGGAGACCGACAGCTCGTTTGGGTCGACTCAGAAGTCGGTCGACAGCTCCGCCGCGTCGCACGGATGGGAGGAGCTGGAGCGATCGTGCGCCGCCATGGATTCGAACAACGTGCCGATCGACTGCATTGACCTCACGAACATGTTGGAAGAAGGCGTCGCGCCCGACAGCGATAATGCTAGTATCGAGGACGACAAAAACGAGGATAGAGACGGAAGCGATGATTCAACGAACGCCGACGAACGCACCCCCCATTTCTCAGCCGACGCCCCCGCTTCCCGCCCCGCCGCCCGCCCCGCCTCCCGCCTGAACCACACTTTCTCCCCCATCAATCGCCCAGACGTGGCAGCAGCGGTGGAGACTCCTCCGCCGAATCTGCACCGGCGCAGTTCTCTCTCCAGCGCGCCCGACTCGGTCCGCCTCGGAAACGCCAATGAAAGCAACCACGCGGACAGAGCGGCGGCGCGGGATAGCCACGGCGGAAAATACGCCTACAGCGGAAAGTATTACAGCGGAAGCCGCAGCCAAGCTCATTACTACTCTGATAGCTCGCCTCGACTTAAGGGGAGCCCTGCCCGATGCAGCTCTGAAGAATACGCCCCCCACAGCGGACCCCTCAGCGGCGGCGCTCACAGCGGAAGCCTCCTTTGCGACGGCCCCCCGAGCGAAAGCCCTCACAGCGGGCCATTGCGGCACGGATTTGGGTCGACGAGCAGCCTGAACAGCAGCCACAGCGGGAGCCCCCACCGCAGCCGTCCCCACGGCGGAAGCCCCGTTTGCGGCGCTCCCCAGAGCGGCCAACACAGCGGCCCCTTGCGGCACGGGTTCGGGTCGACGAACAGCCTGAACAGCAGCCACAGCGGGAGCATGGAGCTCGGCAGCAGCTACGGAAGCAGCTTCGGCGGAAGCAGCCTCGGCGCGAGGAGCCTCAGCGGAAGCAGCAGTGACCTCAGCAGCGGCAGTTGCGGCACTGGTTATGGGGGGGCTGAGTTTAAGCCGTCGCCTTGCCACGTGCTCCTGCGGCAGAGTAGTGCGGGAGACGTGTCACCTCTCGTGTCACCTCTTGTGTCATGCACGCCTAGTGTGACTGTCGCATCTGCAGCAGCGCGCCTCCGTCCCACCAGCAGTGGGGAAACCGGTGCAACTGGGGAAGGTAGACCTGTTCAGGCTGGTCTAAATAAAGGGGCAACTGTTGCTCCTCCGTCCCAGCAGCGCCCGTCCGTCCCAGCAGCAGTGGGGAATCCGGCTGCTGCTGGCATTTGCAAACCCGGTGGGGTGACAGTGTTGGTAAAGAACGGGGCTAACCCCGCTGCTATAGAGGCTTATTTCAAGCTGAAGGCTCAAAGAGGAAGATAGCATGTGCTGGTTTGTCGTAGGAGCTACACTGGTTTGTGTGCTGTTCTATACATGTTTGTCTGTGTGAAGGTACATGTGTGTACGGTAGTTCAAGGAGAGTGTTTCTGTACATACCGTGGAGTGTTGATGCAAAACAACAGAGCAAGCAGGAGCGCTTTTTGCTGTGTTGAGACTGGGTTGTACTGTGCGTCCTGTAATGCACCCATGAGTCTGTGTTCATGTTGGTTCGTTGCACAGTACAGTAAATATTTACACATCTTCTCGGATGGGCTGTCACTGACCGGGGTTTGCCATAACTGGGCGCATACTAGTATTTTATCTTACATTACACATACTGGTAACTACCAGATACAACTCTTTAGTGCCCCATGTAGATTATTGCACACCAGAACAGTAGGAATACTCCACTGTCATGAATCCAGCTTGCCATATTCAGCCAATAACTCATGCAGGGTGTGTGAGGGTGAGCTCCCCTCCCCTACCTTCGCCCTGCTCGCTGGGATTTCATCTTCAAATAAGCCTCCACAGCAGCGGGATTAGCTCCAGCTCTCACCCTCAGCTTCGTTTGAGCTCCTTTAGCCGAACCATCAACAGACGCCCACGCACACCCACCACCACCTTCCTTCAACGGAGGCTCTTCAGACCTTTCTTTCTCCTGCACCACCACCGCCCCTTTTCCCATGCTTTCCAAACCGTTGCCCGTACTGCTGCTCGCCTCCTGCCCATTCCTCTTGATCTGACTGATAGAACCTGGCGGCGCCTGCCCTGGTTGTAAAACGTATCTGAAAATTGTTTTCGGGCTGCCCGTGTTGCTCCGGTTGTGACGAGCAGCAGAGGAATTGGAGATCGCAGTCAAGCTGGAATGGCGAGGAATCATGGTGCCGGGATCTGCTGAGTCAGGGGATGCTCCAGACAGGGATCTTGATGACACTGTAGGCGACGATCCATGCGACGATCCAGTTGCTGTGACTCCAGCTGCGTTGAACGCGTCCGAACAAGAATCCTGCTGAGTCAGGTGCAATAAGCTCGAAAACACCACTCCTGGGACAAGTTTTTGCGCTGGAAAAGCACCACCATTCGCAGGAGTCACGGCAGTCGCAGGAGTCGCAATGCTCGAACTTCCGTCGCTGCATGTGGAGCCGAACGAGCTCCCACCACTCTGCATGCCGTATTTGCTCTGTCCAGATGACGCCGAGGAGGCAACCGCGGAGTCGCTTCGCGACGAATGCATCGTTTCGCTTCCAAGTTGGCTGTGAGGATTCTCCGAAATGCTCTGAGAGGAATGCAGCACGTGCGGTTGGATGAGAGACGGACTCCCCAGGAACCCCGAGTTCGGAGGAGTGACGTCAACTTGAAGCCGACTCGGGGTGCTGTTTCGCGCCCCGCCGCCCGCCGCGTGAAGCGGGGAATGGTACGAAAAGACGCTTCGAGCCGTCGACGAGGCGGCTGCATTTCTGGCCGTGGGCGATGATGCTGCTGCCGCCGCCGATGCTGCTGCGGCGGCTGCGGCCGCGTCACTGGTGGTACTACCACGATGATCGCGACTCGCGACCGTCGGACGGTCCAGCGTGAAACTCCGTCGAGGCTTCGAGTCGCTCCGAGTAGGAGTGCCGAAATGGAGAGAATCGTCGTCGCCATCGTCGTATGATGGAGAGTAAGTCACCGAAGTGATGGGGACCACTGAAGCTGGACTAGACACGGTCGCGGCTCGGGACATGATTGCGGTGGCGTTTCTGGGGCCGCTGCTGCCGGCGCGGCTCGCAAAATAGCCGTCTGCGCTCGCGACGTCGTCGTTTGCGCCGTCGATTTCCAGATCTTCGAGGAGCGAGGTGAGATCTATGCCGTCGATTCTGGCATTGGAGAAGTCCATAGCTTGGCATCTCTTCTCAAGGTCTGCATTGATGGGGGGAAGAAACTTCTGTTAGGATATGTCGCAAGGCAATCCGAGAATGTGAGCAGCAGGGAGGTGACAGACAGACACTCGAATAGCTGACATCATGTCAGATGTATGATACATCCATGTCAGAGCCCAAAAGTCTACGACAAAATAAAAAATTTGAAGACTTAAGGATAATGTTGCTAACACAAACGGAACCGATGTGCTCACCTTCCCAGGTGCGAGCGTTTGATTCCTTCTGCGAATAGCCTCTGTTAAGTAAGCCGCAATTCCCGGACGCATGGTTCACCATGGCGGAACTCATGATCGCGGCGCGTATACCCTCTGAGCGCTTCGTGCACTCACTACAAGGAGAGCGCTTAGAGAAGTTCAGAGTGAACAAATCGGCGGCCTGGAGAATGACAAATGGTTTCGGGAAATGTGAATCAACATAAGCAGGAAACGGTTCCTTATTTGTTTAGCGCCCCAAGGCTGTGACGAAAGGTCGAAATTCAGTTTGTTCTGTGCAACACTCCTAGAAAACGGTTCAAAACGGCATGTGGGTTTTTACATCGGTAATTCTGGTTGCAGAATCGTGAAGTGCCTCCTCCAGCCTTGGAATGAAATTGGTTGGATTGCGAGAAGTCCAACTCAGGCGTGCACAGAGGCCGCTACTGTGAGTGAAGCATCTACACTATACCGTTCTGGAAACGTCGGCACCGATTTTCACCGCCTCAAAAGCCACTCTCGAAGCCAATTGCACAAGCACAATGATCGAAGGCAGGCGCCACAAGAACGAGGAAATGGGATATTCCATTCCATTTCGTGATCAAACCACTGGACAGGTGGTGTCCCCTTCTCCGAGCGTCAAGTTGCATCCAGTGGTGGTGGTGAGGTGAACCGAAGACTGATACTCACATGGAAACACCACAGTGACCCACCACAGTGAACGCAGAGGTTTCGGGTCGGGTCGGGTCACGGTCATGTCCTCTCGCGCGTCGTCTCGTCACCTGTGACGGCCTTGCTCTACACTTGATCTGGCGTTGCCATGTCGGAAATTACACCCTCTCACTTTTCACCCAGAAAACGGAGAGCTTCCAGACCAGAACTTTACCGGAAGCATTTTTTTGGACCACTGTGCCCATTTCCGGCAACCATTTCTAAATATGAAATGTGTGCAACATACACCTGATGCCCTTTTCGATTATTCATTCATCGGGATTACCGTACCATTCGACACGCTGCTATCAGGGCTTAAAAAGGCTTCCGGATCATCAACAGGTTATAATATTTGGGTAATTTAACGTGTTTTGCATTACTGGATTGAAAGCCTTACACGTGATCAAGAAGAAAAGTGTTTGGGATGGGCTTGTGGCGATTGAGCCGTTGCCAGTAAACTTAAACCGTCGCTCTTGTCCACCACCAGAAACTGTGTTCAGTGTAACCTACAGTTAAACAGTGCCCGAAGCGTGACACCTAGGAAGCAACTCATGAAACTTCGTCAGTCAAGCTCACGTTTTTGTGGCGAATGCTGCTGTACCAAGCAGCCAAACCACACTTGGCTCTAAACGCGCCAATAAATGATCTCCTAGGAACACCAATGGCGACATGCCAAGTTCATCGCGTTTTTGTGTGTTGTGGATGGTCTTGTCTGGTCTAGTAAGGAAGACATTGCTGGCGAAGCAGGAAAAACTGGTTGGTGCAGCTCACTTTTGACCTGAATACAATCAATACCCATTACAAGAACACCCGGTAGCCGGGCGACATATGCGTGAAACGAGTTTTAGCATTTCGCTTACTCGTGCGTACTTTCGCACTCGTCGTCACGGGAAAAACTAGGATTGTAAAATAAAAGTGGAAGTAAGATAGAATATGGGTGTTTAATTTTGTAACCAGGCCAACATTCTGATGACGTGTGTTATTTGTTGTTTATGAACGGTAGATGTTAACTTCCTCATTTTGATGACTGTACTCCAAAATTTTGCACGATGCTAAATTTATTCACCCCACGGGCAAAAACGTTCGCGAGTGAGTAAATTTCCAATTGTGATAATCAAATGTTTTGACAGCCCATGTTTTCTGGTGTCTTGATCGTGCACGCGTTCAAAGTGTGGCGATGCTACCTCACCGGAGCCAACGTGAGAGTACGGACAGACCACAGATTACTACAGTACCGTACCTTCGCGCCCAACAGAACCTTAATCCGCGATATATTTGCTGGTTGGACTATATAGAGTTCAACTTCCACTGCACAGTCACGTACAAAAAGGGAGCACCGAATATCGCCGACGCACTCACTCGCCCCACTGCCCAACTTTCGCCATCCTACTCACCCAAGCGAACACCGTTTTAATAGGCCTATTCACCCATGGATACCGCACCAACCCATTCTTCACGACCGGGAATTCCCAGCAACTGACAAAATCAAAGGGAGTTTATTACGTAAATGCCTGTACCAATCACATTTGGGTACCAGCGTAATCACTACTACAGAGGAAGTGGAGCGCGCAGTCAAGCTGGAATGGCGAGGAATCATGGTGGCGGGATCTGGGGAGTATGGGGAGGCCCCAGACAGGGATCTTGATGACACTACAGATGACGATTCATACGATGATCCAGGTGACGATCTGGACGCATTGAATCCGGCTGTGTTGGGAGCTTCTAAAGCGGCGCCCTGATGAGGAGGCAGGTGCATCGGGCTTGAAAACACCATTCGTGCTAGAAACTTCTGCGCTGGGAAAACACTAGAAGACGCAGCAGCTGTCGCCGCAGTCGCAGCAATCGCTGCAGTCGCAGAAGCTGTCGCAATGGTGAAACTCCTATGGCTGCACGTTAAACCGAACGAGCTCTAACCACTCTGCATTGCGTATTTACTCCTCCCGTACGACGCCGAGGAGGAAACCGCAGAGTCGCTTTGCGACGAATGCATCTGCAGCGGGGGTGTGGGGATATTTTCAAAAGCGCTTTGAGAGGAATGCGGCAGCTGCGACAGAGTGAAAGTGTGCACATCCACAATTCTTTGGAAGAATCCGGAGTTCGGAGGAGTGATGTCAACTGAAAGCTGGTTGGGCGTAGTGCTGTGTCGCGCTCCGCCGCCGCCCACCACGTGAAGAGGGGAATGGTATGGAAAGAAGCTCCGAGTCGTCAACGCGGCGGAATTTTTGTTTGCGGGCAATGACGCAGCTGTAGTCGCAGAGTTCTCTTAACTGCGACGGCTTTCCAGCGTGAAACTTCGTCGTCGAGACTTCGAGTCGCTCCCGGTCGAAGTGTCGAAGTGGGGGGAATCGTCGCCGCTGTCGTGGGCTAGTGGAGTATAAGTTACTGACGTATGACCCACCTGGGAGGATTTCCAGATCTTCGAGGAGCGAGGTGAGATCTATGCCGTCGATTCTGGCATTGGATGAGTCCATGGCTTGGCATCTCTTCTCAAGGTCTGCATTGATGGGGGGAGGAATGTCAAGAAAATATTGTTTCTGGTTAATAACACAACAAGGTCACACAACAAGAATGTAAATCCAGTTGCGTACGAGACAGCGCCGCTGCACAAGCTCGAACGCGTATATTGTAGCAAATGCGAATAGGAGAACATGCGATTAGGTCCACACCGTGACGAGTTGCGCTCACCTTCCCAAGTCTGAGCGTTTGCTTCCTTCTGCGAAAAGCTTCTGCTCAGTAACAAACTGTGATTTCCATACTCATGGTTTACTATGGCGGAACTCATAGTCGCAGCGCGTATACTCTCTATGCGCTTGGTGCTTAAGCTTCAGCCGAAGCGTTAGTGCAACGCGAGTGACGATCGTGTGATTCTATACTAGAATTTCTAGTGGCGCTGTTGCGATCACAAATGCGATGAATGGAACCAGCAAGGGCTTTAGTCTCCTAAAGGCATGACGAAAGGTTGACCTGAACAACCTTCATTCAGTGTGGTTGACCGCGGATCTGTATATTAACGATCGAATTGGCGTGGTTCTATTCTCTTTTTTATTTGTGGGCGAATCTGGTTTGAATTTTTGGGATGAATTGGTTGGAGTTTTGAAAGGAAGTGGGAATCCTAGTTGAACAAGGGAAACCCCATTGCACCGAAGTTCCACCTTGACGCGAAGCGTGGACGACTGAATTGAAGCGACAAACGAAACAAAGGAGGAAAGGCCTAGAAGTTGCAAGGTTTCCTGTCCACCATTCAACCACTGGACGGATGGCGCCCCTACGTTCAAGTCAAGTGTCAAGTTGCAGTCGAGTTTGTAGTTTTGGTGGGCTCTCAGCCCAAAGAAATGTCCTCACTGATTTAACTTCAATTGCGAAGCTGCGATTTCAAACAACTGCAATTTCGTCACTGCGTCTAACTAGGCATACAGTTAACAAGTTTTCTGGTCAAGTCGTCTCACCGACCGCCACTACACCTGGTTCTCGATAATTCCACACCCCCTACCCTCTGTTTTATAGATACCCCAAACCTATTCTGGCTCGAAACGACGGACATCCAAAACTTCGGGGACTACCAATCGACATCACCCAGGTGAAGCATCTGAAAACTTGTGCAATGTATTTCGAGTGAGGATGGAGGGGGGGTGAGGTGCCCTGGGGTTCTTATTGTTTTCCGCAATTCGCGACAGGGGTGCGAGGAAGTCCCCCAGATAATTCGACATACGCCGTGAACTACCCTGCGAAAATGTTGCACTCAGGGTATGTACCTATAGGGTATGGCTTAGGGGGTGAGCAATTATCGAGAAAGAGGTGTACGTTCTTGACGTGTACAGTAACTCCCATGCTGGTCTTGATGAGATTCTTCGTTTGGGCTTGCCATCGAACCTCTGAAGATCATGCAGACGAGGGAGCATTTCTTCACCACACACACATGTGTGCGGGTGACGTGGATTTGGGGGACAAAAAAATCCCCTTTCTGGTCTGGAGGTCTACCTGTACTGTACCGTGTGCCCATTAGCGGTAAACATTTCTAAATCTAGCGGGCACTGCATGAACCAGGAGGAACTGAACTGTATACAGTAGAAGCAATCCGTCGGGTAGGCGCCGCCACCCAAAGAACCCCTCTTGTCATTCGCGCTTTATCGTTGTGGCTGCGATCAAACGACCAATACAACCACGACAACACACTTTCGAAGTGTAAATGCATCATTAAATGCCCCCCCTCGGCGCACCAATGACGACGACCTGCCAAGCTCACCCGACCGACTGTGCGTGGGTCGGCTTGTCGTCTCTCGTCATGTCCAGTCTCGTGGAAAACACTACAGTACACTGTAGTTGCTTGCTGCCGAAGAAAGGAGGGTAGCTGGTGCAACACGCAATTGACCGGAATAGCTACACGTAGAAGCTTCTTGCATCTCTAGAAGCTTCTTGCATCTCTACATCTCATTAGCAAGAAGGACTAATGCACTTAATTGACATGTGCAAGAAACGTACCTCATATTGCATCATGGCTGGCAAAAGTTAGTGCTTCACATCCCAGCAGTTAATAATTGTCTGCATTGCCTACGAATAAGTGCACACGCACACGCGCACACGCACACACACGCACGCACACACAAACGCGTGCGCGCGCGCACACGCACGCACGCACACACACACACACATACACACACACACACGCGCGCGCACACACACACACGCACACACACACGCACTCAACCCTCCCCACACACACCTAACACGCACACGCATACATTTACGCACTTGAGCGACTCGGTTTTTTGCGTTTGTGACGCGTCTTGTCTTGTCCATACCCTCAATACGGTTCCGGTATGACGTGAAATGGATTAGATAACCACTACTTGTTGACAAGCAACCAAATGCCTTTATCGCATGAAAGCAATCACATGTCCACCTTATTCCTTTGTTGCAATTGCACTAGAGTGGCATAAGCACCATTAGATACACCTATGAGCTCCATATGAGTGCCCTGCTCCACTAGCCTCCCACCCTGCCACACGCGGGATTAGCATAGTAAAGAGACACACTACATTTTAAACACGCAAACATTAACCAAGAGTGCAGAAAGGCACGATACGGTGCCAGATGAACAAACCCTCCCCCCTTACTCCCCCACCCACCCACCCACCCTCCCCACCCACTCCTTTCCCCCACCCATACCACAGCAATGCAGTCCACATGGCAGGTGGTGGAGAGGTGAGAGTCACTCAGACACTTAACCATACCACACACCCTGTTACTCTGTTACACAACACAATTACACACTTCTTCCCATCCCGCCTCCCCCTCCCCCTCTCACCTGCAGCACAGCAGTGCAGTCCGCGTGGCAGATTGTGGAGAGGCGGTGTGCCACACACTTCATATCTCTGCTACTCAGCCCAGCACACCCCCCTCTCCCCAACCCCACATCCCCGCCTCTCACCTGCAGCACAGCAATGCAGTCCGCGTGGCAGATTGTGGAGAGGCGGTGTGCCACGACAATCGTTGTGCGGCCAATCATGATGCGGTTCAGCGCTGACTGGACCGCCACCTCAGACTCTGCATCCAGTGCTGACGTGGCCTGCAGGGGAGGGAGAACCATGCATAGAGCAGAAGCTTGAAGCAGCGAAGGATGTGTGAGTGAGTGACGGGGTGACTGCCTGCGAGCAAGTGAGTGAGCGAGTGAGTGAGCGAGTGGGTGAGCGAGTGGGTGAGCGAGTGGGTGAGCGAGTGGGTGAGCGAGTGGGTGAGCGAGGTGCGAGAGAGTGAGTGATGGGAGGAGCGGGTGAATCAGTGAACGACTGGGAAAGCATACAACTGGGACAAGATCCATCAGCATGACCATCAGCATCAGCATCAGCATCAGCATGACCATTATCCAGCAGCACCACCGGGTCTTTCAGGATAGCTCGGTCACCGGTGATGCGCTGCTTATAAGATTGTATGAACATTCCACCCATCACCACCCATCACCACCCATCACCACCCATCACATTCTTGTACCATACCTCATCCAGCAGCAGCACCACCGGGTCTTTCAGGATGGCACGGGCGATGGCGATGCGCTGCTTCTGCCCTCCTGACAGCTGCACGCCCCTCTCCCCCACCTGCAGGGAAAAAGGGAGGCAGGACAGGAAAAGGGAGGCAGGACAGGAAAAGGGAAAAAGGTCCTGAGGTGTCATGCTTCTGCCCTCCCGATAGCTGCACGCCCCTCTCCCCCACCAGCACGCACATCCACAAGGGGGGGAACAGATGCACTCATGCACGCTGGCTGCCCGCGCTGCTTCCACCACACCAGGTAAGCGCACATATAAGCAACCACCGCCCCTCCCACTTTGCTCACCTGCGTGTCATATCCCTGGGGCAGACTGCTGATGAACCCATGCACGTTGCCTACCTGCGCTGCCTCCACCACACCAGGAGATAGGAGCACATATAAGCCCCGCCCCTCTTCACCCCCCCTCCTCTCACCTGCGTGTCGTATCCCTGCGGCAGACCGCTGATGAACCCATGCACGTTGGCTGCTTGCACTGCCTCCACCCCACCAGGTAAGAGCACACACAACAAGCCTTCCTGCTTTCCCCCTACTACCCCACCCAACCCCCTCTTCTCACCTGCGTGTCATATCCCTGCGGCAGCCCGCTGATGAACCCATGCACGTTCGCTGCCCGCGCTGCTTCCACCACCTCTGCCTCGCTGGCGCCTGGCTGGCCGTACAGGATGTTGCCGCGGATGCTGGGGGGGTAAAAGGGTGTAAGGGCAGCATGGAGGACGATGAAGGGCAGGGGAGACGTGCAGTGTGTGCGTGAGGCGCCTCAACGCGCTGCTTCCACCACCTCTGCCTTGCTGGCGCCTGGCTGGCCGTACAGGATGTTGCCGCGGATGCTGGGCAGAGCAGTTGGGGGACATGGGAGCATAAAATGGTTCTACAGGTGCTGCAGGGAGTATGGAACGGTGGAGAATGGTGAGAAGGGTGGGCATGAAGAAAACGAGATGAAAATAGAGGAATTTTTTTCTCAAAAACACCACATTGCTTACGTGGTAGCAAAGAGGGCGGGTTCCTGGCTGACCAGCCCGATGAACGATCGCAGCGTCTTCAGATGAACGGTCCGGATGTCCTCCCCATCCACCCGCACGCTTCCAGCCGTCGGATCGTAGAATCGCTCCACCAGGGCCACAACAGAACTTTTTCCGCTGCCCGACGGGCCCACCAGCGCCAGCATCTTCCCCGGCGCTGCCCGGAGAGAAAAGTCTTGCAGCACGGGCGTTTCCGGGCGGGTCGGGTAGGCGAAAGAAACCGACCGGAACTCAATCTCCCCACGAACAGTTGAAATCACCTCAGCCGTCGGATCGTCCGAAAGAATCTTGGGCGTCCGATCTGTAGTCTTGAACACCGATCGAATGGCCACGCTTCCCTTGGCAATATCTGGAGCAAGGGTAATGCTCTCTGCTATAGCCATTGACGTCATTATAAGCACCATAAACGATTTAAGCACATCGCCGTATGAAGCAGTATTGGGAATTAAAGTCGACCCATACCAGAGGGCTAGAGCATATGACCCATACATGAAAAACTGGCTCAGCCCGAAACCTGCCCCGCCAACCTGCCCGCGAAGGAACGAGCGCCTGAGGGGGCCTGCCAGCCTGGCAGTGAACAGTGCGAGGATTTTGTCCTGTGCGTTGAATGCTGCTACAGTGCGGATGTTAGCGACTGCCTCTGCTGCTATGGTGGTGGCGCCCGCGTGGGATGAGTTCTGGTTGCCCGCGAAGCCTGCAAGAAATTGTTGCTGCGAAGGGGGGGAAAGGGGGTGAGAGGATGTTAGCGACTGCCTCTGCTGCTATGGTGGTGGCGCCGGCATGGGATGAGCTCTGATTGCCTGCAAACCCTGCCAGGAATTGTAGCTGGGAGGGGAGGGAAAGGGAGGGGAGAAGGGGTTGAGATGGGATAGAGGAGGGGAGAGGAGGAGAGAGGGAGTGATGAGATGAGTTCCAAACAAAAGAGAGATGTAAGAAATGGTGGTGCTAAGGTTGTTGCTGACAAATGCGATGACACATGCGGTCATGATCATCACTACCATCAGCAAGACTGTCCGTAGTTGATCAAAAGTACAGAGCGCCCTCACCCTTACCTCCATGAGTGCAGCGAAGATGAGCAGAGGGAATGTGGCGATGACGACGAGTGCCACCCGCCACTCCACCACGAACCCGATGACAAACGCGATGA
This sequence comes from Closterium sp. Yama58-4, assembly GCA_947470075.1. Taxonomy (NCBI): domain Eukaryota; kingdom Viridiplantae; phylum Streptophyta; class Zygnematophyceae; order Desmidiales; family Closteriaceae; genus Closterium; species Closterium sp. Yama58-4. Next base: position 213,925 of record CANIUD010000759.1, on the reverse strand, counting down.
CGATCACTGACAGGTTCTGCGTGGCGAGAGCAATGCGGTCCGCCACGGCTGCTTTGACTAGAGTGGCGTCGGTGGCGAGGCGAGAGGCGATGGCTCCACTGGCGTTGGCGTCCCGATCGAACCATGCCACCTCGTTGCCCAGGATGGCTGTGGGTGGGGGAGGCGGGGAGCAGGGAGGGAAGGAGGGATGGGAAGTGGATGGGAGGGAGGAGGAAGAGGGAGGCGAGAGCAATGCGGTCGGCGACGGCTGCTTTGACTAGAGTGGCGTCGGTGGCGAGACGAGAAGCGATGGCTCCACTGGCATTGGCGTCCCGATCGAACCATGCCACCTCGTTGCCCAGGATGGCTGTGGGTGGGGTGGAAGGGAGGAATGGAAGGAGGGAGGGAGGGAGGGAGGGAAAGAGGGGAGAAAAGGGGGGGAGGGAGGGGAGGTGGATGGGAGGGAGGAGGAAGAGTGTGGCGAGTGCGATGCGGTCGGCGATGGCTGCTGCGGCTGCATTGGCATCGGTGGCGAGACGAGAGGCGATGGCATCCCGATCGAACCATGCCACCACATTGCCACCATCAGGCATGAGGCATGAGGCATGAGGCATGAGGCATGAGGCATGAGGCATGAGGCATGAGGCATGAGGCATGGGGCATGAGGCGTGAGGCATGAGGCAGTAGGCATGAGGCATGAGGCATGAGGCATGAGGCATGAGGCATGAGGCATGAGGCATGAGGCATGAGGCATGAGGCATGAGGCATGAGGCATGAGGCATGAGGCATGAGGCATGAGGCATGAGGCATGAGGCATGAGGCATGAGGCATGAGGCATGAGGCATGAGGCATGAGGCATGAGGCATGAGGCATGAGGCATGAGGCATGAGGCATGAGGCATGAGGCATGAGGCATGAGGCATGAGGCATGAGGCATGAGGCATGAGGCATGAGGCATGAGGCATGAGGCATGAGGCGTGAGGCATGAGGCAGTAGGCATGAGGCATGAGGCATGAGGCATGAGGCATGAGGCATGAGGCATGAGGCATGAGGCATGAGGCATGAGGCATGAGGCATGAGGCATGAGGCATGAGGCATGAGGCATGAGGCATGAGGCATGAGGCATGAGGCATGAGGCATGAGGCATGAGGCATGAGGCATGAGGCATGAGGCATGAGGCATGAGGCATGAGGCATGAGGCATGAGGCATGAGGCATGAGGGATGCATAAGGCATAAGGCATGAGGCATGAGGCATGAGGCATGAGGCATGAGGCATGAGGCATGAGGCATGAGGCATGAGGCATGAGGCATGAGGCATGAGGCATGAGGCATGAGGCATGAGGCATGAGGCATGAGGCATGAGGCATGAGGCATGAGGCATGAGGCATGAGGCATGAGGCATGAGGCATGGGGCATGAGGCGTGAGGCATGAGGCAGTAGGCATGAGGCATGAGGCATGAGGCATGAGGCATGAGGCATGAGGCATGAGGCATGAGGCATGAGGCATGAGGCATGAGGCATGAGGCATGAGGCATGAGGCATGAGGCATGAGGCATGAGGCATGAGGCATGAGGCATGAGGCATGAGGCATGAGGCATGAGGCATGAGGCATGAGGCATGAGGCATGAGGCATGAGGCATGAGGCATGAGGCATGAGGCATGAGGCATGAGGCATGAGGCATGAGGCATGAGGCATGAGGCATGAGGCATGAGGCATGAGGCGTGAGGCATGAGGCAGTAGGCATGAGGCATGAGGCATGAGGCATGAGGCATGAGGCATGAGGCATGAGGCATGAGGCATGAGGCATGAGGCATGAGGCATGAGGCATGAGGCATGAGGCATGAGGCATGAGGCATGAGGCATGAGGCATGAGGCATGAGGCATGAGGCATGAGGCATGAGGCATGAGGCATGAGGCATGAGGCATGAGGCATGAGGCATGAGGCATGAGGGATGCATAAGGCATAAGGCATGAGGCATGAGGCATGAGGCATGAGGCATGAGGCATGAGGCATGAGGCATGAGGCATGAGGCATGAGGCATGAGGCATGAGGCATGAGGCATGAGGCATGAGGCATGAGGCATGAGGCATGAGGCATGAGGCATGAGGCATGAGGCATGAGGCATGAGGCATGAGGCATGAGGCATGAGGCATGAGGCATGAGGCATGAGGCATGAGGCATGAGGGATGAGGAATAAGGCATGAGGCATGAGGCATGAGGCATGAGGCATGAGGCATGAGGCATGAGGCATGAGGCATGAGGCATGAGGCATGAGGCATGAGGCATGAGGCATGAGGCATGAGGCATGAGGCAGGAGGCATGAGGCAGCGAGGCACGAGGCACGAGGCACGAGGCACGAGGCACGAGGCACGAGGCACGAGGCATGAGGCAGTAGGCATGAGGCATGAGGCATGAGGCATGAGGCATGAGGCATGAGGCATGAGGCATGAGGCATGAGGCATGAGGCATGAGGCATGAGGCATGAGGCATGAGGCATGAGGCATGAGGCATGAGGCATGAGGCATGAGGCATGAGGCATGAGGCATGAGGCATGAGGCATGAGGCATAAGGCAGGAGGCATGAGGCATGAGGCCTGAGGCATGAGGCATGAGGCATAAGGCATGAGGCAGGAGGTATGAGGCATGAGGCATGAGGCATGAGGCATGAGGCATGAGGCATGAGGCATGAGGCATGAGGCATGAGGCATAAGGCATGAGGCATGAGCCATAAGGCATGAGGCATGAGGCATGAGGCATGAGGCATGAGGCATGAGGCATGAGGCATGAGGCATGAGGCATGAGGCATGAGGCATGAGGCATGAGGCATGAGGCATGAGGCATGAGGCATGAGGCATGAGGCATGAGGCATGAGGCATGAGGCATGAGGCATGAGGCATGAGGCATGAGGCATGAGGCATGAGGCATGAGGCAGTAGGCATGAGGCATGAGGCATGAGGCATGAGGCATGAGGCATGAGGCATGAGGCATGAGGCATGAGGCATGAGGCATGAGGCATGAGGCATGAGGCATGAGGCATGAGGCATGAGGCATGAGGCATGAGGCATGAGGCAGTAGGCATGAGGCATGAGGCAGTAGGCATGAGGCATGAGGCATGAGGCATGAGGCATGAGGCATGAGGCATGAGGCATGAGGCATGAGGCATGAGGCATGAGGCATGAGGCATGAGGCATGAGGCATGAGGCATGAGGCATGAGGCATGAGGCATGAGGCAGTAGGCATGAGGCATGAGGCATGAGGCATGAGGCATGAGGCATGAGGCATGAGGCATGAGGCATGAGGCATGAGGCATGAGGCATGAGGCATGAGGCATGAGGCATGAGGCATGAGGCATGAGGCATGAGGCATGAGGCATGAGGCATGAGGCATGAGGCATGAGGCATGAGGCATGAGGCATGAGGCATGAGGCATGAGGCATGAGGCATGAGGCATGAGGCATGAGGCATGAGGCATGAGGCATGAGGCATGAGGCATGAGGCATGAGGCATGAGGCATGAGGCATGAGGCGTGAGGCATGAGGCAGTAGGCATGAGGCATGAGGCATGAGGCATGAGGCATGAGGCATGAGGCATGAGGCATGAGGCATGAGGCATGAGGCATGAGGCATGAGGCATGAGGCATGAGGCATGAGGCATGAGGCATGAGGCATGAGGCATGAGGCATGAGGCATGAGGCATGAGGCATGAGGCATGAGGCATGAGGCATGAGGCATGAGGCATGAGGCATGAGGCATGAGGCATGAGGGATGCATAAGGCATAAGGCATGAGGCATGAGGCATGAGGCATGAGGCATGAGGCATGAGGCATGAGGCATGAGGCATGAGGCATGAGGCATGAGGCATGAGGCATGAGGCATGAGGCATGAGGCATGAGGCATGAGGCATGAGGCATGAGGCATGAGGCATGAGGCATGAGGCATGAGGCATGAGGCATGAGGCATGAGGCATGAGGCATGAGGCATGAGGCATGAGGCATGAGGCATGAGGGATGAGGAATAAGGCATGAGGCATGAGGCATGAGGCATGAGGCATGAGGCATGAGGCATGAGGCATGAGGCATGAGGCATGAGGCATGAGGCATGAGGCATGAGGCATGAGGCATGAGGCAGGAGGCATGAGGCAGCGAGGCACGAGGCACGAGGCACGAGGCACGAGGCACGAGGCACGAGGCACGAGGCACGAGGCATGAGGCAGTAGGCATGAGGCATGAGGCATGAGGCATGAGGCATGAGGCATGAGGCATGAGGCATGAGGCATGAGGCATGAGGCATGAGGCATGAGGCATGAGGCATGAGGCATGAGGCATGAGGCATGAGGCATGAGGCATGAGGCATGAGGCATGAGGCATGAGGCATGAGGCATGAGGCATAAGGCAGGAGGCATGAGGCATGAGGCCTGAGGCATGAGGCATGAGGCATAAGGCATGAGGCAGGAGGTATGAGGCATGAGGCATGAGGCATGAGGCATGAGGCATGAGGCATGAGGCATGAGGCATGAGGCATGAGGCATAAGGCATGAGGCATGAGCCATAAGGCATGAGGCATGAGGCATGAGGCATGAGGCATGAGGCATGAGGCATGAGGCATGAGGCATGAGGCATGAGGCATGAGGCATGAGGCATGAGGCATGAGGCATGAGGCATGAGGCATGAGGCATGAGGCATGAGGCATGAGGCATGAGGCATGAGGCATGAGGCATGAGGCATGAGGCATGAGGCATGAGGCATGAGGCAGTAGGCATGAGGCATGAGGCATGAGGCATGAGGCATGAGGCATGAGGCATGAGGCATGAGGCATGAGGCATGAGGCATGAGGCATGAGGCATGAGGCATGAGGCATGAGGCATGAGGCATGAGGCATGAGGCATGAGGCATGAGGCAGTAGGCATGAGGCATGAGGCATGAGGCATGAGGCATGAGGCATGAGGCATGAGGCATGAGGCATGAGGCATGAGGCATGAGGCATGAGGCATGAGGCATGAGGCATGAGGCATGAGGCATGAGGCATGAGGCATGAGGCATGAGGCATGAGGCATGAGGCATCACCCTTCCACCCTTCCACCACCCACTCACCTGCCAGCATTTTCTCTCTGACTCGCTTCATCAGTGCTTCCCCTGACACGCCAAAGCCATAGTTGAGCACGGAATGCACTGGCAGGGCCAGCACGCCCAGAGCCGTGAAGACCAAAGCCCCACCTTTCCCAACCTGGCAATGTTCCCCCACGCTTCTTACCTGCCCCTCACCCCCACGCACCTGCCAGCATCTTCTCTCTCACTCGCTTCACCAGAGCCTCTCCTGGCACCCCAAAGCCGTAGTTCTGCACCGAGTGCACTGGCAGGGCCAGCACGCCCAGAGCCGTGAAGACTATGGCCCACTTGTTGACCTGCCGCTTCATCTCGTCCGTATCAGGATTGTAGAGAGCTGCTATCACCTGCAGAGGAAGGCACGTGGGGTGGGATAGCACAGTGTGAGAGGAAGGAGCCGTGAAGACTATGGCCCACTTGTTGACCTGCCTCCTCATCTTGTCCGTGTCTGGATTGTAGAGAGCTGCTATCACCTGCAGAGGAAGGGGGAGGGGGGAGGGGGGTGTGAGATGGCACAATGTGAGCCGAGCAGCGAAGACTATGGCACAATGTGAAGACTATGGCAAAATGTGAAGACTATGGCACAATGTGAAGACTATGGCAAAATGTGAAGACTATGGCACAATGTGAAGACTATGGCAAAATGTGAAGACTATGGCACAATGTGAAGACCTCGTCACCTGCTTACTTCTGAGTCGACTCAACAGTGTTACAGTGGTACAGTGACTCACGTCAATGAGCAGCAGTGCATAAACGGGGTTGAACGCGCCTGCCATCACAGCACCAGCCGCGCCCAGAGCCGTGAACGGCCACTCGGGAGCACTCATGCGCGCCAGACGCCACCACGACGCCTTCTTCTTTCCGCCCTCTCCTTCCCCTTCTCCTTCTCCTCCTTCTCCTCCTCCCTTCCCACCCTCCTCCTCCTCTCCGCTCTCCTTGCCCTCCTGACCGTTCTTGCCTGTGCCCTCTCCTCTCTTTTTGCCGCATGGTAGTAACGCCCTCAGGGGAGCAGGTAGCACCTTCCTCAGTTCCCCCCACACTTGCTTCCCTCCTCCCCCTTCCCCTCCCTCCTCTTCCTCCTCCTCGTCTGTTTCACCTGGGTCCACGTCAGCAGTGTCCACGTCAGCGCAAAGCCCACTGTGGCCACGTGGCAGGGAGGATTCTGAGAGGGAGCTGAGCGCCTTCAAGATCTTCCTTCCCACGTCCGCCTCTGCTCCTGATTGGTCCACGTCAGCAAAATGGTCTTGCGACTGCAATGCTGAGCCCTGATTGGTCAACGCATGCGAATTCGAGTGTGCACCCTCCCCTGCCACCATCTGCAGGCGTACCAAGTTAGCATACACGCCTCCCTCTTTCCTCGCACCTTCCTTTGCACTACCCACATTCTTCCCTTCAACGTCCTCCCCTCCCCCTTCCCTTTCCCCCTGCCCCACTTCCCCATGCGCCATAAGCTCTTCATGTGTCCCCTGCTCTACCACCCTCCCCCCCGCCACCACAGCAATCTTGTCTGCATTCCGGATCGTGGACAGCCGGTGTGCGATCACAACCGTTGATCTGCCGCGCATCAGCCCGCCGTCCAGCGCCGCCTGAACCACACGCTCTGATTCGCTGTCCAGCGCTGACGTGGCCTCATCCAATAGGAGCACGCGCGGGTTGCGCACGACTGCTCGGGCGATGGCGATGCGCTGCTTCTGCCCTCCTGAGAGCTGCACTCCCCTCTCCCCCACCTGCAGGAAAAAGGGAGGCAGGACAGGAAAAGGGGAGGCAGGACAGGAAAAGGGGAGGCAGGACAGGAAAAGGGGAGGCAGGACAGGAAAAGGGGAGGCAGGACAGGAAAAGGGGAGTGGGAGAAGGGAAAAAGGTCCTGAGGTGACATGCTTCTGCCCGCCTGACAGCTACACGCCCCTCTCCCCCACCTGTATGCCCATTCGTACACAGGCGAGGGCAGGGAAAGGGGAGTTCGAGTGTATGTACATTGTACAATCGCCACACCTCCCTCCAAGTCACGCCTGAAGGAGCAAACACGCCACGTCACGCAGAGCAAAACAGCCCCTCTTTCCAAACATAAAACCTGCAGCCCAGTCATCCCCGCTTACCTGTGGCTTTTGAGAATTCTCAAAAAACATACGCTGCAAAACAGCCCCTCTTTCCAAACATAAACCTGGCGTGTTTATGTTTGGAACGGTTTAAGCCCAGTCATCCCCGCTTACCTGTGTGTTGTACCCGTGTGGCAACGCAGTCACAAAGGAGTGCGCGTTGGCGATCCTCGCTGCTTCCTCCACCTCCTCCAGTGTCGCATCCTCCTTGCCATACCGAATGTTCTCCAGAATGCTGTGTGATGTGGGGAGAGAGGGGGAGAGAAAATGGTGAGGGTTGTGATACATCACATACAATATCATCATACACTTGCATCATCAGCCAGTTCACCCCACCCCACATCACCCCACCTCGTTCCACCTCACCATACCTCACCCCACCTCACCTGGTGGCAAACAGGGACGGCTCCTGGCTGACGAGGCCCAGCTGGGAGCGCAGCCACGTCAGGCTGAGCTGGCGCAGATCCGTGCCGTCCAATGAGACGGCGCCAGCTGACGGATCGTAGAAGCGCTGGATGAGAGCCACGACGGTTGACTTGCCGCTGCCTGATGGGCCGACCAGGGCGACAGTGGTGCCGGCAGGGATTGCGAGGGAGAAGTCCTGACACAAGGGGGGGGGGGGAGGAAGGAAACGAATAAGGAGTGTTTGAGAAGGAAACGGTTGACTTGCCGCTGCCTCATGGGCCCCACCAGGGCAATCGTGGTGCCAGCAGGGATTGAGAGGGAGAAGTCCTGAGAGAGGAGAGAGGCAAAGGAGTACAAGTACTGAAAATGGAGGAGACGGAGAAGCGACTCAAGAATTGTTTCAATTGAATTGGAAGGCAGCTCACCTTAAATATCGGCACTTCGGGCCGAGCCGGGTACGCAAAGCACACCTTCTCAAACTCCACCCGCCCCTCCACCGCCTCCAACTCCTTCCCACCGCTCCCCTCCTCCCCCTCCTCCCCACCGATCACCGGCCGTCTCGCTATAGTCACAAAGATCTTATACGCAGCGACGCAGCCCTTGGAAAAGGCGGTGACGTTAGGGAGGGCCTGGCCGAGCCCCAGGCTGCCGAGGGCGATGGCGAACATGGTGGTGAGGATTGACCCCCCGTTGCCGATGCCTTGGGAAATGAGGAGTCCGGAGAACCAGAACATGAGCGCAAAGGAAAGGAAAAAGAGGGCGTAGATGGCTCCGAGACCCACTCCCTTGGCTAATCCGCCCTGTGTTTGGCAGGGAAGGGGAGAACATGGGAGGAGAGGAAACGCGAGTGGGAGTGGGTTCTTCTGGCCGAGCCCAAGGCTGCCGACGGCGATGGCGAACATGGTGGTGAGGATTGACCCTCCGTTGACGATGCCTTGGGAAATGAGGATACCGGAGAACCAGAACATGAGCGCAAAGGACGCGAACATGAGTCCATATATGGCGCCCAGTCCCACTCCCTTGGCTAGTCCGCCCCGGATTGTGCCGGTTTGTTGGGGTTGGTAGGGGTGAAGAGGGATGGAACGGGAGAGGGAGAGACGGATGTGAGGGAGAGAGAAGGAGGTGAGAAGGCTGGAGAACCAGAACATGAGCGCAAAGGACGCGAACATGAGCGCGTAGATAGCGCCTAGGCCTACGCCCTTGGCTAATCCTCCCTGAGAGGTGGGGGGTGGGTGCGCAGAAAGGCATGGAAAGGAGAGGTAGGGGAGGAGAAGGAGATGAGGGGGCCGGAGAACCAGAACATGGGTGCACATGATGCGAACATGGGTGCACATGATGCGAACATGGGTGCACATGATGCAAACATGGGGGCATAGATAGCGTCCAGACCCAGGGTCGGATAGGGCCAGATGAGGGGGCCGGAGAACCAGAACATAAGGGCGAAAGACGCAAACATGAGCGCATAGATGGCATAAGGAGATGAGGGGGCCGGAGAACCAGAACATGGGTGCGAAGGATGCGAACATCGGGGCATAGATAGCGTCCAGACCCAGGGTCGGATAGGCAAGGACAAGCACCTATCAACGTACCTTGACGCCCAGCTTGAACGTGTCTCTTAAAGCCCGGCCATACGCCTCCACTGTCCTGTCCTCTGCCACGTATGACTGCACTGTGCGCACCTGCCCCACCGCCTGTGAGGGGTGGGGGGCGGGGGGGGGGGGAGGAGAGATGCAGAAGAAGAAGGAGAAGAGGGGGTGGTGAGGGAGGTTGTGCGGAGGTGATGAGGGACGTCCTGTCGTCTGCCACATGCGATGCGACTGCACTGGATGCACCTGCCCCACCGCCTGATGTGGTTAACAGAGAGGAGATGCAGAAGAAGGAGAGGGGGGGGGGGGAAGGGGTTCGTGGGGGGTGATGAGGGACGTCCCGTCGTCTGCCAACTTTTGAGACGTCTCAAAGGACGTCCTGTCGTCGGCCACATGCGATGTGACTGCACTGTACGCACCTGCCCCACCGCCTGTGACGGCACAAGAGGGGCCAAGAAGATGGGGGCAACGGCGGTGTGTGACAACTGCTAAGGGAAAACTAGAGAGTGCAAAGCGGTGGGAGATGGAGAGGGAGTGGGGGACGGGTGGTCGGATTGCAATACTCAGAATACTCAGAAGAGGGTGTCTTTTGAGATGTCTTTTGAGACGTCTTTTGAGACGTCTTTTGTGACGTCTTTTGTGACGTCTTTTGTGACGTCTTTTGAGACGTCTTTTGAGACGTCTTTTGAGACGTCTTTTGAGACGTCTTTTGAGACGTCTTTTGAGACGTCTTTTGAGACGTCTTTTGAGACGTCTTTCGAGACGTCTCAAAGAGGTGGGAGAGCGAGCAGGAGACGGGTGGACGGGTTGCACCTCTGGTTGCAAAGCTCAAAATATTCAGAAGAGGGTGCCTGTAGTTGTCACCACCCCACTGATTGCCAAAGGGACTGAAGCTGTCATCCCCAAAGCTAGAGTCCAGATGAATACAAGAAAGATGACTCTAGTTCTTGGGGATGAAAGATGTACCTGCTCTGCTATCTTCCCTGCTTCAGTGTAAGCCTTCTCGCCCTGAGTCATGAGGCCCGTAAGCACAGCCGCATAGATCCCTCCCGTGGCGATGATGAGCGGGCAGACAGCGAGGATGACGAGAGCCAGCTGCCACACGCTGGTGAACCCGACTATGAAGCCACAGACGAAGGTGGAGAAGTAGTGAATGCAGTTGCCCACCTGGTTGGGGGGGAAGGAATTGAGGGCAGGGGAGAGGAAAAGCGTACACACGCTGGGGTAGGGACAGCTGCCACACGCTGGTGAATCGGACTATGAAGCCACAGACGAAGGTGGAGAAGTAGTGAATGCAGTTGCCCACCTGGAAGAGAGGGGAGAGGGGGAGGGCAGGGGGGAGGGGCAGCAGGGACAGCCCCCCACAGCGATAATGAGCGGACAGACAGCGAGGATGACGAGCGCCAGCTGCCACACGCTGTTGAATCCGACTATGAAGCCACAGACGAACGTGGAGAGGTAGTGAATGCAGTTGCCCACCTGGTTGGGAGGGGAGAGGGGGAGGAGCATGGCATTCGGGGGGGGGGGGGGGGGGGGGGAAGGAGGGATACGCGGATATATGGAGCATGGGTGTCTGGCGTAGGCCCAGCTGCCACACGCTGGTGAATCCGACTTTGAATCCAAGTACAGCGCGTGGCAGCCGGCCATCTTCCACGCACGCGAACGTGGCCAAGTAGCGAATGCAGTTGCCCACCTGGTTGGGGGAGGGAGGGGAGGAGCAGCACCCGCATGCTTTGAGGCGCCTCACAGGATTTCCCAATGCACTACCCACCTTGTCTGAAATGGCGTCTTGCAGCAGGAGTACATCAGATGCCACGTGAGTGACGAGCACACTAGAAGAACACACCCACCCACCCACCCACCCACCCACCCACCCACCCACCCACCCACCCACCCACCCACCCACCCACCCACCCACCCACCCACCCACCCACCCACCCACCCACCCATCCATCCACCCACCCACCCACCCACCTTCTCCGAAATAGCGTCCTGCAGCAGCAGCACGTCAGTGGACACGCGCGTGATGAGCTCCCCCGAACATGCCTCGAGGTCGAAAAACGCCACCTCCTGCCGCAGCAGCGCCTGCAGGTACAGCCGGCGCACCCTTGCACTCTGCCTCTCACCCGTGTGCATCCAACAGGCCACCTCTGTCGGGGGTGGGAGGGGGAGGAGAGAGGAGAGAAGTGGAGGGGAGAACCGAAACACAAGGGCTCAGGTCTCTTCTCCTGCAGTAGCAACGCCTGCAGGTACAGCCGGCGCACCCTTGCACTCTGTCTCTCGCCCGTGTGCATCCAACAGGCCACCTCTGGAAAGGGAGAGGAAGGGATAGGGGAAGGCGAGGAGAAAGACTGAAATACAAGGCACCCTTATCCAATAGGCCACCTCTGCGGGGAGGAGATGTCATTTGAGGTGAAAATTCATGCGGGTTTGGGATAGACATGGATGCTGACGTGGACGATGACGTGGATGATGACATGGACAATGACGTGGACGATGATGTGGATAATGACGTGGATGATCTCTTAGTATATGCGGTGAAATTGAGACTGCGACGCAAAGGAATGATGTTTATTACCTAGCCATCCGCCAACCAAGCAGCATATTGCGATGTAGACCATCGCGAGGACAAACTGCCACATGCTCGCATACACATCACATGCACACCACAAGCGTACAAATTTGAGACACGTAAGCACAGACGAGAGGGAGAGAATGAGGCAAGAAAGCAACGTCATCAGGCGCAATGTCCCGCATTATGAGCCCACTCGCAAGTGTACAACAGCATGGCCCTCCCCTCACGTTCCTCGCCCGCTTTTTGAGTCCTAAACAACGACAAAAGCTATTTTTTAGTCCTAAAAAACCCCCTCTCCTCATGCTTCCCCCCCCATGCCCATCCCCGCACGTCCCTCCCCCCCTCGCCCCTCACCGTGTTCACGCTGGACAGGTCGTTCGTCCCAAACGAGTCGACCATTTTCCCCAACGACAGGAACGACAGCGGCACAAGTCATTTTCGAGTCCTCATAAATCCCCTTCTTGCCCCTCACGCCCCTCCCCTCACGCCCCTTCCCCATCCCTCACCGTGTTCACGCCAGACAGGTCATTCGTCCCGAACGAGTCCACCATTTTCCCCAGGAACAGGGACGACAGCGGCACAAGTCATTTTGAGTCCAACAAAATCCCATCCTCTCATGCTTTCCCCCCCATGCCCCTCTCCCTCCCGCCCCCTCCCCCCCCCATCGCCCCTCACCGTGTTCACGCCGGACAAGTCGTTCGAGCCGAACGAGTCCACCATTTTCCCCAGGAACAGGAACGACAGCGGCAGCGCGGCGCCGTGAAGCACGGCGCCAATCGAGCCGACCGCCATAAGCGCCCAGTCCGTGCGGTCCGCGTAGGAAAAGAGCCGCCAGTACGGCACCGCCGGCTGCTTCTCCTTCTTCTTCCCCTTCTTCTCCTTCGGATCATCCTCCTCTTTCTCATCCTTCTCATTCTTCTCGGTCGCCTCCCTCGCCCCTTTCGGCGTCTCTGAGACGGGGACCGACGAGTCGCCTACCGTCCTCTCTTTTAGTAGTAACGGATTTCCGCCGTCTGGAAGCCCAGTATGATCCATGCCTTCGTGATTCGCCGCGTCTGGATCCCCAGGATGGATCATGGCCGCGGCGCGCTGATCCGATTCCGCCCCGTGTCGCTTCATGGATCCGTCCGTTTCCGCCATTCGTTCTGAGGAGTCTAAAAATTTGAAATATAATTATGGCTTTATTGCCACTCAACTTGAGAGTCCAGATACCCAATCACAAGTACTACTGACGCAAACGCGCGTTATTAGTACAATCCTCTAACATAAAATGAGCTGCGAGACGCGAACTGCGATTATCGGGCTTATCACATCATGGACCATCGAGCATTTGCTTACGTTCCATGCTGGCACGAAGGCAACACGGGCTGTGTGCTGCTCGCTCTGATTTCTGCAGAATCGTGGACACGAAACATGGCACTCGAAAATGAGAGTTCTAAAATGGCTGTTGTGTTGTGTGTGGGGAATTTGTATTGTAGGGCCCTGGCACGTCAGGTTGACGCTACACACTGAGGAGGGCGGATTCTGACATGGTAGTGAACCCGGCAACATTCGGGTTCGCCAACGCGGCGAAGCTCGCCAGGTGCACAGCACACCTGTACTTGCACTGGCCTCCTGCCACCTCCCTGGAAATGAGGACGAAAGAACGCAAGGAGACGTGGTGGAGAACTCTCGCTGCCCGGACTTTCGTGAATGTTTGCCGTGCGAATATATTGTGGTGACAAGGTGCTAGTCTGCCTCAGCTTGGTCATTCACTTGTTCAAAGGAGTGTTCAAAGGTGATGAACACTGGGTTTGGGAGAACAGAAACAAACAAACAGCAGCTTCGCTGACGCAAGGGTGACGTTGCGGCTTGCGCTAAACCTTTTGTGATTGGTGCAGTACATCATCAGCGAGGGTTGCTGGTATTTTGCTGACACCAGCTCCACGCATGCGACGAGAATACCCATTTTGCTATCACATACTGTATTGGAGATTCAGAGGGTGAACTATTTACCCAAATAGTGAAGTCCACCATATCGAGTTGAGAGCAGTGAATCCTTCCTTCCGCTGCTCCGAACCGAACTACAAAAGACAAAACTTCACGTGATAAGGGCAACAACCCATCAACTGTCGCGCGTGCCACAAGAGTCAGTGGCATCGGATCGGATCATGCGTACACATGGTGTACTCCGTTTCTTTCGGTTGTGCGGTTGAGCACACCATGCGACACGAAACCACAGACGAGGTGCTCAAAATATTCTCGCGAAACCTCGCTGACTCTGAAGGAACCCCAAGAAGGACTTGCTTTATACCGTACCACTTCGCTGATTCGCGAATAAATCTGTTTGTTGGCTGGTTGCCTCCTCGTTCCGCAAAAGCTTGTTCGGATCCGAACGGGTTACCCGAGGCAAATCGTTGTTGGAGCATTGCTGGTTGGTCCTTCTCGGGCTGGAATCAGCCAAGCAGCTTCGATGTTTGAATGGAATTGCTGCTTGGTCCTTTTCGGACTGAAATCAGCCAAGCAGCTTCGATGTTTGAATTGAATGCTGCAAGCATTGACGCGGAAATGAAGACATTGCCCCTTTCGCACCGACCACGAACGGACCATGAGGGGACAAGAGGGAGAAAGGAAGCGTAGCCATTTATGTTCAGTACAAAAATACAAGACTTCGGTCACTCTAGTTCACAAAGCCTCCGCGCCTCGCTCTCGCCCTCCAACCTTGGGTTGTAACGGCAGATGCGGCGGCGATAACCACTTACACTTCGGCTGCTACGCTCGCGGCCTCGCCGTTGTGGGCACATCTTAGTGCAAACGCCCACGGTGTATTTAGGTCGCGAGACTCCATCACTTCCCATTCAACTGACGCCCTTGTAATAGCTATTCAAACCCGAAGCCTCTCAAAACTTCGTATATTCCACCATGAGTCTTTCGAGCGCCGCACTTATGCACAGCGTCGCCTTACGATGCGCTCAGAACTCGACGTGCACGAACGATCTCATTTCCCCAGACTCCACGCTCCCGCTCAGCAGCTTCGAACGCCACGACGCGGCTCGGGAGTGCGCCGGCCTAATCGCCAATCCTCAGTCTACTACCGTCAGAGCGCGGGCGACGTTGCAGTGCATTGACGCGAAGCCGCGGCAACTCTCGACGATGGAAGCTCCAATTTCTCCTACCTGTGATACCAGAATCGGACAGGAAACAGGATATTTTCACCTCTGCACACCGCGTCGTGATGCACTCGTAGCGCTACCGGATCGGCGAGACTGCGCAGAGGCGTTGTGCCCGTCCTGCTCACGGCGAATCGCAGAGCTCGTGTGCGATCCCATGTGGATTGACGACGCTCGGTCGCGCATCCGCGGGGCGGCGCTTGCTGTCGTCGAGGCGCAACAGGCTTCCGCGGAGCTAAGCGCGCGAGTGGCGGAAGCATCGACGGAGCTTCTGAGCGCGGGTGAATACCAACTTGGTTCTGAGAGGAGAAAGTCCGGATCTTTTTCAACTAAAGACCGTCAAGACGCGAAGTGCCGAAGCCCAAGCTCGCTCGGACGCTGGTGGAGCCGGGAGACGTGTAACGACGGAACAGAAGAAATGGTTGGCGGAAACCTTACAAAGAATTGCAGTTCCGAGTCAATTGACGCCCTTTTTGCGGACCCTGCTAGTAGTCGGAACAGAAGCCGGCGAGTCTTTCGGAAATCAGCCACAGCGGGATCAGCTAGCCTGCAAGACATTGAAGTGACCATTCCACCTCAGTTCATTCGGCGAACGCAAACCTCGTCGCCGCGAAATGCGGTGGCAGATGCTACTCTTAGAGAAAGGCGTGGCGGAATAGTTGACATTGTGCGACACGCATTTATGAAGCCCGCGTCCACATCGTGATGTGTAGCTGTGTGATGGGCCCCTTTAGCCAGTAATGTATAGTTAATGATGAATTTGAGGGTCCTTTTGTGAACTATGCAATATCGGGAGGAACATATACACGATATATAAGGGCGTGTCTACTGCGTACATTCACTGTTTACAGTTCATCAGTCGCGGTGCAAGTGCATATCAAACGGTGCACAACGGTTCTCAACTCAAAAATTTCCACCGTGACGCAACACGCATATACGCCCAAAACCTTGATTGCTAGTGAAGAATCATGAACGCTGCCATGAACCTCTTGGTCCGGTTTGTGTTGTCTGGGAACCTCGGGATTGGCTTGCTGTCTGGGAACCTCGGGACGAATGAGATTGGCTGATCACACAGATAGTTTCTGCCCCGGATGAATGCTTTCGCGAACCTGTGGGTCCCGTCCATTTTGTTCTCATCCACGGATCACAGTTCTCATCCACAGAAAACGCATTCTCGACAGTAGGCAGAAAACGCATTCTTGACAGAAAACGCACCCTTGACAGTAGGCACCCACGCGTTTTTGTACAGCCCTGAATTCTGTCATTCCGAGCCGAACCGAACTACCCCGCCGGTTCTGTAGATTCCACCAAACCAAACTAGCAAGCAGCAGCAGCAAAATCTGTGCTGTTGTGGTTGGGACGAAAGGGGGAAGTCGAATGGTCCAGCAGTTCAGTTGCAAATGGCGTCTCTGAAAATGAGGTAATGCTGAACAATGCTGGTTCATATTGTGCTGGGGGAGGCGTTTAGGTGGTGGTGAAGCACTCACGTTTATGTGTGCAGCAGGCATTACAGCCATCGAGGAGTTACTTGGCTGGAAATTGTGTCTGTTCGTCTCTCAACCAACCCTCTAACTTATGTTATCAGCTGGAATTATTTCGACTGTCATTCTACCAGAAGACTTCTCCACCACAATTTGACGCATTCAACAATACATCGTCAGCACATTTTTCACGTTGCTGTTGGATAGAACCATAACACATGCAGGCTGTCTCGTGATCTGCTAAGAGCTCTCATCGGATAAGTTGACCGTTGCAATTTCGGCTTCCTATTCGACAAACCCACCAGAATGTCTCCGACATGGATAAGCCGAACTGCAATGCTTGCTCCGCCTTTTTTTATTGGCATCTTAACGGGATTCACACTGCTAGCTCTGCAGCAGTCAATGTCTACCAACTTGAAATTTCAATCTTTTACGGAAGACCAGCAGCAGACAGAATTTGTCGATTCGCACCAAATGCTCAAGAATTCCGTCGACAAAAGTTCGTTTTCGTTTGAAGAACGGTTACCAATTCGTTATAATACGTCAGCGGGGATTGTGGAAGGAAAATTGAATGTCCATTTGATTGCTCATTCCCACGACGATCTCGGATGGGTGAAGACAGTTGATGAGTACTACGTAAGTTCAAGCCACATATCATATATGCTTGTTATGATTCTTGTCACTCACGCTGATTCTGCGTACCTCCTCCACAGCTTGACCAAGTACAATACATCATCGAGACCGTCGTTGATCAGCTCGCAGATAATCCTGACCGTAAATTTATACAAGTCGAACAGGTGAGCTGTCGCGTCTTTAAGACGCAATATATGCCCGGATTCGCCGTAAAACGAGACATGCATTAACGCGTATGTTGCAATTCATCGTATGCAGGGGTTTTTCTTCTTATGGTGGCAGCAGCAGGGCGAGACAATGAGAAATAGAGTCAGGAAGCTTGTCGCTTCTGGTCAACTTGAGTTCATGTGAGTCCACAAGCTATCCAAACGATGAATCCGGTTAAGCTGAACGTTCATGTCGCCTCAGATGTCACTCCTCATCATAGTTGTGCAAGTCATTACATCTAAGTACCTGGCCTGTAAACTCACACGCCTAAATTTTGTTGTTACATGCCAAATTCCGGCATCACTTCGTGGGGCGTTGCCTCACATGCACGCGATTCTTCATGTGAGGCCAAAGGTCGAGAATCTGAGACACCACCTGAGCACTTGACGCCAATACATTTCTGCACATGCGACCGTTTTCTCGCCTTGTCTGCAAGGGGCTCGCATTTGCTCCCTGGAATAGGCTCTCACGCACTCATACCCTATCCTGCTCGATTCCCTGCTGTCTGGTGTGCTGTGCAGCAATGGTGGGTGGGTGATGCATGACGAGGCGGTGTGTCACTACACGGACATGGTGCACCAGATGTCCATGGGGCATCGTTTCATTCAGGAGCACTTCAACATCACTCCGCGTGTTGCATGACAGATCGATCCCTTTGGCCACTCCGCCACCCAGGCTAGCCTCATCACCTCGCAGGTGGGTAAAGTATTTCACCTGTGGTTTTTTTTCGTCTCCTCTCTGTAATATCCTTGTTAGCAGCAGCTCTCGTTTTAGCAGCATTTACCACCAGCCTCTCATCTCGGTCGGAACTGTTATTATCTGTACCCTAATCTCTTCTCTTCTGCCAATAATTCGTCATGCGTTGTGCAATTCTGCCACGTATACTCCCGTGCCGTCTCCCCCCCCTTGTGTCACGGCCAGGGTGGCTTGGACGCCTTTATCTTTGGCCGAGCGGACTATAAAGACATGGAGAAACGCAAAGCAGAGCAGAAGATGGAGCTTGTGTGGCGGGCGGGCACAGGGGCGCCCAGGGATACACAGGTGTTCACTGGGATTCTGTACGATGGATACTACTCGCCACAGGAGTTCCGCTACCAGCAGACAGACAGCCCAGAGTACCGATTCAGGGTAAGCAAGTTGGTGTAGAGTGGGTGGGTGAGGCTGGTTCGTGGTCTGAAGCATCATAGTGAGTCAGGCACAAGCTGTGGGCCTGGGATTGATTTAAGGGAAATGCTACTTTCAGGAGTTTTGGTACCATGAGTCAGCTAGATATCACAATGTCTTGGTTTGGAGTTAGTGTTGGGTTGTTGAGAAGTGGTTGACGTTCTAACATAAATGTGAAAGAACACATCAATGAAGCGTGTTATGGCACATAGGTGTGAGGCATGAATGGCATGGTACAGCACCTAATGTCACGTGCCATCACGTCACTCACTGTGACCCGTCCTCTCCCTTTCCTCTGTGGCCCTTTATCTATCTCTCACTGTGTGCATCGTCAGGACTGGCCGAACGAAAGAAATCCCAACGTGGAGCAATTTGTGAACTTCTTTGTTCAGGAGACATTGAACAGGGTGAGTCAGTCAGCATATGCAAGGTGAGTTATAAAGGCCATGGTGAGCGAGCATATACGGGATTAGTTCCGTTTCGGTCAGCTGAATGGCAAAGGAGTCAAGCACACCAAGAATGTCGTAGTTTCTTCCATGCATGTATGGGGGATTTTTTTACCTTCACCATCCTTCCATTGTCACCCCTCTTCCCCGTCTCGCCTCTCCCTCTGTCCCTCGCTCCCTCTCGCTCCCCGTGCACTCTCTCTCCTTCTTCCTCTCCTTTTCCCTCGCCTTCCCCCTTCAGGCCCGGGCGTTCCGCACGAACCACCTGCTGTTCCCCATGGGCGAGGACTTCTCGTTCAACGAGGCCATCATGTGGTTCAAGAACATGGACAAGCTCATTCACTACGTCAACCTTGTGAGTTGCTGTGGCATGGTGTGGTGTGGTGTGGTGCGATGTGTTAGGGTATGGTAAGCATGGCATCGCATGGACAAGCTCATCCACTACGTCAACCTGGTCAACAGTCGATGTGGGGTTGCTGTGGCATGGCATGGTGTGCTATGGTGTGAAAAGGTAGGGGTATGGCTTGATGTGGTTCAAGAACATGGACAGGCTCATCCACTACGTCAACCTGGTCAACTGTCGATGTGGGGTTGCTGTGGCATGGCATGGTGTGCTATGGTGCGAAAAGGTAGGGGCATGGCTTGATGTGGTTCAAGAACATGGACAGGCTCATCCACTACGTCAACCTGGTCAACAGTCGATGTGGGGTTGCTGTGGCATGGCATGGTGTGCTATGGTGCGAAAAGGTAGGGGTATGGCTTGATTTGGTTCAAGAACATGGACAGGCTCATCCACTACGTCAACCTGGTCAACAGTCGATGTGGGGTTGCTGTGGCATGGCATGGTGTGCTATGGTGCGAAAAGGTAGGGGTATGGCTTGATGTGGTTCAAGAACGTGGACAGGCGCATCCACTACGTCAACCTGGTCAGTTGCTGTGAGTGAGGTTGACATGCTATGGCATGGTGGTATGGTATGGTTTGGTAGTAGTATATGCAATGTGCTTTACGAGGTTCTAGAACGTGGACAGGCGCATCCACTACGTCAACCTGGTCAGTTGCTGTGAGTGAGGTTGACATGCTATGGCATGGTGGTATGGAATGGTTTGGAAGTAGTATATGCAATGTGCTTTACGAGGTTCAAGAACGTGGACAGGCGCATCCACTACGTCAACCTGGTCAGTCACCCCTCCACCCCTCCACCCCACAATCCCTCCACCCATCCACACCTCCACCCATCCACCCATCCACCCCTCCACCCATCCACCCTTCCACCCCTCCACCCATTCACCCCTCCACCCTTCCATACCTCCACCCCTCCACACCTCCACACCTCCACCCATCCACCCATCCACCCCTCCACCCATCCACTCATCCACCCCTCTACCCCTCCACTCATCCACCCCTCCACCCCTCCACCCATTACCCATCTACACCTCCACCCCTCCACACCTCCACCCATCCACCCATCCACCCATCCACCCCTCCACCCCTCCACCCATCCAACCCTCCACCTCTACCCATCCACCCCTCTGGGGGTTGTGAGGGAGAGGCGCCGCTGCTCTTGGGGTTGTGAGGGAGAGGCGCCGCTGCTCTGAGGGGGTTGTGAGGGAGAGGCGCCGCTGCTCTGGGGGGTTGTGAGGGAGAGGCGCCGCTGCTCTGGGGGTTGTGAGGGAGAGGCGCCGCTGCTCTGGGGGGTTGTGAGGGAGAGGCGCCGCCGCTCTGAGGGGTTGTGAGGGAGAGGCGCCGCTGCTCTGAGGGGTTGTGAGGGAGAGGCGCCGCTGCTCTGGGGGGTTGTGAGGGAGAGGCGCCGCTGCTCTGGGGGGTTGTGAGGGAGAGGCGCCGCTGCTCTGGGGGGTTGTGAGGGAGAGGCGCCGCTGCTCTGGGGGGTTGTGAGGGAGAGGCGCCGCTGCTCTGGGGGTTGTGAGGGAGAGGCGCCGCTGCTCTGGGGGGGTGTGAGGGAGAGGCGCCGCTGCTCTGGGGGTTTGTGAGGGAGAGGCTCCACTGCTCTGGGGTTGCGAGGGAGAGGCGCCGCTGCTCTGGGGATTTGTGAGGGCGAGGCGCCGCTGCTCTGGGGGCTGTGAGGGAGAGGCGCCACTGCTCTGGGGGTTGTGAGGGAGAGGCGCCGCTGCTCTGGGGGCTGTGAGGGAGAGGCGCCGCTGCTCTTGGGGTTTTGAGGGAGAGGCGCCGCTGCTCTGGGGGCTGTGAGGGAGAGGCGCCACTGCTCTGGGGGTTGTGAGGGAGAGGCGCCGCTGCTCTGGGGGGTTGTGAGGGAGAGGCGCCGCTGCTCTGGGGGTTGTGAGGGAGAGGCGCCGCTGCTCTGGGGGGTTGTGAGGGAGAGGCGCCGCCGCTCTGAGGGGTTGTGAGGGAGAGGCGCCGCTGCTCTGAGGGGTTGTGAGGGAGAGGCGCCGCTGCTCTGGGGGGTTGTGAGGGAGAGGCGCCGCTGCTCTGGGGGGTTGTGAGGGAGAGGCGCCGCTGCTCTGGGGGGTTGTGAGGGAGAGGCGCCGCTGCTCTGGGGGGTTGTGAGGGAGAGGCGCCGCTGCTCTGGGGGTTGTGAGGGAGAGGCGCCGCTGCTCTGGGGGGGTGTGAGGGAGAGGCGCCGCTGCTCTGGGGGTTTGTGAGGGAGAGGCTCCACTGCTCTGGGGTTGCGAGGGAGAGGCGCCGCTGCTCTGGGGATTTGTGAGGGCGAGGCGCCGCTGCTCTGGGGGCTGTGAGGGAGAGGCGCCACTGCTCTGGGGGTTGTGAGGGAGAGGCGCCGCTGCTCTGGGGGCTGTGAGGGAGAGGCGCCGCTGCTCTTGGGGTTTTGAGGGAGAGGCGCCGCTGCTCTGGGGGCTGTGAGGGAGAGGCGCCACTGCTCTGGGGGTTGTGAGGGAGAGGCGCCGCTGCTCTGGGGGGTTGTGAGGGAGAGGCGCCGCTGCTCTGGGGGTTGTGAGGGAGAGGCGCCGCTGCTCTGGGGGGTTGTGAGGGAGAGGCGCCGCCGCTCTGAGGGGTTGTGAGGGAGAGGCGCCGCTGCTCTGAGGGGTTGTGAGGGAGAGGCGCCGCTGCTCTGGGGGGTTGTGAGGGAGAGGCGCCGCTGCTCTGGGGGGTTGTGAGGGAGAGGCGCCGCTGCTCTGGGGGGTTGTGAGGGAGAGGCGCCGCTGCTCTGGGGGGTTGTGAGGGAGAGGCGCCGCTGCTCTGGGGGTTGTGAGGGAGAGGCGCCGCTGCTCTGGGGGGGTGTGAGGGAGAGGCGCCGCTGCTCTGGGGGTTTGTGAGGGAGAGGCTCCACTGCTCTGGGGTTGCGAGGGAGAGGCGCCGCTGCTCTGGGGATTTGTGAGGGCGAGGCGCCGCTGCTCTGGGGGCTGTGAGGGAGAGGCGCCACTGCTCTGGGGGTTGTGAGGGAGAGGCGCCGCTGCTCTGGGGGCTGTGAGGGAGAGGCGCCGCTGCTCTTGGGGTTTTGAGGGAGAGGCGCCGCTGCTCTGGGGGCTGTGAGGGAGAGGCGCCACTGCTCTGGGGGTTGTGAGGGAGAGGCGCCGCTGCTCTGGGGGCTGTGAGGGAGAGGCGCCGCTGCTCTGGGGGGTTGTGAGGGAGAGGCGCCGCTGCTCTGAGGGGTTGTGAGGGAGAGGCGCCGCTGCTCTGGGGGGTTTTGAGGGAGAGGCGCCGCTGCTCTGGGGGTTGTGAGGGAGAGGCGCCGCTGCTCTGGGGGGTTGTGAGGGAGAGGCGATGCTGCTCTGGGGGTTTGTGAGGGAGAGGCGCCGCTGCTCTGGGGGGTTGTGAGGGAGAGGCTCCACTGCTCTGGGGGTTGCGAGGGAGAGGCGCCGCTGCTCTGGGGGGTTCCGAGGGAGAGGCGTCGCTGCTCTGGGGGTTTTGAGGGAGAGGCGCCGCTGCTCTGGGGGGTTTTGAGGGAGAGGCGCTGCTGCTCTGGGGGGTTGTGAGGGAGAGGCGCCGCTGCTCTGGGGGGTTGTGAGGGAGAGGCGCCGCTGCTCTGGGGGTTTTGACGGAGAGGCGCCGCTGCTCTGGGGGTTGTGAGGGAGAGGCGCCGCTGCTCTGGGGGGTTGTGAGGGAGAGGCGCCACTGCTCTGGGGGTTGTGAGGGAGAGGCGCCGCTGCTCTGGGGGGTTGTGAGGGAGAGGCGCCGCTGCTCTGGGGGTTGTGAGGGAGAGGCGCCACTGCTCTGGGGGGTTGTGAGGGAGAGGCGCCGCTGCTCTGGGGGTTTTGAGGGAGAGGCGCCGCTGCTCTGGGGGTTGTGAGGGAGAGGCGCCGCTGCTCTGGGGGGTTGTGAGGGAGAGGCGCCACTGCTCAGGGGGTTGTGAGGGAGAGGCGCCGCTGCTCTGGGGGGTTGTGAGGGAGAGGCGCCGCTGCTCTGGGGGTTGTGAGGGAGAGGCGCCGCTGCTCTGGGGGTTGTGAGGGAGAGGCGCCGCTGCTCTGGGGGGTTGTGAGGGAGAGGCTCCGCTGCACTGGGGGCTGTGAGGGAGAGGCGCCGCTGCTCTGGGGGGTTTTGAGGGAGAGGCGCCGCTGCTCTGGGGGTTGTGAGGGAGAGGCGCTGCTGCTCTGGGGGGTTGTGAGGGCGAGGCGCCGCTGCTCTGGGGGGCTGTGAGGGAGAGGCGCCACTGCTCTGGGGGTTGTGAGGGAGAGGCGCCGCTGCTCTGGAGGGTTGTGAGGGAGAGGCGCCGCTGCTCTGGGGGTTTGTGAGGGAGAGGCGCCGCTGCTCTGGGGGGTTGTGAGGGAGAGACTCCACTGCTCTGGGGGTTGCGAGGGAGAGGCGCCGCTGCTCTGGGGGGTAGTGAGGGCGAGGCGCCGCTGCTCTGGGGGCTGTGAGGGAGAGGCGCCACTGCTCTGGGGGTTGTGAGGGAGAGGCGCCGCTGCTCTGGGGGCTGTGAGGGAGAGGTGCCGTTGCTCTTGGGGTTTTGAGGGAGAGGCGCCGCTGCTCTGGGGGTTGTGAGGGAGAGGCGCCGCTGCTCTGGGGGGTTTTAAGGGAGAGGCGCTGCTGCTCTGGGGGTTTGTGAGGGAGAGGCGCCGCTGCTCTGGGGGGTTGTGAGGGAGAGGCTCCACTGCTCTGGGGGTTGTGAGGGAGAGGCGCCGCTGCTCTGGCGGGTTTTGAGGGAGAGGCGCCGCTGCTCTGGGGGTTGTGAGGGAGAGGCGCCGCTGCTCTGGGGGGTTGTGAGGGAGAGGCGCCACTGCTCTGGGGGTTGTGAGGGAGAGGCGCCGCTGCTCTGGGGATTTGTGAGGGAGAGGCGCCGCTGCTCTGGGGGGTTGTGAGGGAGAGGCGCTGCTGCTCTGGGGGGTTGTGAGGGCGAGGCGCCGCTGCTCTGGGGGGCTGTGAGGGAGAGGCGCCACTGCTCTGGGGGTTGTGAGGGAGAGGCGCCGCTGCTCTGGGGGGTTGTGTGTGAGGGAGAGGCGCTGCTGCTCGGGGGGTTTGTGAGGGAGAGGCGCCGCTGCTCTGGGGGGTTGTGAGGGAGAGGCTCCACTGCTCTGGGGGTTGTGAGGGAGAGGCGCCGCTGCTCTGGGGGGTAGTGAGGGAGAGGCGCCGCTGCTCTGGGGGTTTGTGAGGGCGAGGCGCCGCTGCTCTGGGGGCTGTGAGGGAGAGGCGCCACTGCTCTGGGGGTTGTGAGGGAGAGGCGCCGCTGCTCTGGGGGCTGTGAGGGAGAGGCGCCGCTGCTCTTGGGGTTTTGAGGGAGAGGCGCCGCTGCTCTGGGGGCTGTGAGGGAGAGGCGCCACTGCTCTGGGGGTTGTGAGGGAGAGGCGCCGCTGCTCTGGGGGCTGTGAGGGAGAGGCGCCGCTGCTCTTGGGGTTTTGAGGGAGAGGCGCCGCTGCTCTGGGGGTTGTGAGGGAGAGGCGCCTCTGCTCTGGGGGTTGTAAGGGAGAGGCGCTGCTGCTCTGGGGGTTTGTGAGGGAGAGGCTCCGCTGCTCTGGGGGGTTGTGAGGGAGAGGCTCCACTGCTCTGGGGGTTGTGAGGGAGAGGCGCCGCTGCTCTGGCGGGTTTTGAGGGCGAGGCGCCGCTGCTCTTGGGGTTTTGAGGGAGAGGCGCCGCTGCTCTGGGGGCTGTGAGGGAGAGGCGCCACTGCTCTGGGGGTTGTGAGGGAGAGGCGCCGCTGCTCTGGGGGCTGTGAGGGAGAGGCGCCGCTGCTCTTGGGGTTTTGAGGGAGAGGCGCCGCTGGTCTGGGGGTTGTGAGGGAGAGGCTCCGCTGCTCTGGGGGGTTGTGAGGGAGAGGCTCCACTGCTCTGGGGGTTGTGAGGGAGAGGCGCCGCTGCTCTGGGGGTTTGTGAGGGCGAGGCGCCGCTGCTCTGGGGGCTGTGAGGGAGAGGCGCCACTGCTCTGGGGGTTGTCAGGGAGAGGCGCCGCTGCTCTGGGGGCTGTGAGGGAGAGGCGCCGCTGCTCTTGGGGTTTTGAGGGAGAGGCGCCGCTGCTCTGGGGGCTGTGAGGGAGAGGCGCCACTGCTCTGGGGGTTGTGAGGGAGAGGCGCCGCTGCTCTGGGGGCTGTGAGGGAGAGGCGCCGCTGCTCTTGGGGTTTTGAGGGAGAGGCGCCACTGCTCTGGGGGTTGTGAGGGAGAGGCGCCGCTGCTCTGGGGGGTTGTAAGGGAGAGGCGCTGCTGCTCTGGGGGTTTGTGATGGAGAGGCTCCGCTGCTCTGGGGGGTTGTGAGGGAGAGGCTCCACTGCTCTGGGGGTTGTGAGGGAGAGGCGCCGCTGCTCTGGGGGTTTGTGAGGGAGAGGCTCCACTGCTCTGGGGGTTGTGAGGGAGAGGCGCCGCTGCTCTGGGGGTTTGTGAGGGAGAGGCTCCACTGCTCTGGGGGTTGTGAGGGAGAGGCGCCGCTGCTCTGGGGGTTTGTGAGGGCGAGGCGCCGCTGCTCTGGGGGCTGTGAGGGAGAGGCGCCGCTGCTCTGGGGGGTAGTGAGGGCGAGGCGCCGCTGCTCTGGGGGCTGTGAGGGAGAGGCGCCACTGCTCTGGGGGTTGTGAGGGAGAGGCGCCACTGCTCTGGGGGCTGTGAGGGAGAGGCGCCGCTGCTCTTGGGGTTTTGAGGGAGAGGCGCCGCTGCTCTGGGGGCTGTGAGGGAGAGGCGCCACTGCTCTGGGGGTTGTGAGGGAGAGGCGCCGCTGCTCTGGGGGCTGTGAGGGAGAGGCGCCGCTGCTCTTGGGGTTTTGAGGGAGAGGCGCCGCTGCTCTGGGGGTTGTGAGGGGGAGGCGCCGCTGCTCTGGGGGGTTGTAAGGGAGAGGCGCTGCTGCTCTGGGGGTTTGTGAGGGAGAGGCTCCGCTGCTCTGGGGGGTTGTGAGGGAGAGGCTCCACTGCTCTGGGGGTTGTGAGGGAGAGGCGCCGCTGCTCTGGCGGGTTTTGAGGGCGAGGCGCTGCTGCTCTTGGGGTTTTGAGGGAGAGGCGCCGCTGCTCTGGGGGCTGTGAGGGAGAGGCGCCACTGCTCTGGGGGTTGTGAGGGAGAGGCGCCGCTGCTCTGGGGCTGTGAGGGAGAGGCGCCGCTGCTCTTGGGGTTTTGAGGGAGAGGCGCCGCTGCTCTGGGGGTTGTGAGGGAGAGGCGCCGCTGCCCTGGGGGGTTGAAAGGGATAGGCGCTGCTGCTCTGGGGGTTTGTGAGGGAGAGGCTCCGCTGCTCTGGGGGGTTGTGAGGGAGAGGCTCCACTGCTCTGGGGGTTGTGAGGGAGAGGCGCCGCTGCTCTGGCGGGTTTTGAGGGCGAGGCGCTGCTGCTCTTGGGGTTTTGAGGGAGAGGCGCCGCAGCTCTGGGGGCTGTGAGGGAGAGGCGCCACTGCTCTGGGGGTTGTGAGGGAGAGGCGCCGCTGCTCTGGGGGCTGTCAGGGAGAGGCGCCGCTGCTCTTGGGGTTTTGAGGGAGAGGCGCCGCTGGTCTGGGGGTTGTGAGGGAGAGGCTCCGCTGCTCTGGGGGGTTGTGAGGGAGAGGCTCCACTGCTCTGGGGGTTGTGAGGGAGAGGCGCCGCTGCTCTGGGGGTTTGTGAGGGCGAGGCGCCGCTGCTCTGGGGGCTGTGAGGGAGAGGCGCCACTGCTCTGGGGGTTGTGAGGGAGAGGCGCCGCTGCTCTGGGGGCTGTGAGGGAGAGGCGCCGCTGCTCTTGGGGTTTTGAGGGAGAGGCGCTGCTGCTCTGGGGGCTGTGAGGGAGAGGCGCCACTGCTCTGGGGGTTGTGAGGGAGAGGCGCCG
This sequence comes from Closterium sp. Yama58-4, assembly GCA_947470075.1. Taxonomy (NCBI): domain Eukaryota; kingdom Viridiplantae; phylum Streptophyta; class Zygnematophyceae; order Desmidiales; family Closteriaceae; genus Closterium; species Closterium sp. Yama58-4. Next base: position 186,974 of record CANIUD010000759.1, on the reverse strand, counting down.
CTGCTCTGGGGGCTGTGAGGGAGAGGCGCCGCTGCTCTTGGGGTTTTGAGGGAGAGGCGCCGCTGCTCTGGGGGTTGTGAGGGAGAGGCGCCGCTGCTCTGGGGGGTTGTAGGGGAGAGGCGCTGCTGCTCTGGGGGTTTGTGAGGGAGAGGCTCCGCTGCTCTGGGGGGTTGTGAGGGAGAGGCTCCACTGCTCTGGGGGTTGTGAGGGAGAGGCGCCGCTGCTCTGGCGGGTTTTGAGGGCGAGGCGCTGCTGCTCTTGGGGTTTTGAGGGAGAGGCGCCGCTGCTCTGGGGGCTGTGAGGGAGAGGCGCCACTGCCCTGGGGGTTGTGAGGGAGAGGCGCCGCTGCTCTCGGGGCTGTGAGGGAGAGGCGCCGCTGCTCTTGGGGTTTTGAGGGAGAGGCGCCGCTGGTCTGGGGGTTGTGAGGGAGAGGCGCCGCTGCTCTGGGGGGTTGTAAGGGAGAGGCGCTGCTGCTCTGGGGGTTTGTGAGGGAGAGGCTCCGCTGCTCTGGGGGGTTGTGAGGGAGAGGCTCCACTGCTCTGGGGGTTGCGAGGGAGAGGCGCCGCTGCTCTGGGGGGTAGTGAGGGCGAGGCGCCGCTGCTCTGGGGGTTGTGAGGGAGAGGCGCCACTGCTCTGGGGGTTGTGAGGGAGAGGCGCCGCTGCTCTGGGGGCTGTGAGGGAGAGGCGCCGCTGCTCTTGGGGTTTTGAGGGAGAGGCGCCGCTGGTCTGGGGGTTGTGAGGGAGAGGCGCCGCTGCTCTGGGGGGTTGTAAGGGAGAGGCGCTGCTGCTCTGGGGGTTTGTGAGGGAGAGGCTCCGCTGCTCGGGGGGGTTGTGAGGGAGAGGCTCCACTGCTCTGGGGGTTGTGAGGGAGAGGCGCCGCTGCTCTGGCGGGTTTTGAGGGCGAGGCGCCACCCCACCACTCCACCCCTCCACCCCTCCACCCATCCACACCTCCACCCATCCACCCATCCACACCTCCACCCCTCCACCCATCCACACCTCCACCCATCCACCCATCCACACCTCCACCCCTCCACCCCTCCACCCATCCACCCCTCCACCGGTCCACCCCTCCACCCCTCCACACCTCCACCCATCCACACCTCCACCCCTCCACCCATCCACCCATCCACCCCTCCACCCCTGCACCCCTCCACCCCTCTTAGAGGCGCCTCTCGTCTTAGAGACAGGCGCCTCTCCTCGAAGGGGCAGGCGCCTCTCCTCTGAGAGGCAGGCGCCTCTCCTGAGGGGCAGGTGCCTCTCCTCTGAGAGGCAGGCGCCTCTCCTCTGAGGGGCAGGCGCCTCTTCTCTGAGGGGCAGGCGCCTCTCCTCTGAGGGGCAGGCGCCTCTCCTCTAAGAGGCGGGTGGCTCTCCTGTAAGTGGCAGCGCCTGTCCTCTGAGAGGCGCCTCTCCTCTAAGAGGCGGGCGGCCCTTTTCCTCCCCCCTCTCTCCCCTCCACCCCTCCACCCCACCACCTTTGGCATGTTCTGGCATTGTGGCATGGTTATGCATGGTTAGATCGAATCCCCTTAACATCCATTAATATAGCATTCACGATTTTGTCAGCTGCTTTTTTCCTGCCCGACCTATACTGTGCATGACATTTGTGCTCCAGGATGGCTGGGTCAACGCCCTCTACTGCACGCCATGCAATGCCATGCACACTCTCACAATCCTCTTGTGCAACATGTGTTAATTCGCGCCCCCACCCCTGTCAGGATGGCCGGGTCAACGCCCTCTACTCCACCCCGTCCTTCTATGTGGACGCCGTTCAGAAGGAGAACAAGACGTGGCCTCTCAAGACGGGTGACATGTTCCCGTGCGTACAGACTGTGTGGTCTTAGAAGCGATTCAGTAATTTTAATAAATTCAATATTCACATTCAGGTTATTTTTTAACTGTATATCTTCCAATCTCGCTCCCCTTCCCGCTTTGTTCTCTCTCTCGGCCATACATTCAGCTATGCTGACGCCCCGCACTACCTCTGGACGGGGTATTTCGCCAGCCGGGCAAACTTCAAGCGCTATGCTCGTGCCTGCAGCTCCCTGCTGCTGGTGTGTTCTTTTTGCCTTGCCTTGCTTTGACTTGACGTGTCCCGACCCGGTGTATGGCCCACTCCTTCTTGCATGTTCTTGTCTTGGTCTAGTCAACTCCTGTCAGCCCCTTCCTTCTCCTATACCTTGCTATTCCCCAAATCACTTGGGGTTCTCTGCGTCCCTTCCTCTCCCATCTACTGTTCTGTCCCTTTCACCCCTCCTTTCATCCCTCCTTCCGTCCCTCTTCCTAATGCGCCTAGGCGACCACAATTCTCGAGGCTGCTGTGGGCAAGACTGCTCTGAGGGACTGGGGGCTGAAGACCCACAGGATGATCGCTACAGACGAGTTTCTGTTCGACAATCACCTGGGAAAGAACCTGAAAGGCACTAGCGGGGTGGAGGGGGGCGATAGTGGTGGGGATGTGGGAGAGGGTGGGGGAGGGGGGAATGGAGAAGGGGGAGAGGGGGGGAATGTGGACAGTGGTGAGTGGGAGGAGTGGGAGAGTGTGGGTGCAGGTGCGAAGAGGAGGAGGGTGGCGTCCACGTTTCCTTTGGAGGAGGCAGTGGCAGTGGCACAGCACCACGATGCCATCACAGGCACGGCCCAGCAGCACGTGAATGACGACTACATCCTCCGACTGCACAGAGCAGCACAGGAGGTGAGGAATGGGGGGAAGAAGATGGAACGGTGGGAAGAGGGGTCTCTGGGGGGGGGGGGGAGGGACTGCTGTGAATTCTGCCTGCATTTACACAGTCAGACTTCAAGAAACGTCTCAACAGGGAGTGAGGTGAGAGGCGAGGTGCCGGGTTACTTTTCTCAGTCTATGGTGCGGTAGTCATACACTCCCTTTTAAGCAACCCACCCAATTTGACACGTCTTTTCTCTCTCTCCTCGCTGTTTCTCCCCTCCTTGCAATCACTCCAGGCCTCCACTGTAGTGGCGGCTGCTCTCGTTCACCTCATCACCCAAGCAGCCCCCACCACTCTACCTTCGCGCTCCTCTTCCCCAACGTCCAGCTCGACTCCCCAAGAACCATCTCGAGCCTTCTTCACTCCCACAGCCGACCCAACAATGGGGCCCTCAGACTTCCCTCCTTTCAATTCCCAGCCTGGTGACCCCACGCTTGATCCTGCTGCTCAGTTACAAGCCGAGCCATGGGCTCCTGCAGACCCGGATCAACCCCAGTCGTTTCCCGAGAAGCCAACCCTCGAAACTGCTAGTCCCTTTGACCCTTCCATGCCGGAGAGTAGCGAGACTGACCCGCTTTTCGCTCAGCTGCACCCAGAATTGACTCAGGGCGAGGCAGGCTCGAATGAGGGAGACCAACAGCAGGCAGCAGACATGTCGTCGTTCTTCCCTTACAATCGCCAAGTGCCTCCTGTTGAAGAGACACTCCAGTCGCAGGAGAGAGTGCAATGGACAGATGCGAATCAACAGGAACAGCCCACAGGAACCGTTGATGTTCATGCTCCACAAGAGGAGGTTTCGCCTGGGAGAAGGGGGCAAGAGATGGTGCTGAGGGGAAGAGACACCATCACAGGAGCAGAAAGTAGCAGATTGGTGCGTGGGAAAGGGGAGGCAGGCTGGGAAATGGGGGGAGAAGGAAGTGGCGCAGGCAGCAACAACAGGGGAAGGCGACTTTTGAGGGAGGCGGGAGTTGTGAGCGATGTGCGTCAAGCGAGGGAGGACAACGAGCAAGCGAGCACAGAGGGTGGTGACCGAAGGAGTGCAAGCGAGGGAGGCGCGGCGCAGAACCTGCCTGTGCTGGACTTTCAGATGGTATGTGATGTGTTGCTTTTTGTCATGTTACAGTTGCTTCAAAACCATGCAGCTTCCAGGCTTCTTAGTTCTGTGTGCAAGTAGCGACCTCGGTTACACTATGTGCTCAGAATACGTTGCCCTCCCTCACTGTAGTTCCCTATTTTATATTGTTTTCTACTTACGTTGGCTTCATCTTCTTCCGCCATTCACACTCTCCATCCCCTTCCACACCCCATCCCATCCCCTGCATTCCTCGTCCATCCCCTTCTACTTACCTTTCTCCGCTTCTGCTGCAGTGTCCACTGCTCAACCTCTCTTATTGTCCTCCGTCTGAAACGAAACTCAGCCCAGACCAAGTCCTGGTATACCGCACCTCCTCGTCTCCTCTTCATGTCCTCCTGTCTTTAACCTGCATCTCTTCTCCTTCATCGTCCAGATTTCCTTTTCCACGTACACTTCCTGTTTGTTATTCGAGCCACGTCCCACGCTGAATTCCCAACCAGTCAACTACGTCGCTTTTAGTCGACTGAAAAGTCAACTCTCGAGTCCACTAACAAGTGACTTACTCGTGCTGGAAACCCAACCAGGTGGTGACTGTGTTCAACCCACTAGGGTGGCCCCGCACAGAGATCGTTCGGTTCCCGGTATGCCCCTCCTACCTCCTACAGCATCCCTCTTCCATTTTTCTCTGCATTTTTCATCTCTCTGGGTCTTTCTTCATTTCCCGCACAGCCTCCCACCTCATCCCTCCTCTACCCCTCCCTTTCCCCACCACCCCACCCCAACCCCACTCCCGCCCCCCTTTTCCTTCCCCAACCTAACTGCACCCCTACCTCTTCTCCTACCCTCCAGGTCGCCTCGCCATCGGTCCTGGTGACAGACTCGTCCAACTCACCAATCTCCGCCCAGATCGTCACCGAAACCCTTGTGGACCCCAACACACGCGCCCTGTACATTGCTGCATACACCGGCCAGTTTCCCGAGGAGCCCCAGCAGTCCCAGCAGCCCCAGCAGCCAGGGCAGCAGGAGGGGCAAACGGAAGGGGCCCAGGTGCAGCAGGAGGGGCGGGCCCGTGTCAGTTGTGTTCCGTGCCGAGGTGCCTCCTCTTGGTTACGCCACATACTTCGTCACTGCTGTGCCACCAGGTATGAGCCTGTGACAGCAGTAGTGACAGCAGGAGGGGCAGCCAGTGTCAGTTGTGTTCCGTGCCGAGGTGCCTCCTCTTGGATACGCTACGTTCTTCCTCGCTGCCGTGCCACCAGGTATGAACCGAACCAGTGCCAGTGCCAGTGAGAGTGAGAGTGAGAGTGAGAGTGAGAGTGAGAGTGAGAGTGAGAGTGACAGTGCCATAATCCACCTTGTTTTCCCTTAAACCCCTCCCCTGCACGCTCTTCCCTTCCTCACACACAGCCATCCCTGTTCTTTCGCCCATGATGTGCCCCCCACACAGGCACACAAGGAGCAGCCGTCATCAGCACAACAGAGTCAACAAAAGTTCCTGCCCTCAAAGACCCAGCTGGAACCCCCAACAGTGCAAACACAGCAAACTCTCCAGCTGAAAACATCGTTCTAGGAGGGTTTAAGGCCGACTCATCTTCTGGTGCTGGTGGCGCTGCTGGCAAGTCTACCGGTGCAGGAAAGGAGGGAGACGCTGCTCTGCGTGTGACGTTCTCCAAGGCAGCGTATGGCATGACGCAGATGGAGCTTGTCCGACAGACTGATGGAGAACAAGTGACTGTGGTGAGTGCGGGTTAACTGCTTGGGATGGGATGGGATAGCAGTGGTGCTGGTGTCGAGGCTACTGGTGCAGGCAACGAGGGAGATACTGCACTGCGAGTAACATTTTCCAAGTCAGAATATGGCATGACGCAGATGGAGCTCGTTCGACAGACTTATGGCGGACATGTGACTGTGGTGAGAGCTGGGAGAGCTCTCATATGCTTGCACAAGTTACCATGTGTACACAACGACTCTGAATGCCAGTATTTTCGTCTAGCATGACCTGGATCAAGAAGCTGTTGGATTGATCCCGTCACCTACCCCTCAGCGTGCATTGAGTTGATTTTTGAGGCGTCTCAAAAACCTACCCCTCAACGACCCCCTCTCACTCCGTTTATCCCCCCACCCCGCTGCTGCTTTCCTTTCCTGCTGCCCTGGCAGGATGTGGCAAAGCCGGTCAGGTCGGACGTAATGGAGTACGTCACACAAAAGGTACACAGCGGTGGAGAATGTCGCACAAAAGGTACACAGCGGTGGAGAATGTCACACAAAAGGTACACAGCGGTGGAGAATGTCACGCACAAGGTACACAGTGGTGGAGAGTGTCTCGCACAAGGTGCGTAGTGGACTATGTCACAAACAAGGTATCTGCTGAAGTGCATGTCCCCTTTCTCCACCACTTGCCATCTCCCCTCCCACCCGTTTTCCCAACCCACTTTCTTGACCCTCCTTCTCATTCTTCCTCCTCCCTCCCCTCCCTCCTAATCCCCATTCACCTCTCGTCGAAACCTCTCAACCCCACTCTGCCCCCCAACTCACGTCCCTCCCCTCTCCTTGCATATCCTCTTCCTTCTGCTCGTGCCTCCCCCTGTGCCTCCCCCTCCGCCTGTCAGGGTGGAGCCTACATCTTTGACCCCACTGCTGAAGCAGCCAACCCGACTCAGAGAGACGACCAGGTGAGTGCAATCAGGATTTTCCTGAACGCCTCTGTTCTGTGTCCACGCTAGCTCGAGCCTGACAGCCAGGTCCTGACTACTTTGGCGTCCACGTCAGCACGATCAGGGTCTGTCAGTACGGTAGTAGTCAAACATCATAAGACCTTGGTATAGTTATAAATGAGGTTACAAGTATTTGCACTCTACTTAAATACACAGTGTTTTGCCTTCTGGTATATCGTGGACTCTCCATGGGATGGAATGGAAGGAGAGACCATGGGAGAGAAGACTTTTGAGTCGACTCAAGAGCAAGTGCTTGTCACTCACACTCCTGTTTCATGCCTTTCCTTGGCCATGCTGACGTGTCCAGGTGTCCATCCGTGTTCAACGTGGACCAATCGTGGAAGAGTTCTCCCGTCAAGTTGCTCCATGGATCTCAGAGGTATGCTGACAGCCAAAACAATATCCCTCTGCAGCTCCTTCAGTTTCCTGTTTCTCAATGCTACTTGCATTCGCTTTCTTTCCTTCTGCTCCCACTCTCCCCTTTCCCCCCTCCCCCCTCCCCCATCCCCACCCCCCGAATGCTGCGTGCATTTCCTTGCAGACCTTCCGGGTGTACCCAGGGTGTGACTACGCCGAGCTGCACCATGTGGTAAGAGCCCTTCCTTTCACCCCTACAATCACGCACTCTGACTGACCTGAGAGGCATTCGCGCCCTTTGACAAACCACTTAGCTCACATGATTAAGATTCCAAGTGGTTGTGCTTTGCACACCTGTGCACGTGTCTGTGCTCTCTCAGTGCTTACGCATGATGGAATGCGCAAAACACTCCGTGAATGAACATCTTTGAGGCACCTTTAAAAAATTGCGCAAACATTCCGCTTAAAGCACCTCCCTGCACCTCACAGCCTTTATGTGTGCCGTTTCTTATACCCTATCGTTTCTCCACCCTCTCTCCTTTCTCAACCATTCTCCACAGATTGGCCCTACCCCGGAGGACAGCAGGGGTCACGAGGTGGTGACCCGCTTTGCAGCGCCCATCAGCAGCAACAAGACCTTTTTCACAGACTCTAATGGCAGGCGGTACCTCAAACGGGTGAGCTCAGTTCATAGACAGGTGCGATTAGCTTAAAACGAATACCTCAAGTGGAACGAGTTAGTGCTGTTGGCTGCTTGGTGAGAGCATCCTGATTTCTCTTTCACTCCTCTCTCCACCTTATCTGTTTCTTATTTCCATCCATCCATTGTCCCATCTTCCCTCCCACCTTCACGCACTTCTCTTTCCCCATTCTTGTTCTCCCATTCACGCACCTCCCTTGGTCTCCCATACTCCCTTTCTCCCCACACCATCTTCCCTTCCCTGTCACCCCCCTCAATCCCATGCCCTCTCCCCCAGGTTGTGGACCATCGCGATGATTGGGAGCTTACAGTCACCGATCCCATCGCAGGCAATTTCTATCCGGTCAGTCAACTCCAACCAATCCTTACTTTCAGTCCAATCGAAGTGACGATTGAGTTGACTCAAAAGTCACCTCATTTTTATCCTGCCAGTCCAGTCCAACCTATCCCTCAGTCCTATCAGCCCGTTGAGTCGAACCAATCCTTACTTCAGTCCACGCAGCTAGTCCCCGCCCCTCCCCCATGTGACGGTGAGTGCACTTATAGGGGTGTTTGATGCGCCTTAGGAAAGCATTCCTGCATCCTTGCTCTCTCCCCTTCCCCAAGTGGCAATGGGCGTTCATTGTCATGGTTTGAGTCCTCCTGAAGAATCCTCGCTGCTTCCTCGTTCCCCTCTCCCTCCTGCAGTTGGCGGTGGGGGCGTTCATGGGCGATGGCGAGTCACATGATGAGAAGTCCTCCTTGCTTCCTCACTCCCTCCTACCCTTCACTCCTATCCCTCTCACAGGTGACGGTGGGGGCTTTTATCGGGGATGGCGAGGCACAGCTGTCGCTGTTGGTGGACCGAGCAGCCGGTGCTGCCAGCCTGGCAGCCGGACAGCTCGAAGTCATGCTGCACCGGTGAGCCTCCCAACCCATGCTGCACCGGTGAGCCTCCCAGTCATGCTGCACCAGTGAGCCTTAGAAACATCTTACTCTGAGAACCTTGACATGCTGAAAAGATCTTGTTGTAAGGATATAATACAAACCTTGACTTGTCTGGGCACTCACAGTCACTGAGATGTTCCATTAACATCTCACCAAAATCTGTGATATCAAACCCCTGTGTGCGCGAATGCAGGGCACTGGTGACAGTGGACATGAAGGGCGTGGGGGAGATCCTCAATGAGCAGATCTCGTTCAATGGCAACAATCAACGCCTAATGGTATGCTCATCTGTGTACACAGTACGGGGAACTATGCATGGCATGGCTAGAAATAACATGCCTTCAGAAAAACAAGCTGAATTCAGGAAACGTGTTGAGCAAAAACTGCCATAAACGCAATCAAACAAGCAACGTCCAGTGCATGCTTCTTGAGTGTGGTCCTCTTTCCGTCATGCATTAACCATTCCTTCTTGGTCCGTTCCTTCTTGATCCCCTTCCCGCCCCCACCCTTCCTCTCCAGGTCATAGGCTCCATCCGCTTTGGCTTGCACCCAGGGGGAAGCACAGTGGCGGGAGATGAGGAGCACGCAGAGGAACAGCTTACAGTGACCACTTCTGCCGTTGCCCCTACTGATGCTGACGCCGCTGCTGCTGATCCCACTGGTGCTGGTACGGGTGCTGACAGCATCCCACCCCAGGGAGTTCCTGGCTCATGGCCTGAAGCACCCCCGCATGGAAGACGAGGGGCTGAAATGGACAGAGGAGAGAGCAAAGATGAGGCGCCTCAGGGTTTGTCAGGGATGGGCCGGCCGTGGGAAAGGCGTGGAGGGGAGAGGCAGGAGGGAGAGGGGGAGAGGAAGGGGCAGGGGGCGCAGTGGAGAAGGGTGCACGCCCAGCGCCTTATTGCTCCTCTGCAGCTAGCATTTGCTGTTGAGGTGTGTGCGCGCTTCTTGTTTGTGCTCCACGTGTGCTCTTACCATCTGCGCATGCTTTTCGTCTGTGAAATGGGTTTGCTGTTGACGTTCATTCGTGCCTTTTTGTTCTGCCAAGTCAACCCCACAGGTTCATCTATTGCAGCAATTTACGAGATCTTGCCAGTTTCCTCTTTATTTCTTTACCCTGTCAACCCACCACACCCCACTAACCCTTGCTCCTCCCAGTCAAAGGAGGCCATAAGAGCAGCCGAGGCAACCCACAGGTGGCGCTACTCTATCTCGCAGCAATCACACGGCAGCCGCCCCCCCACACCCCAGCCTGCTTACTCCCTGCCACCAAACGTAGCTGTTATCTCCTTCCAGGTCAGCTTCACCTCGCATAGCTCTGTTCAGGTCGGACTAAACTTCTAAGGGAGTTTGAATGTCAGGTTTGAATCCCTCTGATCTCCTCTCACATAAGCTCAACCCCTCTTGGCTCCCTTCGAGTCAGCTCGACCCCCCGAGCAGCCCCCTCGTTCTCCTTCGTTCTCACACACAAAAACACAATCGTCGTGCTTCTCGTTCAACATGGCCATGCGGCCATGCCTGCTTGATCCAATGTCGCAGCGCCTCATTGCCTCTTCCTCTCTCGTCCACTCTCTCTCTCTTGCATGCAGGAGCTGTCTCCAAGGAACATTGTGCTGCGACTGGCTCATCTCTACGAGGTACTAGCAGCTTGAGGACATTGTGCACCCTCTTCTGCTCCCTATGAGCCATACCCAGCATCTTTTTTACGCAGATACACATATGCTGGCCTCTCAGTTTTTTTTTTTTTTCTCTCTCTCTCTTACGGCCTTTTCACTATATTGTTTTACCCTCGAACACACATGGAGTGCACTGTGTAGGCGCTCCTTGTGTTGCAATGCCCCCCCCCTCTCTTTCTATCTCCGCCATCTCTGTAGGCTGATGAGCATCCAACACAGTCCAGAATCGAACGCGTCGACCTAAGGCAACTTCTCTCATCACAAAAGGTACTGCATGATATGCGATTGCACAATGCCCATGGCTATATTTCATGCAGTCTTTTTGTATGCCCAGCTGTTGGTGCACACCGCTTTCTGCCCCCCCATTTGTTCACAATCCCTTCTGTGTGCTCTGATTGATGCAGATTCAAGGAGTAACAGAGCTAAGTTTAATGGCTAATCAGAAACGATCGGAAATGCGTTGTCCAATGACATGGCGTGTCGATGGAGATTCAAGCCATTCAAAGGAGCACTCACTCTGGGGAGGCCCTATGGACCCAACTTCCCTCACAGTGGAATTAGCCCCGGGGGAGATCCGCACTTTCTCTGTGCAGCTCTCCACTCAATAAGTTAAAAAATGGGTTGGTTCGGTGGTTTTTTTCTAGGACACCTGGTTGATTCACTAATTTATTTTCAATTGCAGGATAACTGGAAAATGTGGATTCACTAATTTATTTTCACTTGCAGGATAACTGGAAAATGTGGAGAACGTGTTACATTCACAAACGCGTCTGCTTATCTTGGACGTTGCACACTGCTCCAAAAAAAATCACGCCCCGCCTGCACTACCTGACCCAACGAAGTACTGAACTGCCAGAATTGTTAACTCCCCAGCTCTGGCCTCAGGAACACGGCACCCGCCACTCAACAAAAGCACAATTCACCCATGCAGCTAGCCCATTCGCAGCACGACTGGTTCGACAGCAAGACCATTTACACGACGCCTGTAAGCGAGTTAGCTCTCCATGGAACAGCAGCAGCCGCCGCAATGCGCGCTGGACGCGGCGCTGAAGCGATCCGAGGCTGTAGACGACAGCACGCCACGTGTCCGCGGACACACCTTCCACGAAGCTTCTGTTCTGCCCGCGCGCGAATCCTCTCGCCGCGATCAGCCGCGAGAGGGTAGCGCAAACGAAATCCCCTGTAGCGCGAATGGCGATACTCGAGATAGCGATGCAGTCGCGACTGCTACAGGAGAAGCAACAGGGCGAGGGGAAACGAGTAGTGCTGTACCAGCAGTAGGAGGAGCGGGTTCGGTGACAGTGGATTATTCGGTGCTTATGAGCCGAATGCTGACGACTGGGTTTCAGGCCACGTGTCTGGGGCAGGCGATTAATGAAGTCAATCGAATGGTGAGATCTCGTTACTCGCGTCTCATGTTCCTCCACGGCCGTCCCTGTGCCTGTTCAAGCCGCTCTGTTAGTTTCGGCCACCGAGCTCCCCTAATTCCCCTTTCTCCCTACCGTGACTTTTCCATGTTAAACCCCAAACCCTGAACCCCGTTTTTCTTTTACCTCGTGGCGGCATAGAGACGACCAACCGCCCAATCCCGACGTCATAGGGGAGTCGAATGTTCTGCCTTTGCTACCTCTCCTTCGTACATCACACCCAGACCCCACTCTCTAACCCTCAACCCTCAAACCCCCCTCCCCTCCCCAGCTCGCGTGGCGGCTGAATGACGACCCGCCCAAGCCAGACGACACGGAGGAGGAGAGGGACCCGGCCTTCCGGTCGTCTGTGCGGTGCAAGATCTTCCTGGGCTTCACATCCAATCTCATGAGCTCGGGGCTCCGAGAGACCTTCTGCTTCCTGGCGAAGCACAAGCTGGTGGGTCACTGCCTCATGAGTGTGTGAGTTGGGCGCTCGGGGATTGTCTCAGTCCGTAGAGGGATAGAGAGAGAGTCTCAGTCTCCTAGTTGTCTGTGCGACGGTGCAAGATCTTCCTGGGCTTCACGTCCAACCTCATGAGCTCGGGGCTCCGAGAAACGTTCTGCTTCCTCGCAAAACACAAACTGGTGGGTCACTGCTTCGTGCGGGTTAAAGGGACTCCCTGCCGTTCGGTCAACTGTCTGTGTGGTGCAAGATCTTCCTGGGCTTCACATCCAATCTCATGAGCTCGGGACTCAGAGAGACCTCATGCTTTCTCGCAAAGCACAAACTGGTGGGTCACTGCTTTGTGTGGGTTATTTGGGGGGCTCGCGCGAGTTAGCCTTTCAAGGTCGTTCTCACTCGGTAAAGGGGCAGAGAAAGGAAGTGTCCCAGCCTTCTTGTCGTCTGTGCGGCGCCAGATCTTCCTGGGTTTCACCTCGAACGGTTCAGAGACACGTTATACTTCCTGGCGAATCCGATACTGGTTAACATCTTCCTCAACTGTGCATCATTTCTTCATCCCCCGTCTCCCTTTCTCCCCCCGTTTGTGTGAATTCCCCTGCGCTCATAGATGCTTCTACTCTCCCACCGACCCCGCCCACCCACTTTTGAGGCGCCTCAAAAGTCCCCTGCGCTCATAGATGCTTCTACTCTCCCACCGACCCTGCCCACCCACCCACTCACCTTCCAGGTGGATGTGATAGTGACTACAGCGGGGGGCATAGAGGAGGACGTGATAAAGTGCCTGGCGCCCACTTTTGCTCGGTTCCACCTTCCTACCCGCCCATCCACCCATAATCGTTCAGGTGGACGTGATAGTGACTACAGCGGGGGGCATAGAGGAAGATGTGATAAAGTGCCTGGCGCCCACGCTCCTGGGCGATTTCTCCCTGGCGGGGAAGGACCTGAGAGCCAAGGGGCTGAACCGCATTGGCAACCTGCTGGTGCCCAACAACAACTACTGCCTCTTCGAAGACTGGGTGCTGCCCGTGCTGGACGCTTGCTTGCACGAGCAGCAGACGCAGGTGAGGGCTAGGGGAGGTGAAAGGGAGTGTAAGTTTCTCCCTGGCGGGGAAGGACCTGAGAGCCAAGGGGCTGAACCGCATTGGCAACCTGCTGGTGCCCAACAACAACTACTACCTCTTCGAAGACTGGGTGCTGCCCGTGCTGGACGCTTGCTTGCACAAGCAGAAAACACAGGTGAGAGAAGGGAGGAGAGAGAAAATGTTATCATTCCCTTGCTGGGGAAGGACCTGAGGGCCAAGGGGCTGAACCGCATCGGCAACCTGCTGGTGCCCAACAACAACTACTGTCCTTGACTTCCCCCCTGCCCATATGTGCCAGCCTCGAGCAGGGCGTGGTGTGGACGCCCTCCAAGCACATCGACCGCCTGTGGAATTATTTTAACCGACTCACAAGTTTGACGTGCAGCTCTAACTGCACCGCACTCTCACTTCCCTCCCTCCCTCCTGTCTTCCCTTTGTGCTGCCTCAAGCAGGGCGTGGTGTGGACGCCCTCCAAGCTCATTGACCGTTTGGGGAAAGAAATCAACCACGAGGAGTCGGTTCTCTACTGGGCGCATAAGGTGAGCCTCATCCCCGCCTCTACACACTCAGCAGTTCAGTTCAATCTTTGTTTTTGTGTTGTTTTCTTCTTGTGATGTGTGTGTGTGTGTGTGTGTGTGTGTGTGTGTGTGTGTGTGTGTGTGTGTGTGTGTGTGTGTGTGTGTGTGTGTGTGTGTGTTTTTTTTTTTTTTTTTTAAACGAGAAGAACAAAAAAAAAAAAAAAATGTTCTGTGCATCTCTGTGTTCGTGGCCGCTTCATTGTCAGAACGGCATCCCGGTGTTTTGTCCAGCCATCACGGACGGGTCTCTGGGTGACATGATCTACTTCCACTCCTTCCGCTCGCCAGGGCTCCTCATTGACCTTGTGCAAGGTGCGTTGACCTGCGTTGACTCAGTTGACCTGGTCAAGACATGATCTACTTCCACTCCTTTCGTTCGCCAGGGCTCCTCATTGACCTTGTGCAAGGTGAGGGCTTGCGTTGACCTTGTTGACTTGGTGCAACACCAACATGACACACCCCCTCACCCTCTCCCTTGACACTCTCCCTCCTCCCCTTACCCTCTCCCCCGACCCATTCCCCTGACACCCCCCCTCCCCCTCTCCCCTCCTCCCCTTCCCAGACATCCGGCGGATGAACGGCGAGGCAGTGAACGCCACCCCCCGGCGAACAGGCGTGATCATTCTGGGAGGGGGGCTGCCGAAGCACCACATCTGCAACGCCAACATGATGCGCAACGGGGCAGACTACGCCGTCTACATCAACACAGCGAGCGAGTTTGACGGGAGCGACTCGGGGGCGAGGCCAGACGAGGCTGTGAGCTGGGGGAAGATCCGCGGGGATGCCACCGCCGTGAAGGTGAGTTTGTGTGCTTTTTTATCCGAAGTAAGGGTTATCTTGTGAAGGCGAGAGAGCCGGGAGCTAGTGCGCATGGTATGGAGTGGGGGGGCAGGCACGGGGAGGGGTGTTTCAGGGCGTGCAATGCCAACATGATGCGCAATGGGGCGGACTATGCAGTCTACATCAACACAGCGAGCGAGTTCGATGGGAGCGACTCGGGGAAGATCCAAGGAGATGCAGGTGCAGTCAAGGTGACTCAATGTCCCCTTGACATGGCGCCATTGATCCAGAGGGCGAGCACGCCTTTGAGCCGGCTCAAGGTCGCCAAACATTGACGTCGCCATGTGACGGTGCGAGAGTGTGAGCGGGCTCACATGGCGCAAGGAGAGAAAGGCGCTGAGAGCAGGAGGGGTATGTGAGGAAACTGCAGGGGTTGACTTTTGAGTCGACTCAAAAGTCAACAAGGCACTGAGAGCAGGAGGGGGATGTGATGAAACTGCAGGGGTAGTGAGAGAGAGCGCACATTATGTGGTAAGTCAAGTCAAGAATCACCTTCACCAATCTCCTCATCTCATTCGCCCCTCTGTGCATACAACGCCTTTGATCTAATAACCCCGTTTCCCTTTTCCTTCAGATTCATTGCGATGCCACCATCGCCTTCTTTCTGCGTCTGGTTAAGTTAGAAAGTCACCTCCCCCGCCATCTCATCCCTCTCCCCTCCCCTCTCACCCATCTCCTCCATCCCCCATTAACTGCTTGGCCACCTGCAGGTTTATTGCGATGCCACCATCGCCTTCCCCCTGCTCGTAGCCGAGACGTTTGCCCCCCACTTACAGGAGCGAGTGCAGCAGCAAGAACAAGCAAAGCAGAACGTGCAAGCAAGGGAGAAGCAGTAGTGTCAGACAGCAGGCAGAATATGAGGACCTCCAGGGAAGAGCATGACAGGCATGTCCGAGGGACTGCTAGCACGTGCATGCGTGAATGCACCCAGGTGGTTGTGTTGAGCCGTTCCTCTGCATCCCAGTAGGGTTTGAATTGTTACAAATGTTTCACAATACACAAGTTTTTTTGCAGGCTTGAAAGGAGAGCACAAGCAGAGGCTATGGTGTTATTCTTTCGACTGCTATGCTCAAATCATGGCCGTTCAGTTCCAACCAATCTATGGAAAGGCCAACACAGCGGAGTGGGCATATGTATGCCATACTGCCCCATGCCATACAAGGCAAGAAGAATGAAAATTCACCACCTAGGAAATGCTAACTACAGGAATCTGCTCCCTTTGAACCCTGAGGGGGAAGATCGATATGGAACATCCAATGTCTGCAGCAGTGACGTATGAGGCGACTCGAACACTCAATGGGACTTGTTTCTTTTGAGGCGCCTAAAGAATGGAAGTGTAACAAGGGGGGCCACAATGCCCCTGAGTGATCACGACGTGGCTCAAAAGGCTTGAAAGGCTCGAAAGACGCAAAAGGCACCTCAATTGGAGGAGCAGAGAGTCTAAATATCCATGGGCTCACACGCTGAACCTGGCGGCGCCTCAATAGCAGAACCACCTGTGGTATTGGCAACAGCGGGAGGAGCATTCGCAGCGGCAGGAGCACTGGTGGCAGCAGTTGCAGCATAGGCGGCGGTGAGACCCCCACCCTGACTGTGTGGAGCGGGCATGTTGGAGAAGGGGAGCACGAGGTGACCTGATGAAGCGGCCAGAGACGCCTGGAAGCTGAGAGCGTCTATTATTGCGCTGGCGTCTTGTAACGAGGATGGGTTCATCTGCTGCAGCAGCTGCTCTAGGGAGGCTTCCAATCCTGGTAGGGTTGCTGCTGCTGCCGCTGCTGTCGGTGTTGGTGCGGCTATAGCTGCTGCTGCTGCTGCCCCCTCGTTAGAGCCCCACTGCTGTACAGTCACACCTGGGGTTGCACCTGCTGTCGCATCAGTTCCCGTCCTTGCACTAGACTCTGCTGCTGTCCCAACTCCAGTTGCTCCTGCAATAGATCCCCATGGCTGTATAATCACACTGGGGCTAGCTCCTAGCCCTCCGAACCCGTTTCCCATACCGCCCCCCCCTGCAAAAGAACCCCACTGCGTTACATTCACACCTGGGCTTGCTGCTACTCCTGGGCGCATCCCTCCCATATAGCCCCACTGCTGCATAGTCACACTCGGACTGGCTGCTATTCCTGAGCCCATTCCCCCCACAGTACCCCATTGCTGCATAGTCACACCTGGGCTGGGTCCTGTTCCCAAGCCCATCCCCCCTATCGTACCCCACGGCTGTATAGTCACACCCGGGCTGGGTCCTATCCCTGAGCCTAGTCCCCCCATAGAGCCCCACTGCTGCGTAGTCACACCTGGGCTGGCACCTGAAAACCACCCTGCTACAAGGTCAGACATGGAGGGATAAGTGATCTCAGGTGCTGCAGAGGTGGTCAGGCTCGGGCGGGTACTTGCGAGGTTCGGTGGGCCGTTTGGGTGGTTCGGCAGCACGTCTGGAAGGTTCGGGACGGCTGGGTTTGGCTGGGTGGCAACAGGGTGGGGCGGAAGGTTGGAAAGAATCCATTGAGAGGCAAGTTGACCGAAAGGACTCGGGCCAAAACCCGAAGCAGGGAGAGTGGAAGCAGCTTCAGCAGAAGCAGCCTCGGCAGAAGCAGCCTCGGCAGAAGCAGCCGTGGCAGACACAGGCAGAGGTGAGTTCACAGGGGAGAGGGCTGCACTGATGGTGTTGGGCGTAGCATCCGTGCTTGCAGGCGCTGTGACAGCAGCAACAGCAGCAGGAGAAACTGGCGCTGGAGAGGAGGCTGCTGCTGTATCAGCAGCAGCATCAGCAGAGCAAGCTGAAGCATCACAACGAATCGTGGCCACTGCTACTGCATCAGCACCACTGCTGGTTCTGCCACCACCAGCCGCAGCATCCAAGTCATAATCCCCCAAATCCATAGGTGCCTTTGTGAGCTCATGATAATGAGACGCACTAGGCTCGGAATCAACAAGCTGCGGGTCGGGATACTCTGACAGAGTGGAGGATGGCTTGGTGGGAACGTGGATGTGTGAGGGGTGGGTGGGTATGGTGCTGCTGCTGCTGCGGGTGATGGTGAGGCTCGATCGCACACCCATGTACTCATAAACCTCCTGGTGCTCCTGCATCTCCCCCTCCTCCCCGTCCTCCTCATGTTCCTTCTCCTCCTCCTCCTCCTCGTATTCCTCCTCCTCGTCCTCCTTATCCTCATGTTCCTCAATTCCCTCATTTTCCTCCTCTGCATCTTCCCGCTGCTGCTCTCCCAACTGCTGCAGATGAGTATAATCGTTATTCTGCTGCCCATGCCCGTGATGCTGCTTGTACTCCTGCTGTTGCCCATGCCCACCCATCTGCTCGTCCTCCCTAGGAGATGCAGCGTGTGCAGCACCAGTGGCAGCATCAGTCGCAGCACCATTGAACTCCGTGCTGCCTCCTGCTTGTGGAGTCGACTCACAAGTCGCAGCACCAGCATCCTCCTCTCTGCACACTGCAGCAGCCCCACCATCAGCAGCCCCACCATCAGCCCTCCCACCATCTTCCTTCCCACCATCAGCCTTCCCACCATCTTCCTTCCCATCATCTTCCTTCCCATCATCTCTCAACTCATCAACTCTGGCCTCACTGCCAGTAGTATGTCTCTCTCTCACATCGGCTTGACTCGCAATGCCTTCAGTCACACTGGCAAGATGCCTCCCCCCTCGTCTTCCACTCCACTCCTCGCTAACCTTCCCCAACCACACATTATCCATTCCCTCTCCCCCACTCGACCCCTCCAAACGATTCAACTGAGTCCCGACATCCCTCCTCTCCAACACCATATCCTCCATACCCGAGGCTGCTTCACCTTCGGCCGAACCAGCCCCAAACTGTCCCGAGCCTGACGCAGAGCCTCGGCTCCCGAAGCTGGAGCTCCGGAGGGCAGGGGAGAAGTGCGGGCGGTCCGGAGGAGGGAGCCGGCCTGACTGGCTGTGTTTCAGAATTCGCTTAGCAGGACTGGCTGGGCTGGCTGCGCCGGCATGGTATACAGGTGAATCTATTGCTGCTGGTGCGGCTAGTGCTGGCGCTGCTGGTGCTGCTGCTGTTCCCAGTTCTGGTGCTGCCACTGCTGCTACACCTGGCTCTCCATAAGAAGCAGCACGCGATGCTGCTTCGCTTGCTCCCAGCACTGCGCCACCACCTTCCACCGCCACTTCAAGTCCCGGCCGATCCACACGCAAAGCAGGCGCTGCTGCAGCAGCTGCCACTGCTGCTGCTTCCGCTGTGGGCCTGTCCATGCCTGGTGCGCCTGGCTTGACCAGACCTGCACTCGTTTTCTGTGCCTCAGTCCCTGATGGAAGCGCTGCTGCTTGAGGCTCCTGAGGTGCTTTAAACACCGGCGCCGTTTTCTGTGGCTCACCCGGTAGTGGCGACTTCATACCCCAAGGCCGGGCAGCAGCAGCACGGGGAGACAGTACTGCATCTGTTTTCTGCGATTCACCTGGCAGAGGTGATTTCATCCCCCAAGGCTGCACCGCAGAAGCAGCACTAGGAGATGGCTCCCAAGGGTCACGAGGTTCCTGAGGAGCTTTGAACACCGCTTCTGATTTCTGTGATTCACCCGGCAGCGGTGACTTCATCCCCCAAGGCCGCGCCACCACGCCAGGAGAAGGGCTGGGGTGGGGAGACACGGAAAGAACAAGGGGATTCGAAGAGAGGGGGGCAGTGCTGCCGCGGGTAGGGAAGGGAGCGGATGTGGAGAGGGGATGAGGGGAGGAGTGGGCGGAGGGAGAGGGAGGAGGGGGAAAAGAGCCGCCTCCACCAAGGAGGGAGAGATCCCCGACCAGCTGGATGGTGCCGTCTATGACGGCTATAGGCGCGCCTGGTAGGGGGCCCGCCACGCTTCGTTTGAGCATGGGACGGGTGCGCATGGGTCGTGGAGGCGGGCGGTCTTGGTTGTCCTTTTGTGTGGCCTCATCTTGCTTCTGCTGCTGCTGTGGCAGCTGCTGCTGCTGCTGTTCGCATTGCTGCTGCGGCTGCTGCCGCAGGGGCTGTTGCTGAGACAGCTGCAGTTTGGGTGGCTGCTGAATCTGCTGGCTCTGCTGGTTCTGCTCTCTCTGATGCTGTGGGTTGGGGCTAGGGGTACTGGGATCAACGCTTGTAATCGGCCGCTTCTTCGAGATCAACGGTCCAGATTGTCCACTGCTCAAGCTGCTCCTTTCCGACCAGCTTCCGAGCCTCCCGATGTTCCACCGCCGAACCACCTGCAGCTGCTCCGGCCGAGGGGACCGCCGTTCCAAACCTGTTTCTGAACCAAACCTGTTACCATCACTGGAGCTTCGGCGAACAACAGGGTTCCTATCCCCCTGCCTGTCCCCACCGTCTTTCCTTCCACCTCCCTCCTCGCCCCTCCTCTGCTCCCCCACTCCATGCTTTGGAGGCACCTCAAAAGTCGTCTCTTGCTCCTCGGCCCCTCCATGCCCACCCTCTTCGACTGCACCGTCAACATCCATTCCTGTTGCTGCTGATTCCCCTTGTTCCTCCTGTTGCCTCTGCTGCTGATTCTGTTGCTCTTGGTTCTCCAGCCGCTGCTCCTGCTGCTGCCGCCCCTGCTTCTGCTCTTGTTGTGGTTGGTGGCGGCTCTTCTGAACTGTTTCCTGTACCTCACTGGCCTGCACATCGTCTTCCCTTTCAACCGCTTTCTCCTTTTGAAACTCTTCCGTCCTTCGAACCTCGCCATCAGCAGCAACACATTCCTCCCCCTGCCTCTCATTCTTGCGGCCTCCCACAACCAAACCCTCCACCCTCCCTCCAACCATTTCTTCTCCTTCCTCGCTCGTTCCACCAAACTGCGCTCTCCTTTCAGCAAAGGGAATGGCATGGGTTTTCTCAGTGGGTGCCTCAGCTCTTGACTTTTGAGTCGCCTCACAGGTTTCTTCGCCCCTTCCACCAGACTGAGCTTCCCTGTCAGCGGGAGGAAGCACATGGGCTTTGTCAGTGGCTGCCTCAGCTCTTGTCTTTTGGCCAGAAACAGACGGTCGGTCTTGTGGAACCCGGAAGCCCTCGTCGTCCTTCCCTCTGGCACCTTGAGGGCCCTTTGAACAGTCGCCTGACTCTCCAGTTTCTGCTACCCTAGGTGCTGCTACAGGTGCTGTTAAAGGTGCTGCCACAGGTGTTGCCACAGGTGCTGCCCCAGGTGCTGCCACGGCTGCTGCCCCTGCTGTCCCAGGTGCTGCCACGGCTGCTGCCCCTGCTGTCACAGGTGCTGCCACTGGTGCAGTGACAGGTGCTGCCACAGGTGTTGCCACGGGTGCAGTGGCGATTACAGGGCCCTGGGCTGACTGTTGAGTTGATATAAACGCAGCCTCCAAGCCACCAGGCGCACCAGCAGTCGCCTCCAGGCCCACCTGGCTCTGCATGCCTTGGCCCCTTTCCAGCCACTGCGAGCAGAGTAGGGGGAGACAGTGGAGGAGATCAGAGTGGGCACGAGAGATTGAATGGCGATGGGAATGAGGATGGGGATGGGATGGGGATGAGATGGGGATGGGATGGGCATGAGATGGGGATGGGATGGGGAAGGGGATTGAGATGGGGATGGGGATGGGGATCGATCGACAGTGGGACAGGATTGGGGGAAAGGTTACGAGCTGGTGAAAGGTCAGAGTGAGATACACGGTACGGGGGGCCGGGGAGGGTTGGGGAACAGGATGACGGAAGGGGAAAGGGGTCGAAATTGAGGGGAGACTAATGCAAGAATGGTGCAAAGAGTGTGGCGACGGTGCAGAGGGTGTGGCGACGGTGCAGAGGGTGTGGCGACGGTGCAGAGGGTGTGGCGACGGTGCAGAGGGTGTGGCGACGGTGCAGAGGGTGTGGCGACGGTGCAGAGGGTGTGGCGACGGTGCAGAGGGTGTGGCGACGGTGCAGAGGGTGTGGCGACGGTGCAGAGGGTGTGGCGACGGTGCAGAGGGTGTGGCGACGGTGCAGAGGGTGTGGCGACGGTGCAGAGGGTGTGGCGACGGTGCAGAGGGTGTGGCGACGGTGCAGAGGGTGTGGCGACGGTGCAGAGGGTGTGGCGACGGTGCAGAGGGTGTGGCGACGGTGCAGAGGGTGTGGCGACGGTGCAGAGGGTGTGGCGACGGTGCAGAGGGTGTGGCGACGGTGCAGAGGGTGTGGCGACGGTGCAGAGGGTGTGGCGACGGTGCAGAGGGTGTGGCGACGGTGCAGAGGGTGTGGCGACGGTGCAGAGGGTGTGGCGACGGTGCAGAGGGTGTGGTGACGGTGCCGAAGTGAGGTGACGGATGGTGCAGAGGGTGTGAGTATGGTGCAGAGGGTGTGAGTATGGTGCAGAGGGTGTGAGTATGGTGCAGAGGGTGTGAGTATGGTGCAGAGGGTGTGAGTATGGTGCAGAGGGTGTGAGTATGGTGCAGAGGGTGTGAGTATGGTGCAGAGGGTGTGAGTATGGTGCAGAGGGTGTGAGTATGGTGCAGAGGGTGTGAGTATGGTGCAGAGGGTGTGAGTATGGTGCAGAGGGTGTGAGTATGGTGCAGAGGGTGTGAGTATGGTGCAGAGGGTGTGAGTATGGTGCAGAGGGTGTGAGTATGGTGCAGAGGGTGTGAGTATGGTGCAGAGGGTGTGAGTATGGTGCAGAGGGTGTGAGTATGGTGCAGAGGGTGTGAGTATGGTGCAGAGGGTGTGAGTATGGTGCAGAGGGTGTGAGTATGGTGCAGAGGGTGTGAGTATGGTGCAGAGGGTGTGAGTATGGTGCAGAGGGTGTGAGTATGGTGCAGAGGGTGTGAGTATGGTGCAGAGGGTGTGAGTATGGTGCAGAGGGTGTGAGTATGGTGCAGAGGGTGTGAGTATGGTGCAGAGGATGTGAGTATGGTGCAGAGGGTGTGAGTATGGTGCAGAGGGTGTGAGTATGGTGCAGAGGTTGTGAGTATGGTGCAGAGGGTGTGAGTATGGTGCAGAGGATGTGAGTATGGTGCAGAGGGTGTGAGTATGGTGCAGAGGATGTGAGTATGGTGCAGAGGGTGTGAGAATGGTGCATGCCTGTTTCAGTAGTGCCAGTTGCTCCTGCGTCAGGAATTTCGGCAGCTGAGAGAAGTCGGGCAGATGAGAAAAATCAGGCAGCCCAGAGGGATCCGGCAGCATATTACAGCTGCCTCTTTCTGCAGCAGCAGCAGCACCACCACCACCACTGCCGCCACCATCACCAGCAGTAGTGGGAGCAGTAGTAGCAGCAGTAGCGCCAGCAGGAGCATCAACAGGAGCAGTAGCGAGAGGAAAAGGGAGAGCAGGAAGATGGTGGAGGTGTGGAGAAGGAATCACAAAACCGCCTGATCTGATGACATGAGCACTGCCAGCACTGCCAGAGGCAGCAGCACGAGCAGCAGCAGCAGCAGCAGCAGCAGCAGCACCACCAGCAGCAGCAGCGCTACTGGCACCGTTGGTGCCCCGGCTTCTACCAGTCACCGTTGGCCCACCACCATCCAGACGCCCTGTGGTTGACACACTAGACGTGCTGACCTCCCCTGCTGCCACCCCTGGGTTCTTCCTCCCAGCCCAAGAAGCTGGGAAGACGATGTGAGGGGTGGCGGGAGGGAGGAGAAGAGGGGAGGTTGTCTAGGGGCGGGTTGATATGGGGAAGGGAGATGGGGATTTGGATGCTGGGTCAACGGTGCAGATCTTCTTGTAGCATCAGGAATGGACGGTTGAGATGCGAGGGATGGAACGGTTGGAGCAGGGAGGATGTCTGAACGCATGAGTGCGTCGAAAAGATTTTGCACCCCGCTCGCAATTTCAGCTGCCCGGCTGGTCGGACCGCCGGCTGCTGATTGGTCGGAAGCTGACACTGTGGCGAAGCGAGAGAGGCAGGGGAGGGGGTGATTGGTGGGTGCAGCAGAGGAGGTAGACGGAACAGAGATAGATACGGAGGCGGGGAAGGGAGGGAATGCGGAGCGAGAGGAGGCAGGGGAAGGGTTGTGAATGAAGGGGCTAGTAGGCTGGAGGGAGGGGTTCGGGGGTGGATTGGTGAGGGAGGAAAGAGAGGGAGAGAACGAAGGGATGCGGCCTTGGGGTTGGAGAAAGAGCGGGGAAATGTGGTGGAGAGCGGTGCTGGGGCAGGGAAGGGAGGGAACGCGGGGCGAGAGGAGTGGGCAGAGCGGGGGGAGGAGATGGTGGAGGGGGATGGAGAGGGGGCACGAGTGGGCACAGACGAGCAAGGAGCAGCAGCAGAGGTAGAAGCAGCAGCAGCAGCAGCAGCAGCAGCCGCAGAGGGAGCAGCAAGAGCAGCAGGGAGGCCCATGAGCAGGCCAGCAGAGGAGAGAGCGTCCAACTGAAGCATGGCCCTCGCTAGATCCCTCTGGTCTCCCATACTCGTCTGTGCTGTCAATGCTTGCAACACACCCATCTGCTCCTGCTCGACCAATCGTTGCCCCCTGCTCATCTGACCTAGAGACGCTTGGGCTGCATGCTCCTGTCCCAGTACCGCCTCCCTTGCATCTGTGTGCTGTCTCCTTGGGTCAAGCACGCCAGGGCCTTGGCATGGCTGTGTGTTTGCTTCCCTGTGCCTCTCCTCTGTACGAGCCAAGGCAGTTGCAGCCGCAGTGGTTAAACTAGCCCCAGCAGGAGTAGCTTCGCTTGAAGCAGCAGCAACAGCAGCAGCAGCAGCAGCAGCAGTGGCAGCAGCAGCGGTGGCGGCGGCAGCAGCAGCGGAAGCAGGGGTGTTGGCAGCAGCAGCGGTGGCGGCGGCAGCAGCAGCGGAAGCAGGGGTGTTGGAAGAAGGATCATTTGGGAGCGAGCGGGAGGGGGGCCAGGAGGGCGGGAGGGAAGCGGGAGCACGGGGGAAAGAAGCGGCTTTGAGAGAAACATGGGAGGATGGGAGGTGTGCATTGCCAAAGGAGCGCGAGAGTAAGGATTTTTGAGGCGCCTCAAAACTGGGGACATGGGAGGAGGAGAGGTGTGCATTGCCGAAAGAACGCGAGCGTAAGGACGCTGCTGCGGCGGTTTCTGTGTTTTGAGCCGACTCAGAAGGGACTTGGGAGGGGAGGCGCACATTGCTGAAAGAATGCGAGCGTAAGGCTGACGCTGCTGCTGCAGCAGTCTCTGCTTTTTGAGCCGGCTCATAAGGGGCATGGGAGGAGGAGAGGTGCGCATTGCTGAAGGAACGCGAGCGTAAGGCCGATGCTGCTGTCGCAGCAGTTTCTGTTCGAGCTGGGTGTCGGGACGTCTCAAAACGCGGATGGCTTGAGGAAAGAGAGTGAGAGGATGAAGATGCTGCAGCTGTGGCAGTGGTGGTTTCTTCTTGTGTTCCTTGCGCTGCTGCCCTTCCTGCTGTCTGTGCTGCTGCCCTTCCTGCTGCTGGTGCTGCTGGTGGTGGTGCTGCCCTCCCTGCTGCTGACGAGCCTCGGATGGAAAGAATGCTGCTGCTGGGGGACGTGACATGGTGGGTCTGATGGGGCATGGGAAGGATTCGAGGGGTAAGGGAGGGAATGGGAGGGAGGAGAAGTCAGCAAAGCGACAGCCCAGAATGAGGGTGCAAGGATGGGAAGTGATGAAAGGGAGGGATGGGAAGCATGAAATTATCAGGTTTCTTAGATCTCCAACTCATTCAAAACCCCCCCCATCCGTCCTTCCTCCTCCTCTCCACTCACGTCAATGTCCATAGAGACTGCATCATCCGTATCCTCTGCTGCCCTTGCCTCACCCTCGGACCTTCCTTTGAGACGTCTCAAAAAAGTCGGTTCAAGCCCACCCCTTGTCCCCACCTTCCCCCACCCGCCCTTCACTCACGTCAATGTCCATAGAGACTGCATCACCCGTATCCTCTGCTGCCCTTGCCGCCCCACCCTCCGACCTTCCTCTTCCTCCCGTCCTCCTCCTCTCCAGCCTCTCCTTCCTCTCTTTCCCCTCCTCTCCCTTCCCCTCCTCTCCCTTCCGCTCCTCCTCCTTCCGCTCCTCCTCCTTCCGCTCCTCCTCCCCCTTCCTTGCCCTTGCTTGTTGGGCGGACTCAGAAACCTCCTTCTCCTTCTCCTTCTCTTCCACCTCCCCTGCCCGTCTCTGCCTGCCCATGTCAGGCCCCTCCCCTTCTGCCAGACGCATCTGCTCCTCTCCCATTACTTGGCCCCGCTGTTCCTCTGCGTTTACATGGGACTGCCTCGTCTCTCCCTTCCTGTAAGATGCCCCTTTCGCAGCTTCACTGCTTGCCTCTCTGCCGTTGTTGCCCGCCTGTGCTGTTGCTGCAACCACCTTCTTCCCTCCGTCCTCCAGCCCCCCTCCTGACTCCATCCCTTCATTCCTCGCCTTCTCCCCCTCTCCCATCTCTTCATTCTCCTCCTTTCCTGCTCGCTGCACTTCTCTGCTCGTCTCGCCTACCTGTGCCCCCTCCTCCCCTACCCGTTTCTCTTCCCCTCTCTCCTCACCTGCCTGTGTGTCCTCTTTCTTTAAACCCGAGTGGCCAGCCCTCAAAGCATCATCTTCCTCCACTCTCAAATCGGATCCGTCCCCTTCTTCCTCCCTGTTCCCTGCATCCGCAATCCCACCCCCATCCCCATCCCCACATCTATCCCCATTCCCATCCCCATCCCCACACCTATCCCCATCCCCATCCTCGTCCTCACCATCTGCCCTCCCTTCCCTCCCTTCTTGCATGCCTTCGTCTATCTCGCGCTCATCATCCCCTCCCCTTACTCTCTCCTTCTCT
The DNA here is from genome assembly GCA_947470075.1 of Closterium sp. Yama58-4. Classification (NCBI taxonomy): domain Eukaryota; kingdom Viridiplantae; phylum Streptophyta; class Zygnematophyceae; order Desmidiales; family Closteriaceae; genus Closterium; species Closterium sp. Yama58-4. The sequence goes on along the minus strand of CANIUD010000759.1, from coordinate 160,794 downwards.
CCCTTCTCTCCCTCCTCTCCCTTCTCTCGCTCCTCTCCCTTCTCCCCCTTCTCTCCCTCCTCCCCTTCCTCTCCCCTACCTCCTCCCTCTCTCCCACCTTGCTTCTCTTCCCCTCCTTCCTTTTCCACATCTCCCCTTCCCTCCTCTCCTTCCTCGCCCTCTCCACCCTTCTCCTCCCCTCCCTCTTCCCCCTTCCCTGCCGCCTCCTTCCCCCGACCCCCATCCTTCCCCCCCGCGCCCTTCCCCCCTTTCCCCCCGCCCCCATCCTTCCCCCCTTTCAACGACTGAATATACCTCAGCAGCAGCGTCGGCTTCCCCCCGACCTTCCCCCCGGTCCGCCCCACGTCCTCCTTCCGCCTCACAGTAGAATTCCAGTGATTCTTCACATTATTATCCGTCCGCCCAGGCAGCAGCTTCGCAATCTCCGCCCACTTGTTCCCCACGCGCTTGTGCGCCTCTATCATCGTCCGCTCCTCCTCCTCCGTCCACGCGTCCTTCTTGATCCCCAGCTTGAGGTGATTATGCCACCGCTCACGGCACTGCTTCCCCGCGCGCCCCTTGAGGTGCGCTGCTATGGCGGACCACCGCCGCGCCCCTCCCCTCTCCACCAGCCGCCTCAGAATCTCGTCTTCCTCCTGTTTGGGGTAAGAGGGGGGGCGGGCGGGGAGAGGGGAGACGGGCGGGGAGAGGGGAGACGGGCGGGGAGAGGGGAGATGCGCGGGGAGAGGGGAGACGGGCGGGGAGAGGGGAGACGGGCGGGGAGAGGGGAGACGGGCGGGGAGAGGGGAGACGGGCGGGGAGAGGGGAGACGGGCGGGGAGAGGGGAGAGAAGAGAAGCGGGTCTTTTCAAGAGAGCCGCGCCCTTCCCCCCTCCACCAGCCGCCTCAGAATCTCGTCCTCCTCCTGATGTGGGGGGCGGGTGGGTGAGAGGGGAGAGTGGGTGCGGGTGAATTTTGAGTCGACCCAAAAGGTGGGGAGAGTGGGTGCGGGTGGGTCGAGTCGAGAGGGTAGGTAGGCATGTACTGGCGTGCGAAGGCCTTCGGCGGTGATACAGGCGCAACTGAAAAAACAATCCAGGGACGTACCGGGGTCCACTGGCCTTTGGCGTTGGTGCTGGCGCGGGGAGCGCCATCTCCGCCCTCCTCCTCCTCCCCCGACCCCTCCCCATCGCTCTCCCCTTCCGCCATCCCCACGCCTCCTCCCCCACCGCCCCCTCCGCTCACACATCCCCCGCCCACCATACCCCCGTACTCTCCCCCTGTGCTTCCGCCTCCTAGCCCAGACCTGGGGAAGCCGCCATGTGCGCTGCTAACGCCGCCGTATGGGCTGCTAGCGCCGCCGTGCGCGCTGCTAGCAGCGGCGGCGGCAGCAGCAGCAGCCAGAACGGCAGTCAAATCGTGACAGCCAGCCAGCACCCCCAGCCCCTCTCCAGCCGTTACCCCCAACCGCTCACCTGCCGTTACCCCCAACCGCTCACCTGCCGTTACCCCCAACCGCTCACCTGCCGTTACCCCCAACCGCTCACCCTCCGTCGCTCCCTCCAAACCCGACCTCCCAGCCCTCTCCCAGGTTCTCATCACCTGCTGCCCGCGATCCTGGTTCATCGACTCAGTATTCGTTGCCATCTGCCCAGGCTGCCCGTAAAAAGACGGCAGCGGCTGATTCATTGCACCAGAGTAAATCAGGTCAGAGTTCATAGGTAGGTTAGAAGCTGTGTGGTATCCGCTCCCGGTGCTGCTCGGTGCAGTACGGTTGGGAGGGAGGCTGCCGGCGAACCCTGACATTCTCATCAGCTCTAGTAACGCCAGGTTACCACCTGCACCAGTTCCCACCTCCCTTCCTGCAGGTAACACCTGGGGAGCTGCAGACCTCTGGAAAGCACCTCCCCCGGCCAGAGCCTGGAAAGAACCTCCCCCGAGTAGAACCTCCGCCAGCAAGCTTTCCAGCCTTCCCCCCGCCATCCCCGCGCCTATGGTTGCGGTGTCCGCGGTATATCCTTCCGCTCCGCCTTCCCCTGCTGCTGGAACCCCCGTAATTCTTCCGCCCCCCAGGCCTGGGGGACCAATAACTCCGCCAGGCAGCGCGGGCGCGGCGAATCCCACCCGCCTTCCGCCAATCCCTTCGCCAAAACTGGCCCCCCTCGCCATTCCGCCACTCCTTCCGCCGACCATGCTTCCGGCGGACGGGGAAATAAGACCATCACCGGAGAAAAATCCGCCAAAGAACCCTGTAGCTTGGCCTTGGGGGGTGTTGTTTGTTCCTTCGTGTTGTGCGACAGATCTATCTTGTGCGAGAGTGCTTCCTGCGACAGCGCTTCCTTGCGCGACAGCACGATGCGACCCCTGCGACTCCCATAGTCGCTGGATATCGCGGAAATGATCGTAAGGCATCCCGAGGGAGCCTGAGGCGACGTTTCCAGGCCCTACTGTCGCCGCATTGACCGCGTTGACCGACGCGTTGACTGCATTGACTGACTGTTGGGACTGCGAAGGAGCCCCCATCGAAAATTGCCGCGGGGAAAGCGGCTGAGGATGCTGCTGCTGCGGGAAATACCGTTCACGCATTGCATTGCCAGCGATAACGGAGTTTCCTTCTTGTAATAAAAGAATGTGCAATGAGTTTTGGGAATACTTTTTATACTCGGTAATATATCTTCACCGAGTCTTCGCCAGAACTCGCGCTTCCGCGGGGATCTGACGGAAATCCTATTCGCAGTTGCAGTCGCAGCGAGTTCGAGTGTCATCATAGCGTGCGGATCATTGCGAGGCTCAGAATCTGTAATTTGACCCGCTCTAGGATCCTCAACAGGGCGCGACGCTGGTCACAGCCTAAGTGCATTCACGTGCCCCTCGCGCATTTCCTACCAAATTCATTCACGTGTACTGCTGCTCGACTTATCCCGCGCATTTTCCTGGGTCTGTTGCAACATACCTATTCCGCGTCAGACAGTGAGGGGTCGATTCATTCAACTGAACCACTCTTTGTTGAATTTCTGTCGCAATTTATCGACAACATAACATGTTCCACTGTATGCAAAACAAGCCGTGCCGAGAATCCCCGTTTCAAACGCCTTCATTTTTTTCCTTAACTCGTGTGATGAGGGGGACACCAACAAGACCATGGATTGCTTGGCGGGAACAAGCAATCAGAGATGCAATTGGCTGGTTTGCGTGTTGAGGCATGACATGGCATGTTCTTTAAGTTCTGGGGCGCTAGGGGCAAGGGGTGAGGCTTGATTGGCTGAGATGGAAGCAGCCGAAACGCGTACACCCGTGTTGACTGGGTATCGTGTCGCGCACTGCACTCTTGTGGTGCTGACGTGGTCTGGGACGGGAGTGCATCTGGTCTGGGTGTACAGTAAACTTTAGCCTATACACGTGGAGGAACCAGAACCCGCAAAGCTAACGACAGATACCGTTACTTGTCAAGATACTGTTCAATGCATCGAAGACGACAAGCGGTGCCCGAGCAATCAGGATGTAACGGCCTTCACTGTACACTGATTTGTCTTCAAGCTCTAAATGTGCACCCAGGAAGTTAAAGAACTGTGAATGGGTCCAACTCAGGACACGACACAATATCGAGTATTGTAAAGGTTTTCCTCCAGCTACATGCATTTTGAACTGCTGTTTATTTTGCACGTCAACTAACGTGGAGTAAGCAAAATGCACCAAAGAAACCCCTCCTCAACTTCACTATACGCACTAGAACTAAGAAAGAACGCTTGGATCTTACGGAAGCTGGTGCACGGGGCAGAAAGCCAGATGGTGGGGCTGATTGATGGAAAAGCAAATTATATATGCCAAAAAACACCATTCAATCAGGATTTGGGATCTTCATGAGAAGAAACTGAATGTGGGGGTGGCTCTGGATTGTCAAGGTCCATATCTAACGCTGCGTTTGGCTCTAGATGTGAAATGCGGATGGTTCCTAGAAGCTTCTCAGGGAGCTCCTCGTCTGTGTTTCCCTGCAAGTAACAGGAATAGCATACACGATAAGCAACATGTTACAAACCACAACAACGGGAACAACGGGTCAACAGCACAGCAAACAAATGCATTATGGAATCCAAAACAATACCTGGATCAAAAAGGCCATGTCGATGATGAGTGTTCGGACATATCCCAGCACAAAGCGCACCACGCCATTGGCCACAGCCGACGAGCCAATATCCACATCCACCTGTATTCAAGTGGTGTCATAGGGAGAGTGTGGAAACAGTACAAAAAGTCAAATACACCACATTCTCAAACTATGCACATGCGCGACACAGTGCCACGGCACAGATGTGCGCATCACTGTACATCAGAATAGTCGAGTCCTTCACAGTACTGCAATAGAACTTGTTCAGTACTTTTAGGGGCGGTGATGCACCTCAAAGTAGTGTACCTCAAAGCACTGTACCTCAAAGTAGTCGGGTCCTTTGAAGTATTGCACAGTGAGAGCACCAGCAATGATGAGTGGTGTCGTCCCCACACTCCGCTTCACCACCCATGCGCCCTGCCATGCACCAATGTACCCCCCCACCCCCCCCCCCAAACAAAAAAAAAACAAAACAAAGAAAGAGTACACCACAGAATTTTGGTAGTGCCAAATCATGGAGACGTGAGATTGTGAGTGCACCGTAAAAGCATGCACCGGTGGCACGAGCATTAGCACATCTGGTCCATACAAGAAGCTGAGCACAAGGTCAGAACATGCATTTAACACAAGCACCTGAACACAGAAGCACGATCACACAGACAGAGTACACGGACCTGGTGGATGCGGGGAATGAGCTTGAAGCGCGTGTTGCGGAAGATGTCATCCCCATTGATGAACTGCCCCAGCATGGATGAATCTGTGGGTGGCTCCTCCATTGCCCAGTAAAACACCATGCTGTACTGCTGCGCTGCTGGCACCTGGTGGGGTGAGGGGTAATAGGTGGCATGTGGGTGATGTGTCACATAGTGTGAGACAGTATTGGGCACGTCTAAGTTGCATGTGTAATGCTCTTCCATGGCCCAATAGAACACCATGCTGTACTGCTGCGCTGCTGGCACCTGGTGGGGTAGGGTGATGATACAGGAGAGCGCGAATAGCGCAGGGTGATGACTGGGGGGGATTGTAAAACAGGGTGAGGGCTACCTCCCTACGGGCTCATATCCATCCCAAGGGTTACCTCTTGGTGTGTGTGTGTCGTGCTAAACCTTCCGCCTCTTCCTCTTCCAACCCTCCCTCCCACCTTTCAGGACGTACACGGTGCACCTCTCATGCTGCAGAGTGTGGAGGCGGAGGCGGAGCTGGAGGCAGAGGTACTCCCTCTCCTCCAGCAGGCATGGGGAGGAGCACGGCACTCCCACCAACAGCAGCACCGGAAACCCAAACAACAGCTTTGGCAACGCAAACAGCAGCACCGGCAACAGCAGCAGTGCCATGTGCTCCCCTCCATACAAATGTCAGCTGCTACTGCTTCTTTTCTAGGGGCACTCGGTGAGTGACGCAGTCTACTCAGCTACTGTGTACTCACCGAGTGCCCCTAGAAAAGAAGCAGTAGCAGCTGACATCATTATGGGAGGGGAGAACATGGTCTGCTGCTGTTGCCGGCGATGCTGTTCGCGGTGCCGGTGCTATTATACGCGTTGCCGGTGCTGCTGTTCGCGTTGCCAAAGCTGCTGCTATTCACAACAGCAATGAAACATGATGTCTCTCTTATTGACCCACCTCTGCCCCACGTACCTACGACTTACCCACCTCTCCCTCCCCTACTCCCCCCTGCCCCACTGACACCCATTGATCCAATCACCCATCCCCGCACGCACCTGCATATTCACAATGAAGAAGAATGGCCGCGACGAGGCGTCACTGCTGGCCATCAACTCCCGCATGCCCTGATGGGGGGGGCGGTGGGGCATGGGCGTGAGGGGCGACAGGCAAGCAGCATTAGAGAGGCGCAACGGGCACGTGAGGGGAAGTAGGGGCGCATGAGGCGTCACTGCTGGCCATCATCTCGCACATGCCCTGATGGGAGGGGTGGTCGGGCATGCATGGGGTGCAAAGGTGTCAGCACACTTGCATGCACATAGAGGTCAGAGCACACACAAGCATGCACATAGAGGTCAGGTCAGTGCACACACAAGCATAAAATGACTTTTGAGGCGCCTCAAAGGGTGTCAGCACACTTGCATGCACATAGAGGTCAGAGCACACACAAGCATGCACATAGAGGTCAGGTCAGTGCACACACAAGCAGAAAATGACTTTTGAGGCGCCTCAAAGGGTGTCAGCACACTCGCATGCACATGGAGGTCAGTACACACACAAGCATGCAATTCGCACACTCACATGCACGGGCGTCCTCTTCAGTTCAACCACATGATCAATCCGCTCCACACGCTTCAGCCAATCAACAGCCACCAGCGCCATCCCCGGCTGCCCGGCACTCTGCTTCATCTTATCCCTCAAATAGCTTTTCGACCGCACTGTAAAGTTCCGAACCTCTGCCTCACTCCAGCAATTTATCCCCCCCATCGGCGACCCCCGGGCCAGGTTCCCCGTCTTGTATGCCCACGCCCATGGGTCTACCGAACCTGCCGCCCTTGCCGAACCTCCTAGTCTCGATCCGGTGGAGGGTCGGGAGCCTAGCTGCCAGAACCTAGGGGAGGCCACAGGGACGGTTTCAGACATCAAGGCCTTGGCAGCTGCTGCTGCATCTCCTGCTGTTGCTCCCGCTCCTCCTGCTGCTCCTCTTGATCCAAAAAAGCTGCTAGTGCCAGGTAAGGGCTCTGAAACAGTGCTCCCGGCATCGCTCCCACTGAACTCCCCACCCATGACGTCCCCACTGCTGCCTCTCCTCCTCTCGCTTCCACCCCTCTCCACCTCCTCAAACCCCTCCCCTCCCCCTTCTGGTATCGGCCCGATCCGCCCGTCCTCCCTCTCCCGCCTGTTCCCCTTCCTCCCAACCCCACTTAGCTCCCTCCCTTGTGCAGCCGCTACAGCTGCGGCTGTAGCAGCAGCTGTAGCCTGCTGCGTGTCCCTCAACCCTAGCAGGGCAGCCAGGGAATCCCCCCTTGTCTGGGCAAAAAACTCCCGAATGCCCGCAACTCTGGACAGCAGGTAGAAATGCACTTCGGTCGCAACACCGCTGCAAATCGGCAGCAACCCCTTTGCATCCATCTGCAACACATGCATCACTACCGACCGTCCGATCGCCGACGGACCCGCTGGGGCGATGATAAACCCTCCATAAGTGAGATTGGCGCGCACACAGCCCATGACGGGGGGGCATAGGGGGTGCTCCATGGACTGGTAGAGCACCACGTAGCACCCGTCACCTGTGCGCTGCCAGTAGCGCCGCAGGCACACGTCGCGCGCTGTGAGGGCGAAGGGGCCGAAACCGACTGGGAGTGGTCGGAAGCGGTAGTGGATGCAGTCGGTGTGACCGTCCTGTGCTTCCACCATGCGAGCTCCCCCATAGGCCACGTCCCACCTGGGGAGAGAGAGCAAGAGAGGAAGGTGGGACGGGGCAATGAGCAGAGGGCGGAAGCGGTAGTGAATGCAGTCTGTGTGGCCGTCCTGTGCTTCCACCATCCGAGCTCCCCCTTACGCCACGTCCCACCTGGTAACAGGGAAGCACAGAAATGGGACGGGAGAGACAGAGGCGATGTGAAGACTAGGTTGGGTTGAATGGCGGGGGGCGGAAGCGGAAGTGAGTGCACTCCAAGTGGCCGTCCTGTGCTTTTACCATGCGGGCTCTGCCTACGTTTTTAAGTCGACTCAAAAACTGCCTACGTTCCACCTATGATGGAGAAGTGTTGGGAGGGGAAGGGAGAGAGGAGAGTAGATGGATCAGATAAAGCAACGTGGCAACAGCATGTGAATTAGAAATAGCTGTGCGACAAAAGAGAGACCAGGAAATGAGAGGCATACTCATTGCGAGAGGAGGAGAGGTCGAGGACGAGTCGAAAGACAGCATCGCTCGGGGCGTCCACAGTTCCCACGGCACTGAGACACGGCAGGCTGCCACACATGCCCGCCTGCCCGCGCTCCTCATTCAGCTCCTCAAAGAAACGCAGCCCTGTGGACGACAGCAAGGAATGCAACAACTTCATGAGTGCTAGTCACCCACCCTTCGTTAACCAGAGGCTGCCACACATGCTAGCCTGCCCGCACTCCTCGTTCAGCTCCTCAAACAAGTGCAGCCCTGTGGAAGTGGAAGGGTCGCGTGGCCATATGGAGCGAACATGGGAATGTTCCATAATTAATGAGGCATGTGCATTGCATTGTGCAGTGCTTCACACACCAATAACCCACTGCCACAATTGCCCGCTTGCCCCCGCTCCATGTTCAACTCCCCAATGAAGCGCAGTCCTGTGGGCGGCAGCACAGAATGGATGTCAGGAAGGAATCTAATGGTAGGCGGAATTGTAACATTGAAAGCACTAATAATAGGCAGCAGCGACCGACGCCTCATTAAATTTTCAGTCGACTCAGAAGCCATTTGTTGAGAAGCACATGTAATGGACGGAAGTGGTAGGATTCTGTGCAAAAACGTGGCAGATAACCAGGAGTAACCGCTACCCACCCATTGCATGCACACGTCCATGGCCATCACCCACCGTTGGATAGCTTGATGAGGCGCCAGGAGCCGTCAGATGCGATCCCTGAAGCTGTTGATGCACTGCGCATCGCCACCATGGCCTCGAGCATGCCGCCCAGCTCCATGGGAGGGCCTGGGGGGAAGGGGGAGAAGAGTTCAGTTTACTCACTGCACTGCACCTCACTGCACCTCACTGCAGCACTGCCTTGCACCACACTGCAGCACACTGCGCATTGCCACCATGGCCTTGAGCATGCCGCCCAGCTCCATGGGGGGCCCTGGGACGAGTAAGTAGGGTTCGAGCAAGCGAAGAAGAAGGATTGCAGCAGGCAACAGGGGGGGAAGCATGCTTCAACATGTGCACTGCACTGCACAGCTGAGCGGACTTCCAGGCCCATGCTATGCAGCAGGCTGGAATATGCAGCGCTAGCCACACTGCTACTCAAGTCGGCCGACACAAAACGAATGGAGCACTGAAAGCAGGCCTACCGAAGCCAATGGAGCCTCCTCTGTCGAGCAGCACTCACTGTGGTGTGGGCAGGTCGTCGTTTTGAGGCCTCACATGATGCCACTGAAAGCAGGCCTACCAGAATCTATGGGCTCTTGAGACGACAGGAAAATAAGACCTACCGAAGCCAATGGAGCCTCTTCTGTCGAGCAGCACTCGCTGTGGTGTGGGCAGGTCGTCTGCTGCCATCTCGTCCCCATCGAACTGCTCACTGCTGCTGTCAATGGAGTCCCGGCAGCTGGGGGGTAGAAACGGGTGGGGAAGGGGGAAACGGGATGGCCGAATGGAACAAGGGGGAAGGGAACCGACCTAAAGGTCATCTCCCACCATCTCATCCCCGTCGAAGAGCTCACTGCTGCTGGCCATGGAGTCGCGGCGGCTGGAAGGAGGGAAGAAGTTGGTTAATTGGTTGCCACAAGTGGTGAGGCCAAGAATCAAGTGCCCTGCTTTGAGAAAATCTGGAGTGCCCGAAATCGAATAGACTGCGCGTACAAGAGGGAACCCACAAGGACATGGTGGGGTGCGGGTGAGAGGAAACGCACGAGGACATGTTGGGGTGCGGTGGCGTTTCCCCCTCCTCCTCGTCTGATAGGCTGTTGGTGCTGGTGGGACGGGTAAGTGGCATTCTTATTGTGGGCGCCACATTCTGCCACGAGCACAAGACAATGGGTGTGACGGATTGGAAAGAGAGAAGGAGCAGGAGGAGCAGAGAAGAAGAAGGTGAAAATGAGCTGTACAGGTGTGATCACGTGACGTGAATGTATGTGATCACATGACGTGAATGCATGTTATGGACCGCTAGGTATATTAATGCTGCTGTGCTCACATGTTCGATTGTCTCCTGAATGGCCTGCATCCACACTGCCACTAGCTTTGAGGCGCCTCATAGAAGCATGATATGCATGACAGCAACTTCTACTGCTGTTCTCACATCACACGTTCTATTGTCTGATGTGCTCACATGTTCGATTGTCTCCCGAATGGCCTGCATCCACACGGCCACTAGCTCTGGGTCCTTGGTTCCCACCTGAAGCACAACCAGCAGCCCGGTGGGCGACATGGGAGCACGAGAGGGACACATGGAACAAGAGGCGCATAAGAATGCATAGATCATGATGTGACAATAAGTGAAGTGCCGCTGAGCATCAGATGATGCCTTAAGAAGACCATGAGACCATGACCAAGACCATGACCATGACCATCACCATCAGATGATAACACATGCCAACGAGTAGATTCGAAGGCGGCTAACGGCCAAAGGAAATTTGACGCCTTTGGGATACCTTATGATTGGCACCGGTGCACAGGACATTACACAATAACGAGTATGTGGTTAGCAAGCACACCCACCAGGCATGGTTTGGGAAGCTCTGGATGTATACAGAAGGTGTAGAGCTCCTGAAGCATGACAAAAAGAGACAGTATGGTGTTGAAAGGGAGGGGAATGTCAGAAGCGTCCCTGAAATGGTCAGGGCTGTTGAGACAAAAAAAGATACTAAGAATCTCATAAGAGGCACACATACAGGCAGCGCACACGCAAGCACCGAAAAAGGCAGCAGAGAGATAGGCAATAGGGGTGTGGCCACAGACCTTGGTGTTGGTGGAAATCCGGCCTGTATCCTCCACACGGCACTTGGGAGTCAGATCAAACTCCTTCACCGGAATCTGTCCAGCGTATGTGGCGGCAGCGAACGATAGAGAGGGGACGGGGCGGGAAGGGGTTAGAGGGGAGGGGGATTGAGGGGGTAGTTGGGGGAATTGGGAGGAGAATCACCTGGAATCCTTTCCAAAAAGGGAAAATGTGTGGCGCAGAGCGGTCAGCTCGTATCTTAGCAGCAATTATCGTCTCAAATTCGCAACCCTATCCTCCCACCACGTACGCACCTCGTGCTGCCACGGCAGGCTGCAGAAGCAGCTAATGCAGACTTCGAGACGCATAATGAAGCGTCTAGGTTTGAAGCGTCTAGGTTTGGAACGTCTAGATTTGAGAAGACCCAAAACTCGTTACCCCATCCTCTCCCCCCCCACTTAATCCCCCATCGCGCGCACACCTCGTGTTACCAAGGCAGGCTGCGGAAGTAGCTGATGCGCTGCGCGCGCAACACCAAGTCTCCAGGTAAGACGTCTCCGAACTCATTACCCCATCCCATCCCCTTCTCTCACCCTCCCCCCAGCGCGCGCGCACCTCGTGTTGCCACGGCAGGCTGCGGAAGTAGCTGATGCGCTGCGCGCGTAGCACGAAGTAGCGGCGCGCCCAGTGGTGGCCGAACGGCCGCGACTTGGACTGTTTGTACAGCCACCCCATCAGCTTCACCTCCCGCGACATCTGCTCGATCGCTGACGTGGACAGCCCGCCGCTGGGTCTCCGCCGGGTCCTGCCGGAACAGATAGGTGAGAAAGGGGGGGGGGGGGGGGGGGGGTGGTGTTTAAGTGTGGTATTTGGTCAGCTTCTCTCAGGTTCGCCTCCCGTGGTATTTTACAGTCGCTGACGTGGGCAGCCGTTGGTTCTTGATGAAACAGATAGGTGTGCGCATGGAATGGTGCTGAAGTGCGATATATGGTCCTATTCTCTCAACTTCATCGCCCGTAATATCTGCTCCATCGCTGACATGGACAGGCTAGGTGTTCGACGGCTCCAAAGAAACAGAAATTTGGGGGTGAATAAGAAAGTTCCTCTAATTGTTCATCCATATAACCCTAGTTGCGGATCAGGGTATATCGCAGCGAATTGCGAATCAGGTTAAACTGAACCAATTCCATAGAAATGCCTAACTCGTATAAGCTTCCTCAAGCAACCTGTCGGTTCCGTTCAATGATCACCTTCGGTCTGGTCCCGGCTCTGACTCGCCGCGCGGGTACGACGAGCTCCTCCCCTTCTCCTCCGCATTTCCCGCCGCTGGTGTCGACTCTACGCTCGCCATTCTCACCCCTGTACAATCCCCTGAGGGTCCTTTACACACGTGGTCGTATAACGAGCATCGCGATCTCCCTGAATGGAGCTATCATGTCAACGAGACGTTAGGAACCTGATCTCGCTGACGCCGGACCAGATTTCGACAGGCTAAGAAACGAATTGAAGAGGCTGATTTGAGAGGCTAGTATTTTTTAAGGCTTGCAGCGGTGGAACAGAAAACAAGTGATTCCGGAGAGGACTAACTGCCACGGAACCTCGATACTCTCGGATTGCAACTATGATGCTGTTAGCTGACTCTCGAAGGCTGGACCTCGAGAACATACTTCCAACTCAAAAAATTTTAAGGTGGGCCTTGGCTGGAATTTCGGTTAGATTCGGTAGAAGACGGTTCTCCACGATTTTAAATCATCACGGAACATGGACCAAACGGAATGTTTGGGATCACACAGCCAAAAAGTGCACAGGGAGCTCCACAATTCTGGGACAGGGCGGGTCCCAGCGGCGACGATCCCAAGATGGACTCCTGTCTCGAAAAAGATCGAATGGCTGGAATTCATGAAACGGGCGTTCCCTAGGCACAAATTCAGTGTATGGCTCCTGCTTCGGTTTCGTGAATTGTGAATGGGTGCTTCTTGGTCAGTCACAGGAATAATTGTCGGTGACTCGGCAAAGTCAAACAGGTTCTGTAAGGGAGGGTAGTTGTCTGTTCAGCTTGCAAAAGAAGGAAGCACAAAGAGCCTAAAGCGTTTAGAAAACGCTATAGCAATTAGGCGTCAACCAAGTGCGAACACGCCACTTTCCATTCTTCAATAGGGACTCTTACCTGCAAGTTCCCTTCTGCGTTTGGGGTTAGTGAACTCTTTAGCTTCTCGCGCTTATGGACGTTACCGATATTTACCTCGCCATGCGGGGCTTCACTTCACCTCGGAACCGCGTTTCTGGTCCTCCACGTCTGCAAGTTGCAGCCATAAAAAGGCGCCAAATTTGCCTCATACAGTAAGTGGGACAGCTAGAAGTGTATCAGCGTCGATAACAATAGAACATACAATGCAGTTCACTTAGCTTCAGGTGGAGAGTTGAACAAAGAGAGCCCTAATTTCCATGGGCCCAAGTTCCACAAAAAATGTGGAATTATCAATGGCACGGCCTGTTATAACCTCCACATCCATACCTCCTTCACTTTCATCAAGCTGCCATGTTAAAGGGGTTCGCATGCTAAAGCGTTCATGGTTTGCCATGAGACTCAGCTCTGTCACCTTCAGAATCTGCGGTGGACAAATTAACAAGTACACGCAATGGTAACGAGGGTGGAAGATGAAGAACACAGTCGGGGGCAACATGAAAATTGCACGACAACGACATACGCTGTCATGAATGCTACGCTGTAAGGGATTGAATAGCAGTCCACAAAAAGGTCCCTTCATCACAGACAGCAAGGCAGCCTACCTCTTGACCAGCGAATAGCTGCCGGAGTTTCACTCCCGCAAGCCGAGAAAATACCGGATGCTCTTGAGCCTGCAGTGGTCAGACATTTGTTAGGAGGGCGGGGAGGGATGCAGAAGACAATGGGTGATTACACAAGAGAGGTGGGAAGCGAAAGAGGTCACGGAAACTGCCAGTTTACCTCGCAATAACTCAAAATGTGTGGCAGAGTAGGTTGATAACAGTACCAGGCGAAATGCTCTTAGTGTATATTCCGGCATACCTCATAGAGATGAGCCAGTCGCAGAAGAATTGCTCCGGGTGATAGCTCCTGATGAATGGAGGTGGGGGCGGCAAAGATAACAGGAGGGGAAAGATGCACACAAATAAAACACAACCACACACATGTGTTGTGAAAGAACCATCAACACAATGGAAGAAAGAAATGAAGCCTGGCAGCAATTTTGTAGTGGAACTTCACCAGCATACTCACACTAGTTCACCCTTCCACTGTACCTCCAGTGTCGTTATAGCCACATTCCGAGGCAGCTGGTAGTTATTCGGAGGAGTTGCAGCCCTTTCTCTGGTGCTGCCATGTGTTCCTGACCTTGCCACCTCCTGCTGAGCGCTTTGGAAGAGAGAGTGACGCCACAGGAACCCCGTCGCTCGTGCGCTCGTGGTAGCTGGTTCAGCAGAGGTCTCAGACTCGTCAGCTGCAGCAGGGTCGGGAGTGGTGGCCGCAGCTGCTGCTGCTGCTGAGGTTTCTGCTGCCTCTGCAGCTTCCGCTGCTTCTGCTTCTGCTGCTGCCAGATCTTCAGTAGACTGATGGGACAAGGGAAGTTAGGAGCAAAGAAGAAGCACACGAGGAGGGAGTGTAGGGACAGCAACAGGCAGGAACTTTCGAGTTGAGACTCCAAATCCATTCGTCCTCATTATTTTAGTCGACTCAGAAGTAATCTCTCACCTCGACAGCGAAGGCAAGCTGTAGAGGGGACAGCACTAGCTGGGAGTGGTCTCTCTGTCAAAAGGCCCCGGCTGCTGCCCCGCCTGATGCCTGCTGTGACTTGCGAGTCGACTCACAAGTCTCCTCTCACCTAATATTGAGTCATCTGCAAGAGTCATTTCTCACCTCGACAGCAAAGGCAAGCTGCAGCGGGGACAGCATCCTCTGGCTGTGGTCTCTCCGCCAGAAGGCCCCTGCTGCCGCCCCGCCTGATGCCTGCTGTGGAGGTGTGCCTGGCGCTGCATGTGTGTCTGGCAGCACTGCGAAGCGGAGAGACCCCACCACCTGGATAGACAGAGAAGGGCAGTGAGGATCAAACACGGAGAAGTACTGTTGAGTTGACTTCATAGGGGGGCCTGATACCCTTGTGTTCCAGAGAGCTGCGACAAAGAGTGTCTAAGCCACCTGGACACATAGGATAGTGTGGAATGATGAAGCTCAGAATTACTGGAAAAAAACGTGGCTAGGCCTGAGAGATCAGGGTTAACAGCTCAAGGTTAGAGGAACACGTGAACACTTACAACGAGGTGGTAGCATTTATCCTCCACACAGACATCCTCGTTTAGCGGCTCTCCGACTCCCTTGTTGTCCACGGTATCCAAACGACTGAGAAGTTGGATTGGGGGATAAAGGGATGAAAAAAAATAAGTGCAGACACAAATCAGTACCACGGCTGAAACAATTCCGCTGACACAGTCTCTCACCGGTGCAGCATGAGTTGAGGCTCACAGGAGCAGCACCGGTGCATATGTTGCATTGAAGGCTCACCGGTGCAGCATGAGTTGAGTGGGAGGCTCACCGGTGCAGCATGAGTTGAGTGGGAGGCTCACCGGTGCAGCATGAGTTGGAGGCGCTACAGCCTGACAATACAAGGCTCAGCGGTGCAGCATGGGTTGGGAGCTCACCGGTGCAGCATGGGTTGGGAGCTCACCGGTGCAGCATGGGTTGGGAGCTCACCGGTGCAGCATGGGTTGGGAGCTCACCGGTGCAGCATGGGTTGGGAGCTCACCGGTGCAGCATGGGTTGGGAGCTCACCGGAGCAGCATGGGTTGGGAGCTCACCGGTGCAGCATGGGTTGGGAGCTCACCGGTGCAGCATGGGTTGGGAGCTCACTGGTGCAGCATGGGTTGGGAGGCTCACCGGTGCAGCATGGGTTGGGAGCTCACCGGTGCAGCATGGGTTGGGAGCTCACCGGTGCAGCATGGGTTGGGAGCTCACCGGTGCAGCATGGGTTGGGAGCTCACCGGTGCAGCATGGGTTGGGAGCTCACCGGTGCAGCATGGGTTGGGAGCTCACCGGTGCAGCATGGGTTGGGAGCTCACCGGTGCAGCATGGGTTGGAAGCTCACCAGTGCAGCATGGGTTGGGAGCTCACCAGTGCAGCATGGGTTGGGAGCTCACCGGTGCAGCATGGGTTGGGAGCTCACCGGTGCAGCATGGGTTGGGAGCTCACCGGTGCAGCATGGGTTGGGAGCTCACCAGTGCAGCAGGAGGTGAGTAGGGCCCTCACCGGTGCAGCATGACTTCGAGCTGTCCGGCTGCCAGGCTGGCAGCACCAGCTGCTCGGTCCACCAGCAGCGACAGCTGTGACTCCCCATCCCCGATGAACGCCCCCACCGTCACCTGTGAGAGGGGTGGGGGCGATGGGTGGGAGAGGGGCAGGAGTGATGGGTTGGAGAGGGGTGGGAGTGAGGGGTTGGAGAGGAGGGAGAGTGAGAAAGCAATAAGGACTTCTGATGTGCCTCAGGGGAAAAAGCTGCATTACTCACGGAGTAAAAATTCCCTGCGATGGGCTCTTTAACTAATCAGAATCTGGACCTGACTTCCAAGCACATGCGTAAGTGAGTTACTCACCGGGTAGAAGTTCCCTGCTATTGGCTCTTTGACTGAGAGGGTCCAATCTGGGCGAGAGTCGCGGACCTGCAAGGGAGCATGGGAGATGGGGGAGAAGGGAGATGAGGTGTAGAAACGGGGAGAGATGAGTGAATGGCAGAGAATGAGCGGGTCAGGGGAGAGCCGAAACCAAGAAGATGATACCATATTCAGAAGTGAAGTGAACAAGAGGCTCTACAGGCTACAGAGAGAAGGCATGATTTGATCTATTTGACCCGTTCGTGGCCCACCAGTCCGCGCTATCCCCCATACAAGCTCACTCGTTTGAGGTAGTCGCGCCCATTGGAGTCGGTATAAAAGACATCGCCGCTCTGAATGGAAGAGGAGAAGGAGGCAACAACCTCTTTCCCCAGAGACCCATCCTCAACTAGAGGCCCTATGGAGTAGCCAAGCTCAGCGTAATTCTCCCCAGGATAGACCCGGTACACCTGCAAGGGAGATACGACACAATGACACGAAGCACCCAAAGCTCCATATAGTACTACCCAGAGTACGATCGGCGCATTCGCACAGAAGATGACACATTAGACTGCGTCTCCATCAACAAGCGTATCAATAACCACTTCCCTCACGCCAGCTCCTCGCCTCGGACATGTCACAAGGCACCTGCAGCTGCCGGTAAAACTCCTCCACGATGGGCCCTCACAGCAACCACCATCGCCGCAGCCGTCTCTGTCCACTGCACATCCGTGCCTGTACTATACCTTGCTTCTCCATCAACAATCGGCTCCATATCGACTTCCATCCACTGCATCTACGCTCACCTCGGACACGTCACGAGCCACCTGCCGGTGAAACTCCTCCACGATGGGCCCTCGCAGCACACGGATTGGCACCCTCTGCTTCCTGCGGAACGGCAGCGCACCGTCCGCTGTGGGCTTGAAGATGTATGCCCCTGACTGGAGGGGGGGGGGGGAGAGGGGAGGGGAGAGGAGGGGAAAGGAGAGGGGAGGGTTATTCAAAAGGGGGGTTATTAAAGGATTTGCAGAGCTTACTTTGAAGGGGCCTGGCAATAGAAGTTGAGAAGAGAGCGAGGAGGTGCCAGTGAAGGGCGAAACAGAAGGCGGTTAGTGGGAGAAGGGAAAGTAGGGGGACAGTGGCAAGCAGGCGGCATGCAGCAACAGCAAGAACGAGGCACGGGCACGGGCGAGTGAGGTGGAGGAAGGTAAGGCGGCAGCTGACTTGGAGGAAGTGGGTGGGCAAGTGACAACTGACCTCTGCAGATGAATAGAAGAGCATGTCGCTGCTGATGTTGGCTGTTGCTAGCTGATAGCATCGCAAGTGGGGAGGCATCGACCAGGGCACAGGGAGAACAAGGGAGAGAGGGCACAAGGGAAAAACAATGTGAAACTGACAGGGTTTCCAGCACAAGGCAGTTTGCCTGGGGGCCTTAAGGATGAAAGGGGACCATACGGGAAGGAAAGGAAATGGCACATGGAATGGAAGGGGCATGACGCATGGAAGGGGCATGACGCATGGAAGGGGCATGACGCATGGAAGGGGCATGACGCATGGAAGGGGCATGACGCATGGAAGGGGCATGACGCATGGAAGGGGCATGACGCATGGAAGGGGCATGACGCATGGAAGGGGCATGACGCATGGAAGGGGCATGACGCATGGAAGGGGCATGACGCATGGAAGGGGCATGGGACCTGGAAAGGGCATGTGACATGGAACATTGTAGGGGCATGGGCACACGGTATGGGCATGGGACATGCAAGGGCGATGACACACATACCGTAGCAAAGGCCTTCCCATTCGGCTTGATGAGCTCAGCTCGCGTCATGCCACGAGCAGCCTTGGAGAAAAAGACACGTGCTGCCGGCCGACCAGCCACCAACCCCCCTAGAACTATCTCATCCCCTTGACCCACACCATCGCCCACCTCCTCCTCCTCCTCCTCCTCTCCTTCCCCGCCTTCCCCTCCTTCCTCCCCTTCAGCATAAACCTCCTCCCCCTTTGACTCACCCCCCTCCTCCTGCTCCCCCTCCTCATACCCTTCCTCCCCTTCCGCCCCTCTCTCCCTTTCCTCCCCTCCCTCCCCTCCTTCCCCTCCCTCCTCATAGTCGTCCTTCTTAGCCTTCTTCTTTTTCTTCTTCCCCTTCTTAATCCGTGTGTTCCGTCCCCTCTGCTTCTTTGGTCCCAAGATCCAGTCACTACTGCTCACTGCTGCCCCCGCAGCTCCTGAAAAAGGGAGGGATCGAGAGAAGCATTGTAACAAGAGGTGAGAGGTTCAGAAATCGAAGATAGCCCACCTCTGAGAAAGCTCAGCGAATGCCATCCCTGGCTGGGGTGCAACGAGGAACAAAGTGGGATGCCCCAGTGGAAGCACCTCAGCACGGAACACCCCTGACACCACCCCCTGCTGCTGCTCCACAGGAGGCATGCTGGCGCCTGCATGCTGCTGAGAAGCATCGCAGATAACCCACCCGCCCAGCCACCTTTGAGGAATCTTAGAAATGGCATACCTGGTTGGGCGGAAGTGAGGAAGAAAGTGGAGTAGCCGAGAGGAGGCACCTCGGCACGGAATACCACTGACACCACCCCCTGCTGCTGCTCGAGAGGAAGTGCGCTGGCGCCTGCATGCGCTGCTGTGTAGAACGCACGGATGGCCCACCTTTGAGAAATCTCAGAAAAGTCATACCTGATTGGGCTGCAGTGAGGAAGAAGGTCGAATACCCCAGAGGAGGAACCTCTGCTCGGAACACCACTGACATCACCCCCTGCTGCTGCTCCAGGGGAGGCACGCTGGCACCTGCATGTGCTGCTGTGTAGAACGCGCGGATGACTGGGCGAGGGAGGAGCTCTGGGATGAGCTGCGATGGGATGGGCTTGTGGGTTGAGTCTGTGACAATGACAGAGGGCGTGGTGACCTGATGGGAAGGGGTGATGGGGGGAGGTTGGGTGGTGGAAGAGGGAGGAAGGGTGTGGGAAGGGAAGAGGAGCGAGAGGAACGGGTATGTGTGGTTGAGAGTGGAAAGAGTGGACGACTGGCCGAGGGAGGAGCTCTGGGATGAGCTGTGATGGGATGAGCTGGTGGGTCGAGTCTTTTACAATGACCGAGGGAGCGGCGACCTGATGGCAGGGGGCGATGGGTAGGGCAAGGGGAGCGAGCGGGAAGAGAGGAGAGGAGGGGGGGTGGAAGGGGGGAGGGGGGGAGGGGGAAGGAGAAAGGAAGAAAGGAGGGGAAGGGAAGGGACATGCATGGGTGAGCACTACCAGATGGCTGGATGAAAGAGAAGGAGAAATGAAGTGTGATAGCACAGGCTGGTGGGTACAAACGGTGAGGAGGGCAGAGGGCGTGGAGTGGAGACCAGACGTGATGGCGGGAGGGCAGAGAGGGAAGGAGAGGGTGGGGAATGCGGGAGACGGGGGGAATGTGGGATGGGAAGGTAGGGGGAGAGATTGGTACTGGGAAAGGGCGGGAGGGTGAATGGGTGCGAGGAACAGTGAAGCTCTCAAGAAGCAGCAGCCAACGAGGCATGTGAAAATCGCAAGACTGCTGCAGATGGACAGGGAGTTGGCACTCGATAATGGAGCTCATGGAAATGCAGGTGGTTTTAGAAATCAGAGCAAACACAGGCAAGGGCTCACTGCTTGAACATCACCTGCTGAAACTGAAAAGGATGCTGGAGAGGAGCTTACTGGAATGCGGATGATCTCAGTGCGAGCCCAGGCAAGGGGATTGAATGCGACCACCACCTGATGCAAGGGAGGAATGGAGGGGAATAGGGATGGGATGCGAACAGTGGTGATGGATTGGATTGGCATGGCATGGGATGGCAGTGTGCTGTCAGCCGGCTGGAAGATCAGTTACTAAAGCCTGCCTGAAGTGAGCCTTTTGAGTCAACTCAAAAGTCACCTCGTTACATAGCACAGTGTGCTGTCAGCTGGCTGGGACATCAGTTACCGAAGCCCAGCTGATATGCGCCTGTGCTTCACAGCAGTCACAATCCTTCTCAAGCACAACACACCACATGTACAACGCAACAGACCAGGGGGTGGACTCACCAGAGAGTCAACTCACCAGAAAGTCAACTCACCAGAGAGTCAACTCACCAGAAAGTCAACTCACCAGAAAGTCAACTTAGAGGGACTCACCAGAGGCGGAATAAGAGAATGTACACACCAGGGGATGACTCACCAGGGGATGAATCACCAGGGGATGACTCATCGGGAGATGACTCACCGGTGGATGACTCACCAGGGGATGACTCACCAGGGTCTTGCCAGGTTCAAGGCCAGATTGTGATGGAGGGCAGAAGGAGATGTTCAGAAGAGGGCACTGCAGGGAGCAGGCAAGGGGGAGAGGAAGAGGGAGGAGGAAGGGGAAATATCTGTTGAGACATGCACAATTCATGCGGCTAGAAGAGATGATAATAGGAAACAGTCGCATCAAGAGTGAAAGAGCTGCTGAAAGCATGCAGCTCTAGGAATGGGCTCACGTCCACTCACTGTTTCAAGCAACAGCTTTGGCTTCTCCTGCAACCGCCTCCCCCTGCTGATCCCCTCCTCCTGCACAGAGTCCCGTCTTTCCAGTGGGTCCTGGCCTTCACGTGGCACGCCCTCCATCACAGTGGACGAGATTTCAAGGGGAACACGGTGTGGTGCTGTGCTGGTGGGTGGAGGCACAGCCGCATCTGGAGCAGCAGGGTCGTCACCACCAGCATTTGCAGCGGGTTCTCCAGCAGCATCACCAGCAGCAGTATCCGCACCAGCAGTGGCAGGTTCCTGGCGAGCAGCACTAGGGGCACCGGCAGCGGCGGCGGCGGCGGCAGCTGCAGCAGGCCTATTGGCGGGAGTGGCAGCAGGTACCGCTCGGGTGGGGGCAGGTCCAGAGGAATTGGGGGCGGTAGGAGGCGAGGACGGAGGGAGGGGAGGAGGGGGGTGCAGAATGAAGTATGCCAGGGCGCTGGTGAGAACAGTGGAGGCCTGGATTGTGGGGGGGGGGGGAGAATCAGTGAGTGGAAGAAAGGACCGGAAAATTAGGAGGGGGAAATGAGGAGGAACGGGAGAGAACGGTAGGGGGAACAGAAGAGGTGTGGAGAACCGCGGAGAAGGGGGGTATGGACTTCTGAAGCGTATGTGTACTTTGTGATCCAAACACTGTGTTTTTCACCAGGTGACCCTCTCAATTCCTCACCTCCTGTGCTGCTCGGTGCAGGCGGAGCGTGTAGTCGTCATTCACGTGCTGCTGGGCCGTGCCTGTGATGGCATCATGATGCTGTGCCACTGCCACTGCCTCCCCCAGCGACGCCGTCGACGCTGCCCGAGCCTCTTGATTCCCAGCAGCAGAAACATCAACACTCGCAGCACCACCGCTACCAGAGCCGGCATCACTATCACCATTGCCACTCCCACTCTCTCCAGATGCTGCACTAGGCGCCTCTGGGGCATGGAAACTCGAGACCATCATTCTGCCAGCGCCGGAGCCCACGAGGCTCATCCCGTCGGTGTCTCCTCCCCATGCCTGCAGGGCCTCACGCCCCACTGCTGCTTCTAGAATGCTTGCTGCCAGCAGCAGCGCGCTGCACACCCGCACGTAGCGCTTGAAGGCTGGGCGGGAGGAGTAGAAGCCGGTCCAGTAGGCATGTGGTGCATCGGCGTAGCTGCATGGGGGAGGAGGAAAGAACGGGGTGGGGAGGAGGTAGGGAAGAAAAGGATGGGAAGGAGGTGGAGGACGACGAGTCTCGTCAGCATGTTGCCTTGCCAAAAGAGCAGGCTGCAATAGCATCAGCACTGCAGCGCCACAGTGCCCCTCAGCATTAGCATTGCAATGTGATGCACTACTCACGGGAAGAAGTCGCCAGTCTTGACTGGCCAGGTCTCGTCAGCTTGCTGCTTGGCGTCAAGATAGATCGAAGGCGTAGAGTAGAGGGCATTCACCCGACCGTCCTGCCAGGAATGAGGGGGTGGATGAACACACGTTGCACAGGAGGATGGGCCTTTTTGAGTTGCCTCAAGCCCCAGGGCGGCATCGAATCCCCTCACAGCCCCCCAGGGCAGCGTCGACTCCCCTCACAGCCCTCCCATGGTCGAGAGTTTGACGTAGTGGATGAGCTTGTCCATTTTCTTGAACCACATGAAGCCACACCATACATACCACACCCTACCACATCGCACCACGCCACATCGTGCCAAGCTGACTGACCAGGTTGACATAGTGAATGAGCTTGTCCATGTTCTTGAACCACATGATGGCGTTGGAGTAGGCAAAGTCCTTCCCCATGGTGAACATTACATGGTTAGACCGCGTCACCTTCGCCTGTCACAGAGGAGGGGAAGGGCAGCAGGGACACAAAGAAGGAAGAGCACTCACACAAAATCCTTCCCCATGGTGAACATCACATGGTTCACCCGCGTCACCTTCGCCTGCACAGGAGGGGTGCAGATAGGAACCGGGAAGAAGCACAACCTGACAGGGCTGTCGCTGCTACGAGAATTGATATAGTTGGTTGGAACAAGCATGGACAAGTCTTTCAAGGATGCACATGCCTTGACAGGAGGCAGTGCAGCATCTGACAGGAGGCGCTTTATGCACAAGCATCACATCAGTCATACCTGCTCCCAAGCTCGTTCAACGAACAGGTCGACAAGCTTCCGGACGTTCGACTCCCCTGATTGCGGATCATCCTGTAACGAGGATATAGGAGGTCGGGGACAAAAGCTTAGAGCTGGCAGATAAGATGAGAACAGCAGGATTAGGCTTTTGCCAAAGTGCCGGAGAGCTGGAGGAAATTGAAAGATAAATAAAGGTATTGGCGGCATGTGCCTTTGCCTGGCATTTGTCCCACACATGCCTGGCATCTGCTTTGTCCTCCCTACCTGAACGAATGGTGGGAAGTTTAGGTCCTCACAATCAAGCCCAGGAGGAGGATCGTACATCCAATACAGGTGACCGCCAAACACCTGGTCAAGACAACCAGGTTGTAAAGATTCTTAGAAAAGGGTACAAGTACATCAAGAATACGGTGTGACAACAACAGTCCTTGTATGCAATGCAAGGATGTCATGTAAGCCCCTAGTTTGCGAGAAAAGTTCTAACCTGGGCTGATTTCCCAAATGTTTTCGATGCGCGCCATACAAACTCTTCCTTTTTTTCTTGTTGCCGATTGGCCACGTCTTGGTAATCTGCCCGCGAGAAAAATATCCCATCAAACCCAGCCTGCTCATAAGAGAGCCTCAACAACATCAGGGCGGAAACAGCAGAACGAGAAAAAAATAGAAAGGATACGAGGGAGGTGGGGAGAGAGGGAGGCGGGCGGGCGGCGGATGACATTTACAGAGAAGGAGGGTGGTAGGTATCAATCAAGTGGTAGCACATGTAAACACCAACCATGCCACGTGGGCAGACTATGTACCCGCTTCATCATCCCCTTCCCACCTCTGCAGTGATGAGACTGGCTTGAGTTGCCGAGTGGCCGAGCGGGTCAATCCGCCACGCAATGCATGGCGTGACGTTGAACTTGGAGCAGAGGAGGCGCAGGCCCAGCGACATCTGGTGGACCACATGTGATACTATGTATCCCTTTCCCCATCTCACCTGAGCGGTGATGAGACTGGCTTGGGTAGCGGAGTGGCCGAACGGGTCAATCTGCCATGCGATGCGCGGCGTGACGTTGAACTCGGAGCGGAGGAAGCGCAGACCCAGCGACATCTGGTGGACCATGTCCGTGTAGTGCGTGGTGGCCTCGTCGTGCATCACCCACCCTCCGTTGCTGCGCGCACGAGGCAAGTGAGGGCATGGGAGGGGGGAGTGGGGGAAAGGAGAGGATGAGGTGCAGCCCCAGTGACATCTGGTGCACCATATCGGTGAGGTGGCGTCGTCATGCATCACCCACCCTCAGTTGCTGCGCAGCACACAGGACAGCGGGGAAGCGAGCAGGCAACGGTATGCGGTGTGAGAGGCCCAGCGACATCTCCTGGACCTTGTCAGTGTAGTGTGTTGTGGCCTCGTCGTGCATCACCCATCCTCCGTTGCTGTCATGAAGGTGAGAACGAAAAGATGGTCGGTTGACACGTGATCGAGAACTTTGACAAAAGAAGCATTCGTCAAGCGCGCGGTAGTGAGTGCAATCCTTATCTCGTCCATCAATCATAACTGCTAGTGTATCCCAGAGCATTACAATTGGTAGGTGAAGCAGATTTTCATGCCAATAGCAGGACAGAAAGGTTCTGAGGTTACTGCGTACACGAATTCGAGTTGACCTGACGCAACCAGAGCACGCACTCTCGTGCGCATGTCCTCTTTCTGCTGCTGCCACCACCGATAGAAGAACGCCTGGAATGAAAGGAGGGAGCGTTGAAAGATAATCCTGGTTCACCTCATGTTGAGATGACATGATTAGTTTAAATCTGTGATAAGTTCAGCCTGAGAGGGATGGTTAGCGTAGAATCAAACAGACAGAGTGAGTTGAATATCCAAACGACATGTTTCTCGTGAGATAATTGTACACGGTTAGTGTCTGACGTAATATGAAACGTTTCACCTGAGTTAAAACTGACATGGTTAGCATGAACACGGTTAGTCTGACATAATATGAAACGTTACACCTGAGTTGAAACTGACATTGTTGGCATTACAGAAAAACACACGGTTGGTTTCCAACGCTGGCCCTCTCACCTGCTCCACCTGAATGAACTTGCGGTCAGGATTTGCCTCAAGCTGGTCAATGACAGTCTCGATGATGTACTGTACTGATGTCACCTGGACACGTTCACAATTAATAATTGAAAAGTAACATGATCATGCAATAGCTTGGAAATCTGGATTCTGGAAGCCATAGAAGATGACTCATTCCGGTATTGATTTCAGGAAAACAGGTTCAGCGGAGTTTCTGGACCTTCTGAAATAGGAACTCACGTAGTACTTGTCAATGGTGCTCGTCCATCCCAGGTCATCGTGTGAATGTGCTATTAGATGCACGTTCAGCTTGCTTTCTACAGGTACTGCGTCCGTCTCATAACGAATCTCTTCGTTAGCTGCGCCGATCGAAGCAGAAGACGCCAGCCAATCAGGCTTACCCATGTGTTGCGAGACGGATTGGTTGGCTGAATTCATAAACGCAAAGAGAGATGACGAAGCGATGGGGAACGAAATGTTCCCGCCGGTCATGATCTGCTGAATTGTCAACAGCGTAGCGCCTGCCAGAATCCCTATCAGGAAAGGCAGTGCGGCCGAGGCCGTACGACTTAAAGACATCGCAGTGAAATTCGATAACAGCTTGTATGGCAGCTTCAGTTACTAGACAACGCGACGCGATTCAGCAGCTTGCTTCCGTTAGAAAAACTACGACGCAGGACAGGCCATCACGCCATAGACCCTGCGCAAACAGCTGAAAGCTTCACGATCATAGCGTTCGAACCATGATGGTCATGGTTGGTCATGAACTTGCAGGCATCTGCTTTGTGTTCCTCGAAGAACCGCGAATCTCGGGGAGGCCACGAAGTTGTTTGTCATGACTGACATCCGTGAGCAGACTTGGTGCTGGGAAAATGGTTCTCGTCCCACCCACTCCAGAAGGGAACTTCTGGGTTCGCAGTTTCCTCGATACAGTTGAAGGTCAATTACGCAACACTGTACTATTGTGCTGCTAGTACGGTTAAATTCTCACATAAGTATGAATGGCGGATCCAGTTGTAATCTCAATAATTTGGTTGCTTTATTTTATTGCTGGTTTTATCCATGCCAGGCGTAGGCATTGTGCAATATAAGATCATTATATTCGTATCCACATGCGTATTATTTATGCTAACACAGTACATTTTCATGCCTGATCTTTTTGTGTATTGCACGTCATAGGGGCAGCATCTATGTATCTGGGAGAATGCAGGAAACATATATTATAGTGTACAGCGTTTCTCAGTATATATAGAGAGTCGATTCACAACTGTGCACGTTCCAGATCCTCCCTACACGTGATTGGCTGCCATTGATCAAATCTGTTCCTCCCAAACCACAGGCGCTCCACCAGCCAACTGAACAGCAGCATCTGATTCACTTCCGAACCAACAAATAGGACCAAAACAACCAAAGGCAATGGGTTTCGGCGCGGTTTTCTGTGGTGGTAGTGTCTGGCTTCGAGGTGAAGCTTCAAACCGAAACACGCACAAACGGGGATAGGGGAAGCAGCAACAAATAGATACCCCAGTAGGTCCATTTACCACAACAGTTTCAACCCTCGGATCTGAGGCCGTTGGATAATACCTAACAAGCCGCCCGAATAGATCTAAACTCGGCATTACAGACCATTTGTCCAGACTGCTTTCAAGTGACGCCATGTGACGCTGAGCTGTACAGTATGAGCCTTGTCCGCTCTCTTACGTCTACCCCATTAGTGGTCTCAAATGCTTCACCTGTGCTTTCCAGAAGCACCAGCAATCTAATCCCTCGAACTTCCACCACACTCTCAAGTGGAACGTCACGTGACGCAACGACACAAATGACGTCAAGCACGCGCGCCGCTGTAAGGGGCGACGCCATTCATCCGCGGGTCGCGGCGGGTCGTGAAGCCCGTCTACTGTCGGTGCTAGTACAGTATACGCGATATTTTATTTTGAAGACGTCATTAATGACAGGCATGTCGTCACGCACAATGATTCGACCCCGCGGATCAGCCATGCAGTAGACCATCACTGTCCTCAGGTCTTCAGACCCCACCCACAGGTTCAGTTTCGGATGATTCTTGTTCCTATTTCTGTTCCCATTCCTATTTTGCTGCCACTCGCACAGCTAACAATCCGTTTCTGGATTTGCAATCTGAATTTCGCTTCCTCTTCCGAATACGAGTCCTCACTTTAGCAGACTGAGCTGAGCAGTCGTCTGCGCCGGACAGAACTCAAACTCACCCACCGCATCGGCTCTGGTACAGCGAACGACCGGTGAAAGCACGATCACGCAAGGGGACTTATCTAATAACTCAAGATGATGCGCCTTTGCCTCCCCTCAGCGTTCCTTCGCCTCGCGGACGAGCACGAATTGGAAAGCCAGGCGGTTCCAGCCTCTTCCCCAGATCGCTCCGTTGACCCCTCCCACTCACTTTCCCAGGAGGGAAATGTGATTTTCCCTCAAGGCGGCGAAATTCGTGCTTCACCAGCAGCAGCCCCCCCTTTTGAAGACCCACTTGCAAGATCAGGAAATGAGGCGTCACGCTGCGGCGAGCACGGTTTGCAGACTGCTGCTGAGCAGAGTGCTGTTAGGCGGAATGACGCTGCCAGGTGGGCTGAACGCGCTTCTCTGGAAGCAGGACGGGCCTCTCTGGACGCGCAGCAGGGACTCATGAGCCGCCTGCCACCGCGGCCCGGCGGGCGATTCTCCCTGGAGGAATCCTGCTGCGGCCGCTCCTACCGCTGCGACAACATGTGCTTCCGGGGCTTGGAGGCGTTTCCGGGCGAGCCCACACGACGGTCCGATGCCGCTGCCTCTCCTCGACCTTCTGCGCCCAAGCAGCCGCTGGAGAGGAAGCTATCTAGCGGCATTCCGCGGGTCATGAGCGACGTTGATCAGATTTCGGCGCGTCACTCTGACCCGGTTCACATTCGTGGTGGATCTGATCGGTATCCATCCCGGGGTCGGACTTGGGGCTCTGCTCGAGACACTGCTTGCAGCCACTCCGCCAGTTTTGCCAATTTGGGCTCTTTGAGCGCCACAGGCAGTTTTTCAGAGACGCATGATTCAAATCACCGACATGCGTCAGGTTTGGGTCACTGCACTCGTTTGCACAGCAGCCACAGGCACTCCTTGGGAGCATCTCTTGCAGATCTTGCTCTGATTGAAGAAGCCCTTGGTCTCTCACAGCAAGGCAGCCTCCATGCGGACACCTTGAGAGCAGAGGACCATTCTCACCCGGGTCTAGCTCGTGGGGATTCTCTCTGTGGGGGTTGTTCTTGGCGTGCTGCTGAGCTGGCGTGCAGCCCGATGTGGGTGGATAGCGCCAGGTCACGGATTCAGGAGGCTGCACTGGCTGTGGTGGAGGCACAGCAAGCAGCAGTGGAGCTGAGTGCACGGATTGATGAGGCAGAGGGACGTTCGACAGGAGGGCTTGCATTGAGAAGCCTACCAGGATTGTCCTCCTTTCCTGTGACGAGGAGGAGCTTTGATGGTGTGGCAAGCCTGCGACATCAGTCGGTGGAAAGTAGTCCCAGTTCAACCAGAGAAGCCTCATCCCTTGCAGCCAACAGAACACGAAGTGAAGGGTCGTATATCGGGCTAAAAATAGTGAAACTGTTTAGCATGGCAAAAGTTCAACCTAAGACTAACAGGAAGAGTCAGCTCTGAATGCTACTATTTCTTGTTTCTACACAGAATATGCGGTCTAGTGGATGGTTATAACTTTCTCCTATACAACGATAATGTTCCCCGCGGCATGTTCAGGGTTGCTTTGAGCTGGATAATGCCACTCATGTAACATGTTAGCCATGCACTTCTAAACGATTTCGTGTTTTGCACAAAGGTATCATCCTAGAATCAGAATACTGTAGTGAAATCAAATGTTGAAGTAAAGAATTTTCCTATGACAGCTAGGCAGCATATGATTTTCCCGAAGTTCAAAAGCCTTTCAAATTCAGAAAACACAAGAACCGTGTCTAACCGTGAGAAAACAGGCTGATCCCAACAGTAGGCAGAAAACGAGCGCGCCTGCATGCAGGAACTGGCAAGGCAAACCCAAATGCTAGAATATCGTGACATGACAACCGTGAGTGACATGTCATGCGATGAGGCACTTGAGTCACCTGATTAGATATGCGGCCGGATGAGTCCCTATTTCCAAGCTGGCGTATCCATGATTTGTGGTTTCTATTGTTTTCGTACCAGTTTCAAGCGTACGACTGGCCCATTTTAATCCCCACGGGGGTGAAGGGACCAATAACTGACAAGACCAAACCGAATTTGATCCTCCACACTTCGCCCTTCCATCCACTCCTCTCATGTAGTCAACTCCAGTGTACGTCTAGGCCATAGTGAATTCCCGCCTGTCCTCAAGCTCGCCGCGATTCGCGTTTCCTGCCGCGCGTAGTCATGGTTATGGTTGAGGGGGGATGCATTGATGGAAGCCAGAATAACATCGGATTGCATTCCCGGTCAATCACTGGAAAACATCATTTTGCCATGGCGCTCGCACGTTTCTTGCCACAGCACATTGGCGCGTGATCCACGGCGGGACTGAGGCGCGTCCACTGTATTTTCGTACGCGTTGTCCTCGGTGCGCATTTCACTCCTGCCCTTCACATCCATCCCCGCGAATCGCCCACTCAGTGCCCATCAGGCTGCTCGGCAGTTCTTGTCCTTGCTTCAGAGGTCAAGGACAATTAGCTCTTCACATCAGCTGCTCATTTCCGGAAGAAGCTCATTATTTAACCTGGTCTAGTCTTATAAGGTGGTTCAGTTCAGTTCAGCTGAGTTCAGTTCTATTTTTAGCACCTCCCAGTGTTTGTTTCCATTCAATGTCTGCGGATTCCTTAGCTGACTTCACGTGGGCGAATGACCATTTGGTGGCCTCGGAGGAGTCATCGCGTGATTCAGGGAGGTTGTGGGAGAACGACGCTGGGTGGGAGCGGCGTTGTGACTGTGGAGCTCGTTCAAGTGGTAGCAACTTGAAATGCAACACTTCTGGGAGAGGCGACGGCGTCGCCGGGGCGCGACACTCTAGCCTCCCGTCGCGCTTGTCGTATGCCAACATGGGCGTGCTTTCCCGCCGCTCCGACGACCTGAGCTCGCGACAGCGGCGGCCGTGTTCCCGTCGCACGTCGTCGTGCAGCGACATCAGCATCCTGTCACCTGCGTCGTCCGTCTACTCGCACGACGACGCGAACCGGACGTTGATGTGCGTGGGATGCTCGAGGTTAGACGCTGAGCTGGCTTGCGACCCGTTGTGGATTGACAGCGCACGCGCGAGAATCGGCGGCGCGGCATTGGCTGTCGTGGAGGCTCAACAGGCAGCGGAAGAGCTGAGTGCGAGGGTAGAGATGGGCGCAACTCTCCCTGCGCGGGATCTAGAATCTCCTGTAGACCCCCGCCAGCTTTGCATGGGAGAGGTCCATGGATCGAATCTCAGGAGTGATGCCCAAAGAAGGGTGAGACGGAGGAGTGGGGGGGGCGCACACAATAGTTTAGATGCTGAGAAATGTACAGCTGTGTTTGATCAGATTGTGGGTGCAGAGGCGGAAGCTAGCAGGTCAGAAGATGAGAGAGTGACCAGGCCAAGGGGTCTGGGGTGGGGTAAGTCCCTGGGGGATGACACTTCAAGAGTGGCTAAGAAGCTTGCTGCTCACATCAGGAAGGGAGGCAATGAAAAGCAGGACAAGAAAGCCAGCCAAGGTAGTCAAAAGGCTAGGTTTATTCTTGGTTGGTTTAAAACAGTAATCAAGAATTAGCACGTGTATATATAAAAATGTGCATATCTGTAATCAGGAAACAGGATTGACGACACCGGTGTGGTTATAATCCTTGTCTGGTCTTGTAGGAGATGATGACCATACGGAGATGATGACCATACATGTATTATAAGACTACTTCCTTAGAATTGCTGACCAGTGTGTTCTGGATGAATTTGGGTGAGATATTCCCGATAAAGTCATGACAAAAGCATTGTTCGCGTTCACCCTAACGGGGATCTGCTCTCGCCAGAGAAAACCTCCCCCCTCGTTCCTCCTTGATCCTCTCAACCAAGATTGTGATGATGACTTAGGGATGTGAATAATTCAGCATACAAGGCTGGTGTTTTTTTAGGCGATTTGATCAACCGCAAAAATCGACAGAACTATTTGCCCAATACCCTATCTTGGTCGTTCATAAGGAGGTATGGCGGATCAGTGGCAGGCGGCGCAAGCAGGCGCGTCGCAGGCGGCGGGAGCCATGAGCGCCGGGAGCCAGCCGGCCAGCAGCACAGGTGCCTATGCGCCGTCACACCAGGTGCTGCCGCCGGAACCTTCCAGGAAACGCGGTTGCGTTGCATTTAACCGTCCCCTAGATTCGCACTTGATGGTTCCATGCGTTGGGCTTGAACCCTTTTGTTTAGTCTCTTCAGTGTGTTCGGGATTGAGCTTCTTACTGATCAGCCATGGATCGCTTGCTATTATATCTGGTTCTTACGACAACAAAAGAAGAAATATATTATTGAGTATGTAGTTATCCAGCGTTTTGGAAGCCCTAAGGCTGACATGCATGGTCGCCGTGTTTGCTTCTGTTTCAATCTGACGCATGGTGGCGTCAGCAGGGTTGGGACGTGATCGGAGCGTGGGGTTACCAGCAGCAGCATCAGCAGCAGCATCAGCAGCAGCACCAGCAGCAACCGATGCAGGAGCCTCAGCTTGGCGGTAATGCCCCCGCTTTGATTTTTTAATCGCCTCGTAGGTCGTCTTTGCTAAGTCTCTTTGATGTTTCGAAATCGTGTTTGAATTGCCGGTTCCTTCTTGCTGCGTAGTCACTTGTTTTTCTTTCATACGACTCAAAGAGTCTTGCTCTGCTTCCGTCGCCGTCGCCGTGCTTCGTTACCCGCCTCGGTTTAAGCGGCAGTTATTCGTGCGTCGCTTAATGCATGACTCTCTCTAACAGTGTATCAACCCCTTCATGAGTCCTTCGAACCGTTCATGACCCCTCACCCCGTGTATCAGGGGCGGAGCTCGATTGGGCGGCCAAGGCGCGGCTTTGGGCGGAGCAGCGGGCGGCGCAGGAAGCGGCGGCGGCAGCGGCGGCGGCAGCGGCGGCAGCAGCTGCGGCGGCAACGAATAAAGAAGCAGCAGCTAACGAGGACAAGGAACCGCCGAAGCAGGATGCTGCAGCAGCGGATGCGGCGGCGGCGGTGGCGGCGCCGGGTACGCAACAGCAGGATGTGGGTGGGGGAGGGGGGAAAGGGGGAGGAGACGGGGGAGGCGGATTTGGCGGGTATGTTGCTGCTGACGGGACGTATGTGGGTGGTGGGTACAGCGGTGCTGCTGCTATGGACGGGAGCACAGGGGCAGATCAGCAGCAGCAGTACTATCAGCAGCATTACCAGCAGTATTACTACCCACCGGAAATGCACCAGCAACCTTATCAGCAACATCAGCAGCAAGAGCAGCAGCAGCAGCAGCAATTGATGTACCCCCCTCCGCCTCCTTCTCACGCCCCTCCACTCCCTCCCCACAGTCATCCCCCCAATCCCGCGTCGTTCTACCCGCCGCAATACCCCCCTCCCCCGATGCAGTACCCCCCTCCGCCCCTGCAATTTCCCCCTACGGCCCCCGGTGGTTCCTACAACGGAGTGTACTCGGGATATGGAGATGCCAATGCGCCTGACGCTGCAGCAGCAGCAGCGGCGGCGGCGACGGCGTCAGCAGGAGCGGCAGCAGGAGCAGCGGCAGCAGGCGGGTTTCCCCCCCAGCACGCGCACGAGCAGCCCTACCCGCGCCTGCCCCCGCCGCCCCCCCCTCCGCCGCTCCTCTCCGCCCCGCCTCCCGCGCACGCCTCCGTGCTCCCCCCTCCGCCCGTGCAGCCGCCGCAATACCCGCCACCTGCAACACCAGCAGCAGGGGCGGCAGCAGCAGCGTACGTGCCGCCAGCCAATCAGGCGGCAGATATGTCCGTGCTCTCACCAGCGGTGCTGGCGGCGGCACAGGCAGCAGCAGCGTCTGCAGGAATGTATTTTGATCCGGCCATTTATGATGTGGGTGGGGGTGGTTCTGTGACTCCTGGTGCTAAGCCCAAGAAGGTGAGCTGCTGCCATCTGTTGTGGCCCGTTAATAATATTCTCTCGAATGTCTGGTTGTCCCCTCCCCGTTTCCCCCCCCCCCCCTCAACCCCACTTACCCTAAACCCTGAAGAACTTTCTTCGTCCTCTTCCTCGTCCCTCTTTCTGTTCTCGTTTTCTTTCTCTCCCTCTTCCCCGGCCTTCGTATTTCCACATGAAAAGTCATTAATTCGCCCTCTCAAGCTTTCTCTCCCTCCCTCTCTCCCTCTCCCTCTATCCCGCTCTCCTTCTCCCTCCCTCGATCTCCCTCCCTCTAACCCTCTCCCTCCCTCTCTCTCCCTCTCTCCCTCCCTCCCGCTCCCCCCCCCCTCCTTCCCTCCCCCTCCTCTCCCCCCCTCCTCCCTCCCCCGCCCTCCCCCAGTCCCTCCCCTCATGGCTTGTGGACGAGGTCGTCAAGAAGAAAGCAGCCCTCGCAGCAGCAGCAGGAGCAGCAGACTCACCTGCGAAAGCGCCCTCCAAGGACAAATGGTACAACGAAAGAGGCGCTCTCGCTGCTGCTGGTGCTGGCGCGGGTGGCGCTGCTCGTGGTGCTTCTGGTCGTGGTGGTGGTGGGCGAGGGGGAGTGGGGAGTGACGATGAGGAGGAGGACGAGGAGGAGGAGGAGGAGGCGGAGGTGCAGCGGAGAATGGCGATGAACAATGAGATCAAGCGCGTGCTCACAGAAGTGCTGCTCAAGGTGGGCTGGGTGTGAGGAGGGTCGCATGGGAGGGGGGTCGCTTGGGAGGGGGATCGCATGGGAGGGGGGCTCATGCGAGTTGCATTGCAGGTCAATGGAAGCTGTGTCCGCCGCTCGCCGCACCCTCTCCCCCTTGTCCTGCGCTTTCCCTCCCGCCCCACCCTTTCTCCGTTGTCCCGCGCTTTCCCTCCCCCCCACCCTTCATTTGAGTCGACTCAAAAGCCCCTTCATCCTTGTCCCGCGCTTTCCCTCCCCCCCTTCATCCTTGTCCCCCGCTTTCCCTCCCGCCCCACAGTCTCCCCCTTTTCCCGCGCTTTCCCTCCCCCTTCACCCTCTCCCCCTTTCCCCACTCTTTCCTTCCTGGCCCCACCCTTCGCCCTTTTTCCACGCTTTCCCTGCCGCCTGACCCTCTCCCTTTTTCCCCACGCTTTTCCCCCCGCTCCAACCCCTTCCGCTCCGCCAATAGGTAACTGATGACATGGTTAGGCGCATTGCTATGGATGCCCTCAGGGATCCCCGAGAAGAGGAAGAAGAGGAGGAGGAGGCGGGGAGGAGAGGAGGGGATGGCGTGGAGGGGAAGGGGAAGAAGGTTAGTGGAGGGAAATGGGTGACAGTGGGTGAAGGGGAGGAGGAAGGGAAGGAGGAGGAGGAGGAGGAGAACAGGAGCGAGGGGGAGAAGGATGGAAACAGGCGTACTCAGGAGGAGGGAAAGGAAGAGGGGATAGCAGGTGAAGAATCAGGTGGAAAACCAGGTGCGCCGGACGTGGCAGAAGAAAACAGGAGGGCTGTGGCAGGGGGGGCAGGTGATTCTGGGGGGAAGGGGGTGGTTGAGATGAGTAAGGCAACGAGTGGTGAGAGGAAGACGAAGAGTAAGAAGAAGAAGAAGAAACGGTCAGGAGGGGGTGGAGGGTTGCTGGGTGGAGGGCTGTTGGGGATTGCTTATGGGAGTGATGAGGATGATGAGGATGATGAGGAGGAGGACGAGGATGAAGAAGAGGAGGAAGAGGAGGAAGACGAAGAGAAGGAGGAGAAAAAAGAGAAGGAGGAGAGTGAGGTGGTAAGGGATGCGAAGGATAAAGGGGTTGATGGTGGTGAAGGGGGTGGGAGTGCGGTGCATAGGGATGGAACCGGGAATCACGAACAAGTTAAGGTTGGTGCGTTGGAAGAAAGGAAGGAGGGGAAGGATGGGGAAGAGTTGGGGCAGGAGGGCATTAAGGCTGAGAGGAAGGATGGGGAGGGAAAGAAGGATCAGGAAGAGAGGGGGGCAAGGGGAGTTGAGGGGAAAAGGGGAGAGGGGACTATGGAGCAGGAGGGAGGGGAAGAGATGCGCAGAGGGGGGACGATGAGGGGGAGAGGGGGAGGAGGAGGAGGGAGGGCGAGGATGATGGGGTAGGAAAGGGGAACGAGGCGGAGGAAGGGCGTGGGCGGGCGAGGGGAGAGGAGGAGGGAGGGGAGGAGGAAAGCAGGAAGGGAAAGATGAGCAGGAGGAGTGAGGGGAAAGATGATAAGGAGAAAGATGGGGAAAGTGAGGAGAGCGAGGGGAGGGAAAAAAAGAGGAGAGGGGAGCATGAGAGGAAGGAGGGAATTGAAAAGAGGCATAAAGAAGAGAGAGATGGGAAAGTGAAGGAGAAGGATAAAGAGAAGGATAGAGAGAAGGATAAAGAGAAGGATGACGGAAAAGAGAAGGAGAAGAGGAGGGCTAAGGGCGAGGAGAGGAGCAAAGAGAGGGATGAGAGGAGGGGCAAGGAGAGGGAGAAGGAGAGAGACAGAAACGGGAAGGAGAGGAAAAGGGATGGAGATGAGGAGGGGAGTAGGGACGAAAGCAGGGAGGAGGGCGGCAGGAAGGAACGGAAACGGTCTCAAAGCGAGAGAGAGGAGAAGGACGAGAAGGAGGAGCGGAGGAGCAAGGAGAAGCGCGAGAGGAAAGACAAGTCTGAGGGCAGGAGGAAAGAGGCGAGCAGAGAAAAGAAAGGAGAAGCTGGTGCTGATGCTGATGCTGATAGTGACGACGACAGGAGTGGAGAGCGGGAGAGAGGAAGCAAGCACGGGCGATCAGAGCGAAAAAAGGAGGCAGGCAGGAAGGGAAGGCATCGCAGCAAGTCGCGTTCCCGGTCCCGGTCCCCTCAACCCGAGCGCTCTTCCAGTGATGGCAACGAGGAGGAGGAGGAGGAGGATCGTGGCAGGTGAGGTGGGGAAGACGCATGTGCGGGTGGGCATGGGGGGGGAGGGGGATGGGGGGTTGGGCATGTGGGGTTGGGCATGTGGGGGTGGGCATGTGGGGGTGGGCATGTGGGGGTGGGCATGTGGGGGTGGGCATGTGAGGGTGGGCATGTGAGGGTGGGCATGTGAGGGTGGGCATGTGAGGGTGGGCATGTGGGGGTGCGGATGATAGGGTGGAGGGCATGTGAGCGGCAATGCAATATGTAATATGTTCCCTCAGTGTTGTTCCGTTCCCTCGACATCATCCTTACCCACCCCTTCTATGACCGTATACCTGCCTTCCCTATTCCCTGTTAGCAAGTTTTGAGGATTCTCAATGCTTTCCCACCCCTTCCATGACCGTCTACATGCCTTCCTTTTCTTCTGTTTGAAACCCAGGCATGGGAAGCGTGGGAGCAAGGACAAGGGGAAAGAGCGAGAGAGAGCAGAGAAGAGCAGCGAGAAGGAGAAGGAGAGCAGGAGGGGGAGGGAGGAGAGGCGGGAGAAGGGAAGCAAGCGGGACAAGGAAAAGAGGAAGGAGAAGGAGGGGGCAGGGGAGAGGGGCATGGGGAGCAGAGGAGGAGCAGGAGGAAGAGTCGCAGTGTCAGTCGCAGCAGGAGTCGCAGCAGCAGCAGCCGCAGCCCAACCCCGAAGAGACGGTGTGAAGTCTCTTCTTTCTCTCTCTGTTAGCTGGTCCTTCTATTGAATTCTGCAGCATCAGAAGCGAGCTCACCCCCACGGCACTCTATGTGCTCATACCCTTCCTCACCTATGTAACTTCCACCTGTTGCTTCTGTGCAAGTCTGTGCGTGAGTTAGTGCATATGTGAGTGTATATGTGGGCGCATTTGTGTGCATACGCCTGCACTGTCTCTGCCCCCTCGTGCTGCCTCTCCCTCTCACCCTCGTGTCCCAGCCCCCCTCTGGGCGGACTAGTCTGTCCTTCCTGTGCCGCCACTGCTTTCATGCAGAGCAGTGCGCGCTTTTCAGCAGGCCAGCTCCCATGCGCGGTGGCACTTTCTAAGCACTTGCTCAGCCTAACAACCAACACCCCCCTTGCGCGGTGGCCTGTGGTCGGGTTTCCGGGTCTTCGGGTTCCCTTTCCCTCTCCCTCCCTCCCACTTCTCTCTATGGTTCGGATCCTTCTCCCTGCAGGTATGCCCTCTTCCCTGCCCTACTACCCTCACCACCTCATCGCTCACTTCTGCTCGTCCTCCTTTGCCGTGTTGTTCATGTTAATGAATTCTCTGTTCATTCCTTCGCTTCGACTGCTCACGACTCACGCACACAAGCACGTTGACTCTCGCTCGCGCATGTGCTGGCAGGCTCGCATGCCTCGTTCTCAAACAGCCATGCTTCCCCCTCTTGCCCCCATGCCAGGTACCGCTCTGAGCGATAGGAGCCAGCGCGTTGTGTGGATGGAGGCACACGAGCGCGCGTGTTGATCAAGTGCAGAGAGAAAACCAGATGTTGGGATTCTGACTAGGTGGTCTTGCACTGGGCTTTTTGAGCTGCCTCAATGGCACTAGTGAGGAGGCGCCTCCACAATTGGATTTTGGAATTTTCACAAGTGGTGCTACTACCGCTGGACTGAAATGATACTAGAAGGGCAGTGTTGTTCTTTTCTCCTTAAAGGGAGCACATACCTGAACCTGGAACGGGTCAGAGGTGACTTGCATCCATGTTCTGGGGTTGGAATTAGGAGGGGTGGTTAGGGGTTTTGAGTGGGAGGAGCTCAGGTTTGGTCGTGAAGATATTGTTGTGTGTTGGTACTTCTGATTGTGTGATTGGATTGGGGTCCAATCCAAGTGATTCTGCACCAAAATCGGCCCTTGACTTGATGCAGCTAGTTTCTCCCTCATCAGGTGCACATTTGCAAAGAAACCGTAGGAACTGATCCTGGTTATTGCAGTCTGAAGGAGTAGGTGAGCTGAGGTGCATCCCAGCCCATCCTAACCTACCTACATCAATCCATCATCTAGCACCTATTGTCCACTACCTATCATCAACCCTATCTCCTTCCTTCCACCTCTTCTCTTTGCCCCTCCCCTGAACCTGCCTGCGCTCCTTGCTGCACCCTCCCCTCCTCTGTCGTCCCCTCCTTCCTCCTCTCCACTTCCTTCTTCTCCACCTTTCTCAACTTCTCCCTGTCCTCCGCCCTTTGCACCGCTCCCCCTCCTCGCCTCCCCCTCCTCACACTCCACCTCTCATTCTCGAGCACAAGATACTCCCCTGATCGTGCCAGCAGTCGCCACTGCCTCGCTACAGTAGCAGCCTCTACAGTAGCGGTGCAATTTGGTTTCACGCGGTCGTGCACTTCCACCGCCATCACCCGGACCTCATCCAACCATGGCCGAGGGTCATACCAATCAGAAATGCTGCCAATTTCAGTTGTGCTGCTGCTACTACTGCTGCTGCCGCTATTGTCGTCACCGCTGCTGATCCCCCCTGAGACAGTGGGATCAGCATTTGCTGTTGTCACATCCGTGCCTGCTGCCAATGGGGGCATGGCCAGCACTTCAGCCTCGGACCCCTCGATATCCATCTTCACAAAATCAAATCTCGCCAAGCCCACCTGCTTTAGCACATCGCCTACAGTCACAGCACGGATAGTCACACCCCCCTCAGCTGCCCCTGTGCTTTCCGCTCTGCTGCTGTTGATGCTGTTCGCTTCACCCTCTACCCCATTCTGCACATCATCGTTAGTATCACCTTCGTTTGTGTCACGGCTGCTATTAGAGGGCACTGGCGTGACCACATACTGCCACCCCTCCCTCGTCTTCGTTTGTGTCCCATTCCTTAGCATCACCATCCCAGAGTGGTTAAACAACCCCGCATGCACCGCGTACACGTTCGGCAGGCGATACGTGTTACGGCGTAACACCTCAAAGTTCTTGTCGCTCGCCTCTATGGCGACCACAGTGGCGTTGGGGAAGAACGTGGAGAATATGAGCGTTGCATAGCCCACGTTGGCTCCTGGCAACGAGAAATACCACCAGCGGATTCAAATGCTAAGAATAGGCTTGTATGAACGGCCAGGAGGGTACAGCCGTACTTGTGGAAAATAATCATTTATCTGGGCTAGGAAGCATCCGGAGAAAAGCAGAAAAACTGAGCACCCGCGCTTACCTGCGTCTAGCACAGTTCGCGGCCGGAAGTGCTTGATGAAGCCGAACTCGTCCATCTCGACAAGCTGCTTCAGCACGCTGAAATCCGAGTAGTACGGCCGCACGTGTAGGGTCAGCACGCACGGCGCGTGCTGGCATGGCACTTGGCCGTGCACCGCCGCCATCGCGCACACGACGGCGTCGCGTGGTAACTGTTTTCGCACGATCTCCAAGGCGAGGTAGAGCTGCCGGTTCGTCTGCCACCGCCCCGCGTACCAGTACCGCGGCTCGTCTGGCGCGCAACGCGGGGCCACGGGGGCGATATCGCAGCCGTTTGAGGTGGGGGGGATTAAAACCAAGAGGAAGAGGGGGACGAAAGAAGGGATGGGGAAAGGCAGGGGGGAAGAGGAGGGGAGGGAGGGGGAAGGGGAAGAGGATGTGGGGGGGAGAGATAGAGCTGGGGCTTAGCCATGAGGCGGGAGTTACGAGCACGGCGGAACCATCTGGCGAAGATACATGGAGCGGAAAAGAGATCGGGGAGATGGCGCGTGTTCAAGAGAGGACGCGTCAGTGTCTCTTACCTCGCCGCCACCCGTGCTCTTCCGCCATGATACTTCTCAACACCATGGAACCCCATCGACCCACTTTGAGAATTCTCGAATGGATACAAGCGCGTCAGTGCCGCTTACCTCGCCGCCACCCATGCTCTTCCGCCATTATGCTTCTCAACTCCATCGGACCCATCCCACACACGTCGCCCACGACTCGAATCCTCGCCATCTCCGCATCCGATATAGTCACAACTTCGACCCCCGCGAGCGAGTTGAGCTGGTTCACCAGCCCCGTCGCGATAAGCGCGAGCACAAAGAAGGAAAGCAGCGGGAGGCTGTTCGCGGCCCACGCCCACGACCGCCATGGCTTTCCGCCGAAGAGGGAAAAGGAGGAGGAAGGGGTGGAGTACGGGGAGGTCAGCGGTCGCGGCGAGAATCCCGCCGAAATGCTTCTAACGGGGGCTGAAAGGCTTCTGGTCGGCGTGCCGTGAGTCGATTTCACGGGCGTGGTGGAGTCTTCCATAATGAGCTTAGCCCACAGGGATGAAATAACCTTACAGTGGAATGTACGCTTACTGCAGCGCTTAGCGAGTGTAGTCTTACAGCGGATGTGGATCCGGGGAAGCGAATGGGAAATATTATATTTGGGGGATTGACTTTGGCGGAACGGACGACCTGAAGTGTCGTCCAGCGCAACCTAAACGGCAAGCAAGCGGCTTGCGGGATTAACAAACGATCACGCGGGCTACTCCGTGGTCGAAGAACTCTGTAAGATCGCTAGTGAGATGCTCCAGTAGAGTATAGTTTTTATCTTTTTAAAAACATGTCCATCTGGTTGCGCGGCGGAGGATTCGCAACATTCACCAGCAGGGTTTCAGACTGCGCGGTCTACTTTCTAGGTATGAAGGTTAGGGGACAAGAACAGAGGCAAGAAAGAACCTGAACAAGAAGACAGCGCCGACCGTGGCGTGGATTCAGCAATAACAGTTGCAGCACGAAAGAGACCGTGGTTGCGAATCCCCCGTCATGGCTGCGTGAAACTGTGGCAGAGGCCACGAAATGAAAGGAGGCCAAAAGAGGGTTGAAGGGGGGAATTTTTCTTCTCTTTTCGAGTGAACAAATGTGGGAGAAGAACCCACAAATGCCAACCCTCTCTTGGCCCTTCAACCCTGAATCGGGAGAAGAACAAATGTGCCTGCCACGCCACTGCAGGAGAATGCGACGCGACCGCCCTGTGCGGTGCGGGTCAGACTGCCTCGCAGTCAGCACCTGTTGGTTCGGGAAATATGAGCGCCGTGTCTGCTGGCCTGACCTCGTTTGAAGAGTTTCAGAACTTCATTCTGATTAGCCAGCGGGAAACTCGGGGATCGATGGTTCAGGCGGTGTTGTGACTGTATGAGGTTGTCTGGCGTCGACCAGCTCTGGTCTGGTTGGCTGCGGGTGCTGTACATGTTGTCAGAGTGCTGCCCATGCATCGGCCAGAAGGGGGTGTGCTACTGACCGAATCATCTCCGTGTGGTCCTCTGGTTACTCAGCAACAGAAGATCGCACCTAGTCGTCGAGTTACCATGTCCGTCAAAGCAATATTTGACTTCGCTGAGACAACTGCATGGTCCTCGAGCTGTAAGGTGGAACCAATTTGACCGTCAGACGACCCATAAATGATTGACATTTGGCAAACACATTGAAGCGAAAGCTCTGTGATTGGATGAATCAGCGTCTGTATGCGCTGGCACATCTTTCTGGATTACCCTGGCCCCTTGTTCCTTCTCAGCACCTTCTCCAAATCCACACTCTAGCGGCTGGCCCATTCTCTGTTTGCATTCTCAATCTTTTTGTAGACAATTCTGAGCTCTCGGTAGTCCCAAGATAGAGAGAGGCAAAGGAACCGTATTCCACGTTTTACTCCTAACATTTGGCTTCGGTGCTTCTTGTCGAATCAAACGAGTTTCTGAGCCATGGCATCGAGCACATTAAGTGGCATTCGGTTTATGCGAGTCGTTGAAAATCATAGCCTTTCGAAATCATCAGGTCGGCACCATCGGTCCCAACTCATTCTCGCGTGAAGATTCGTTCATGTTTCATCCATCCCGTCGCACACGCTTTCATGCCCAGTCATGCTCGGTCGTGACTGCACGGTGTGTTAGATTTCATAATACCTCGTCAATTCTCACACAGGTGCCTCCAGTTCTTTTTCTTTCCTGTTACCAGCAGTCATGACCATCGGAAGCAATGGCGCAGTCAGCTTGGTCCCTCTGCGTCTCCACACGGTTTCCAGCGTCTCCGCCATGTCATCAGCGTCCCTGAAAACGAGACGATTTCGGTGTGGATCAATTGCAGCATCAGCAGTCTCAGAAAAGCCCGAAGAGCAGCAGAGTGGTGCCTCGGATCAGCCTCCCCTGGTGGTGGCGACGCGCGAGAAAGGCAAAAACGGCAAGCTGATGAAGGCACTGGTGAGTGTTTGATACTCTGGAAAAGAATTAGTATGCGTTCAAAACACATCGGCACGGAGTCGAAATTGCTGATGAGAACGAGTTAGAGTTCTAGCTGCAAATATGTGAGGAGAACTCAGGAGATTGCCATTGATGCAGCTGCTCTTCCCGCCATGTGATCAACCCCAATCAAATCCTCACATCCCGAATCAGCGTTGTCCACAAATGGCGTGAGGGACGTGCCGGTAATGGAGCTCCCACTCATCCAGCACTCAGACAAGCCCACAGGTGCACACTAGAATTATTCAGAACCCAGCCTCTCCCTGCGCTTGCCTCCCCAGAGTGCCAGAGGAGTGCCTGCATTGGAGCTGCTGCTCATCCTGCATTCAGAGGGGCCCAAGTGCTCACACTAGGAAGATGCAGACCGCAGCCTCTCTCTGTGCTCGTCTCTCGCAGAGTGCGAGGAGAGTGTCAGTGATGGAGCTGCCGCTCATCCAGCACTCAGACGGGCCTGACACCCACCGACTGCCAGCCGTGCTTCGAGGTCACTCCACACACACACCCTTCCGCCTCCTTCTTCTAGTCAGC
Organism: Closterium sp. Yama58-4; assembly: GCA_947470075.1. Lineage (NCBI taxonomy): Eukaryota > Viridiplantae > Streptophyta > Zygnematophyceae > Desmidiales > Closteriaceae > Closterium > Closterium sp. Yama58-4. The sequence goes on along the minus strand of CANIUD010000759.1, from coordinate 118,195 downwards.
TTTTCCTTTGCCCCACACTCTGCCCTCCCTGCCCCCTTCTTTTTTCCTGTTCTCTCTTTGTTCCTGTTTTTTCCAGTCTCCTTGTCGTCCCCACTCTGAATCCTGGGTGTTTCCTCTGCGGTTTCTTATTCTGTTGCTTTTCGACTGCCTCGTGCCGTTTGCACTGCAGAAGAGGAGTTCGAGTGGATTGTGGTAACCTCGCCAGAAGCTGCTTCAGTATTCCTTACAGGCTGGAGGTATGGTTGCACCACCACGCTGACAGTCTCCATGCCCGTCTTCGTACCTTGCATCTGCATCACGCATGCCACTGCACTGCTCTCCCAGTTCCCTGTAGTCCGGTTCCCCATCGCCCCGGACTAGCACCCCTCGGTCATTATTTCATCTATGCCACGTGTCCTTTCTCCCCGACACGCATCAATGCTACTGACTTCTCCCTCCCCCCGGCGCCTCTCAGAGCCGCAGGGTCGCCGGCACTGAGGCTGGCAGTGGTGGGGGGCGGCACAGCGGAGGTATTCAACCAGCTGGGCGAGCAGGAGAAGCGCCTCCTGCCAGTCCAGTTCGTTCCTTCCAAAGGTAACCAGTTTCTTCTCCCTTGACAATCAGTGTTTGGAGCTGTCTGGCTCGGCCGAGTGCTTCTGGTGCAACTATGCGTGCGTTTCTCATTTCTCCCCCCTCCTCCCTCCCCTCCCTCTCCACCCTCCCTGTGTCCCCAGCCACGGCCAAGTACCTGTCGGCTGAGATTCCCGAGATTCAAGGCGGCAATCGCCGGGTGCTTCTGGTGCAACCTTGTGTGCTCTCTTCATTTCCACTCTCTCCTCCCTCTCCACCCTCCCTCCCTCCCTCCCTCCCCAGCCACGGCCAAGTACCTGTCGGCTGAGATTCCCGAGATTCAAGGCGGCAACCGCCGGGTGCTGTACCCCGCCTCAGCCAAGGCCAGCACGGATCTTCGTGGGTGCTCTAGGCTGGGATGCATGTTGGCTAGGGGGGAAAGATGGACGGGGGAGTGGGAGTGGGGATGGGGGTAAGGTGGAAGAGGGTTGCTTGATTGATGGTCTGGTTTGGAACTAGCAACAGCTTTTCTTTTTTGTCAGTGCTTCAAACGTTTCAGCATTTGTGTGTGTGTGGCTGCAGAGAGTGGGCTAGCAAGCAGGGGCTTCCAAGTCACGCGGCTGAACACATACTCCACGGTATGCTGCCTGGCACTCAACTCGTTCTGTTACAGCCACAACACGTACCTCTGTCAGCTAACACGGTTGCATTCCTTCTCTGGAGCTGTTTGTATCATTCAGATAATTTCCCACTCATCGCCTTCATCCATCGCTCCAGCAGTCTCACAGAACCCCCTTCTCTTGTCGGCTCTCTTCCGCACCCTCATCACCTCCTTCCTCCATGGCTTGATACGTGTGTCAGTGTGTGCGCCACACTGTGCGTGCATGTGGGCATGGGGGCATCAGGAGTCGGTGACGAGTGTGGACGAGGACACCATACAGAGAGCCGCCAGGGCTCCTGTCGTTGCCGTGGCTTCTCCCACTGCTGTCAGGTGAGCAACAGCAGACTCTCCAAACTCAAGCATGGACCGTCTCGATCTCCCCTCTTCACACTTCCCATTTCCCTAGTCCCTCATTCTCCCTCCCACCATTTCCTTCTCCCCTGGCTTCCCTTCCCCCCTCGCCTCTTGCCCCTCACCCCAGGGCATGGATGGAGGTGGTGACGTCCCGCACGCAGTGGGACGGAGCTGCAGTGTGCATTGGGGGAACTTGGCCCTCGCCCCACATCCCACACCCCACACGCCCACACGCCCCCTCGCCCCTTGCCCCTTGCCCCTTGCCCCTCGCCGTATCTCTCGACCCTCACCCCAGGGCATGGATGGAGGTGGTGGCATCCCGCACGCAGTGGGACGGAGCTGCAGCTTGCATTGGGGGAACTTCAGCCGAGGCTGCCAGGAAAGCAGGAATCAAGAGGGTGTTTGCACCAGACAGCCCTGGAATTGAAAGGTGAGCTCGTTCTGGACCATGCGCTACTCACTCGCTACAAAAACCTCCCCTGCTGTATCAACTGTCTTCTCAAATTATTTGTCTGCTCCTTGGCTTGCTTTTCTCTGCCCCTACATCTCCCTCTGTTTCTCTGTGCAGCTGGGTGGCCAGTGTTATGGAAGCACTGGAAGCAGCACCTGCTGAAGCACAAGCGTAGAAAACCAACTATTGTATTAGAAATCATTGTGTTCAATTGATTAACACAATCTGATGTGTGTCATGGGCCTTTCCCCAATCATTATCGATTATGGTTTCGGAAAGGGACAATAAAGCGCTGGGAGTGAGCTTGTGACGAGCTGTTCTGTGCGGAAATGGTAACCGAAACCTTGCGAATATGTCGCCGAGATCGCATCACCTGCCAGCTCAGCGTTGCGAACACGTCACCGAAATCGCCACGCCTGCTAGCCCAACTTTGCAAAAGCATCACCGACAAATCCACTCCATCTCACTTCGCTTCGTCGGCTCTGAGAAACCTATTTCGCCTCCGCTATCCGTACTCATTCCGTATGCTCGCGTTTCTGTTGGCGGAAGATGCGTTCACATAAGCCCCCCACGTAAGCTTAGCCACAAGGCACACTTCTGGACTAAGAGGAAGTTAACGACTCTGTATAAGCGTCAGAAATAGGAAAGCAGACACGCGAGGAAGCACCTTGAGCTCGCTAATGCACGCATGGCACGCACCACCAACCGCAGTCGTCGTGAGGTGTCGTTTGCAGTCAGCGACCATGTCCTTCTCGATAGCCGCAACCTCCGACTGCCACAGGACAGCAAGCTTCGTCCACGTTTCATTGGTTTATTCGTCATCGAGCGCACACTAGGTCCAGTCGCATACCGCCTTCGCCTTCCCGCTCATTTCCGCATGCACCCATCATTCCACGTGTCTCTCCTTCGTCCATACATCGATCCCAACGCCACTTTATCGGGCTGTGATCGCACTCCACTGCCGGTAGCTGTTGACACCGACGAGCCCGACTGTTAGATACAGCGCATCCTCAGGCACCGTCGCCGTCTCCAAAGGGGTGTCTCTTTCATCGACTTCTTGGTTCGTTGGCGTGGTTACGATGCAGCTGACGACAGTTGGGTTCCTTCGTCATCGCTGTCTCCTGATAACGCTTGCCTCCAAGCGTACCTCCAATCTGCAGGCGCCATGGACGTCGCCTCCTTGGGAGGGGGTAATGTTACGTGGTAATTTACTGTTCAAGGGGTGTTTACCCTAAATAGTGCCCAAACCTAATCTCAATCTTATCTTCATCCAACTCATCCAAGATTTCTAAGATTCCCAAGTGCCACGTGACACTCTAGCTTTCTTGCCTTACAATTCCTAATCCCACAAACCACTTTCTCACAATTGTTCGTGCATGCTATATCAACCTTGCTTGTATCAACCATTTAGCAACCAATTCTCTTCTACGGTATTACTTTGTAACTCCTTCGCCTATTTCGCTAATAGTTATTTCGCCAAAGTCTTCTGCCGCGTTTTATCCTAGACTTAGTCGACCCCAATTTTTTTTAGTCTACTTAGGCCAGCGGGCCTAACAAAATAGATGGTGTCAACATAATACAGAGACCAATTCAATCACATTCCTTGCTGCCCATAATATCTGAACCCTCCACCTGGGTCGGTGGGGCTAGCTGATGTGGCCACAGCAATTCCCATGGCTCCCTGCGCTATCCTCCATCTCACCCGCACCCCCATCCCAATAGCAGCGACAGCTGATACTTTTTGCACATCGTCCTCCGTTGTGTGTATCGCTTCACTGCTTGCCATGGCTGTTTCTAGCAGCTGAGGACGTCTTGCTCTCGGTGCTGGTTTTCGTCCGCCCGATTCAGTTCGTCGTCGCGGTCAGTTGCCGGTCATTCGTGGATCTGGACGGAAAGTCGAGGAATTGCCGGATTCCGTGTTCAGGCGCTCCGTCATTGTTGCCCATGGACCATTTTTCAAGATCCGCTTTCCGTTCGCGTTTCCTATTAGCATCCTTCGTGCTAGCTTTTTTGATCGGACTCGCTTGTATCACGGCTGCTAGCGCTGGGAAATTCGAGCATCGCCATGACAAGCAGCATGGGAAGCACCAGCAGCAGCACGGTCATAAGCACCATGAAAGCCGTCACCACCATCGTCAACATCATCATGATCATGGCAAAGGCGGGGGGAGGCCTGGGAGGTACAACACGCGGGCTGGCCCCGTGGAGGGGAAGCTCAACGTGCACCTCGTCGCGCATTCACATGATGACGTGGGATGGCTTAAAACCGTCGATCAGTACTATATCGGGTCGAACAATTCCATTCAGGTGAGTTGACGTGGACATCCATGCACTCGAATCTCGGTAAATCTGATTCTTTTCTTGCATTTGAATCGGGTTTTTGGGTGAATTCATGAGGATTCGGATCAATCACCAGATGCTAGTGCATATTCTCAATAACAATCCGTTAATCTGTTGCAGGTTGCTGCAGTACAGTACATACTCGATACAGTGGTGGAGCAGCTGAGCGAGGACCCTAACAGAAAGTTCATTCAGGTGGAACAGGCATTCTTCCAGCGCTGGTGGCGCCGCCAATCCAAGCACGTGCAACGTGTCGTCAGGCGATTGGTCAAGAACGGTCAACTGGAATTCACGTAAGTATCTAAGGAAATGTCGGCGCTCTAATACGGGAGCTGGGGATATTCCGTGAAGGGATGTAATATGTGGTCTGGTGACGGCGATGTTGGGGGAGGATGAATGCGGTGATTTCAACAATGGCGTGTGTCAGCGATTTGAGGAGCGCTTCTGTCTGCAGTGCAGACGTATGGAATTGAAGGTGATGCCCTCCGATTGACACCAAACAGTTGAGTTCGTCACAATCTGAGGATTGACGCTAGTTCCTTTGTCGCCTCTTTCACGTGCCTCCCTCACACGTCTTGCAGCGACGGCGGGTGGTGCATGCACGACGAGGCGGCGACGCATTACACGGACATGGTGCACCAGATGTCGCTGGGGCTGCGCCTCATCCTTTCCGTTCCCCCCATTCCCTGCTCCCATGCCCTCCACGTGCTCTGTTTCCGCAGCAACGGCGGGTGGTGCATGCACGACGAGGCGGCGACGCATTATACGGACATGGTGCACCAGATGTCGCTGGGGCTGCGCCTCATCCGCCGCCAGTTCGGCCAGGTGCCGCGCGTCGCCTGGCAGATCGACCCCTTCGGCCACTCCGCCGTGCAGGGCTACCTCATCTCCGCCATGGTGGGTTCTGCTCGGTGCTGCTGGGTTTTTTTTGGGTGCTGCTGGGTGCTTCTACGTTTTCTTGGTTACTGCTTGGTGTGGCGTGACTGGAGGGGGAAACACTTCTCCTTCCCTACACTCCTCCCCCGTCTCCATCGTTCCCCCCAACACGGCGGGTTTGACGCGCTGATCTTCGCGCGCGCAGACTACGTGGACAGCACCGTATCACCGTTTCAGCGTTCACTGTGATTCACTGTTTCACTTCGCCCTTTGCCCTCCCCCCCCCCCACGTCTCCATCATTCCCCCCAACAGGGCGGGTTCGACGCGGTGTTCTTCGCGCGAGCGGACTACGAGGACAGCGAGGCGCGGTACCGCGCGCGCACGGCGGAGTTCGTGTGGCGCGCGTCCGACACGCTTAAGGAGCGCGCGGAGGTGTTCGGCGGGCGGCTGTACGTGCACTACCTGCCGCCCGACTCGTTCCGCTACGACACCAACAACTGGGACCCGCCCGTGCAGGTGAGATGAGCGCGAGAGGGCACGCGCTGTGATGCTTGCTGTCTGCTGCTGCCTGTGGTACACTGAGAGTGTAGAGAGGACGACTATCGTCGCTGTACTGGGCGTTTTGTTCTGATCCGACTGTGTGTTGGCTTCCTCCTCCCCATCTCCCCCCCGACCCCCCCCCCGCCCCCCCCCCCCCCCCCCCCCCCCCCCCCCCCCCCAAAACCCCTTGTGTGACAGGACGACCCTGATCTGTACGACTACAATGTGCAGGAGCGGGTGGACAAGTTCGTGGAAACTGCGCTCAAGCAGGTGAGGTGGAGGGAGGGAAAGCAGGAAAAGGTGGGACAGGGTGGGTTGAGGGGGCGGGGTTGGGGGTGGGGTTGTTGGGGGTGGGGTTGTTGGGGTTGGGATGGCCGTGAGGTGGGGATCTGGTGAACGGTGGGGAGGGAGAAAGGAGAGAACTTGGAGGAATTGCATGCGGCATGCGTTGTTCACGCTGCTGGTGCATATAGCACGCACCATGTGTAACCCATCCCATGTAACCCATCCCATGTAACCCATCCCATGTAGTCCATCCCATGTAATCCATCCCATGTAATCCATCCCATGTAATCCATCCCATGTAACCCATCCCATGTAACCCATCCCATGTAACCCATCCCATGTATCCCATCCCATGTAACCCATCCCATGTAACCCATCCCATGTAACCCATCCCATGTAACCCATCCCATGTAATCCATCCCATGTAACCCATCCCATGTAACCCATCCCATGTAACCCATCCCATGTAACCCATCCCGTGCGCCCCATCTCATGCACCACACCCCATCCACCACACCCCATGCACCACATCCCACAAGGCGGAGAGCTACCGCACAAACCACATCATGTGGACCATGGGCGACGACTTCGCGTACAGCAATGCAGTGACGTGGTTCCGCAACATGGACAAGCTCATCCACTACGTCAACCGTGACGGCCGTGTGAACGCCTTCTACTCCACGCCCTCCATTTATGTTGATGCTAAGCACAGAGCCAACGAGTCCTGGCCTGTCAAGACTGGAGATTTCTTCCCGTGAGCACCTTCGCCCACCCCTTCACCCCTTCACCCACAACCTCCCCCCCCTCCCTCCCCCCCCCTCTCTCGTGAACGCTTTCTACTCCACGCCCTCCCTCTACGTGGATGCCAAGTACAGGGCCGACGAGTCCTGGCCCGTCAAGACAGGAGATTTTTACTCGTGAGCACCTTCCCCGCCCGTCGGCCCCCCTTTTACCCCTGTCCCCTTCAAGGAACTCTTTTGGCCTTGAAACTGTCAGTCCCCCCACCCCCACCCCCACCCCTCCCCACTCGCTTTGCCTTCTTCGCTTGCTGCCATGTTGACTCATCTCTCTTAAGCTTGATGTTCCGTTTGGTTCTTCAGTTGTTTTTCTCCTCCTGTACCTGCACGGCCCTCTAGTTCCCCCCGCGCTATCTGCAGCTATGCGGACTGTCTGCACTGCTACGGGAATGGGTACTTCTCCAGCCGCCCCGCCTTCACATGTTTCTCTCCCCTCGTCCCCTCCATTCCCGTCATCCCAACCGTTCCCCCCGCCCTGTCTGCAGCTATGCGGACTGCCCCCACTGCTACTGGACGGGGTACTTTTCCTCCCGCCCCGCCTTCAAGCGCTACGTGCGCCACTGCAGCGCGCTGCTCCTCGTACGCCCCGCCCCTGCCCGCCCCTACCTGCCTCTCCCCCCCCTCCCCTCAACCCGCCCCTGCCTGCCCCCTTTCCCACACGTTCTTTCCCCCGTTTGTCATCCCCTTGTCTATTTCTTCCCTTCCTCACATTGGTTCTTCTTCTGTGCTTGTGCTTGGTAAGGCATGCAGTCGCATCGAAGTTGATGCTTACAACTCAAACCCTTCTCACCTCCCTCCCGCTCATCTCCTCTTCCTGTCCTATTCGCCCTCGCCTCCCACGGCCCTTGTGTGCACCTCCTCCCCCGCCCTTGTGTCGCATCCACCCTTCCTGCGTGGCAGGCTGCCAGGCAAGTGGAGGCGCTGGTGGGGGGCAGCAGGCTGAGGAGAGGGCTAGAGGGGGGAGCAGTGGCAGTGGGGGTGGAGGAGCTAGAGGAGGCGATGGCGGTGGCACAGCACCACGACTCGGTGAGCGGCACGGCCAAGCAGCACGTTAATGACGACTACACGCTGCGCCTGTACCGCGGGGCCGTCAAGGTGAGGATGGGGGGACTGGACAGTTTCTGAAGTGCCTTAGTGGGACAGGACGGGATGTGAGGTGCTGTTCCTATTAGCGGCACGGCCAAGCAGCATGTCAACGATGACTACACCATGTGGCTCTGCTGTGGGGCTGTCAAGCCCTGACAGTCAAGGTGAGCCTGGGGAGAACTAGTCGTGCATGCCTGTCTTGAATCCCGTCTGTGCTTTCCTGTCCTCTTGTGTGGCTCTGTCGAGCTCTTGAGTGGAAGCAAGGCAGCGTGAAGTCAAGTGGGTGAAGCTAGTGAAAAAGGCAGTGTCGCTGCCAGGGATGAGTGAATTTCTTGTCATCAGAGCCCCCTGTGGTGATCACAGGGGGGCATGACAGAGCATCTAATCTTCTCTCTGAGGCATCGTGTGCCCCCAGGCTGCCTTCCCCCTATGTGTTCCTGTTCCTCTGGTTCCGTGGTAATGCCTGTGTGGTTTGGGCATCATGTGCTTTTGCTGGGCTTTGGAGTTATATAGCCTCGCCCGCAGCATTAACTTGGTCGCTTTGTTTGGTGTAATGTGCTGATGCATTTCTACGGTGTGGTATCTTAATGTCAGGGTGATTTGCATTTTTGTCTCGGTAGCAAGGGCTGTGCTGCCACTGCCAGTGATGATCGAATTTCTTGTCATCGGAGCCCCCATGAGGGGCCGTGACAGACCCTTATATCCCCTCTGAGGCATCTGTCCCACCCACCCTCCACTCCGAATCCACGTTCGCGTTTTCTTGTCTCTGTTCTTGTGTGACGCCTCAATGAGGCGCCTCAATCTCCGCACACGATCTGGCTGGCTTGCTGGTGCTAGCTGTACGCGCACACTCCAGCCAGACCTCGTGTGTGGGTGTGCTCTGCATGGCTCTGCTCGAAGGGCTTTGTTGCGTCAGTGGGGTGTTGGTGTAAACTGCTTGTGCTGCTGCCAGGGATGAGTGAATTTCTTGTCATCGGAGCCCCCTGTGTGCTCATGCTACCAGGGGGCCGTGACAGAGCATCTAATCTAATCTTCTCTCTGAGGCACATCGTATACCCCCACATAAAGCTCCCGTCATCTCTGCTGTGGCAGATGTCAGCTGCTTTACCCACCGAATGGGTGTGGTGCATGACATAGCTGCATGGCGGATGGATGGGAAGCATGAGATTAGATGAAGCACGCAATAATGTTAGTGGGAGAGAGGAAAGCCAGTGTCGCTGCCAGGGATGAGCGAATTTCTTGTCATCGGAGTCCCCTGTGGTGATCACAGGGGGGCATGACGGAGCATCTAATCTTCTCTCTGAGGCATGCCACGTGGCACATGTGCGCAAGGTGCTGAGCGCGTAGCTCGTATCAGCACCACTGTTCATGCCACCATAGGTCGTCGGGTCATTGTCTGAGTCGGATGAGTGATACTTATGCTACTGATGCTGCCAGGGATGAGTGAATTTCTTGTCATCGGAGCCCCCTGTGGTGATCACAGGGGGGCATGACAGAACATCTAATCTTCTCTCTGAGGCATGCCACGTGGCACATGCAAGTGTCGCACAGAAGAACGCAATCAGATGCATTTATGTGCTGAGCGCGTTAGCACCTTTCTTCATGCCACCGTGACTACTTTGATAGGACATTCTTGCAGTGTCTGATGAGAGGTGCTGTGCTTCCAGGGATGAGTGAGTTTCTTGTCATCGGATCCCCTTGTGATGACCACAGGGGGGCATGACGGAGGACCTAATCTTCTCTCTGAGGCATGCCACGTGGCACATGCTTGCATCATGCAGATGATACTTGTCAGATGAGGAGGCATTGCAGGTTTGGAGGTACTGCCAGGGATGAGCGAATTGCTTGTCATCGGAGCCCTCTGTGGTGATCACAGGGGGCCGTGACAGAGCATCTAATCTTCTCTCTGAGGCGCGTGTGGCTTTATTTTTAGTCTTCCCCGTCTAGCGTCGCACACAAGAAGCTAGTCTTCTTGGTTTTGCGTCCGCATGCTCCCACGCGTGTCATTGCTTCTGCTGGCTGTGACCTCCACGTTAGAGTTCGATTCAATTGACATAGGCATCACCTTGGTTGTGTATGGCAGGGAGCGTATTCAGTTCCAGCCCTTGCTGGTGCATTCATCCCCCAACCCCATCCCCTGCCCGTTCCCAATCCCCACCGGCGTGTGTCTGTTCAGGCCTCCTCGCTGCTCACACGGGCCATTCGCTACATGATCTCCCACCAGTCAGATGCTGACACGTGGCAGGCCCAGTCTCTACTGCAGCAGATGCCAAGCTCCCAGCCCCTATTCTCCTCCGCCTCCACCACCCCTGCCACCGCCTCGCCTCTCGTACGAGCCCTTGGGCAACGCCGTGCAGCAGAAGCAGCGGAGGGTCGAACGGACAGGAGCAGACGCAGTCTGAAACTCAGCTTCGAGCTGGTGAGTGCGGCTTTGCCTTGCACACAGCATTTACTTGTGTTTTTCTTCGTTTTGGTTCATTAGTTGCTCATTGAAGTCTTCACCTCTTCCTCACATGGGCACGCTGGCTTCCCCCCTCTGCTCCCTTGTGCTGCTCTTCACCCTCTTTCCTGCCCCAGTGCCCGCTGGCAAACATTTCGTTCTGCCCGCCTTCACAAACGGATCTTCAGGACGGGAAAGTCCTGGTGAGTTCCGGTTCCCATCACGCCATGCTGTTGTATCTGTCGATCGCATCGCTGCTGCTTTTCATTACAGCGCCCTGATTTGTCGCCTCGCAGTACGACGCACTTTAATGCCGTGTGATGCACGGCTTGTGTTGTGATACGATGCGTTGCCTTGTGCTATGCCTGCCTGCCTGCATGCTGCATCAGGTGGTAGCAGTGTACAACCCACTGGCATGGGCTCGCAAGGAGATCGTCCGATTTCCTGTGAGCCGCCATCACCCTCCCTGGACCCTCTTCGCCCCTTGCCTCTCACACTGCTTCCATGCTTCTCACTTTTCCTCTCAGTCTCTCACCAGCTCTCTTCTGTTCTCGACCTCTCTTCTGTTTTCCTCTCCTTTCAACTCCCCTTGGCCCGTCTCTCTTCTCCTCATCTCTCCTTATCCCCTCTTGCGCTCTCCTTTCTCGCTCGCCTCCTCTTACCACGTTCTTCCTATTGCCCAGGTGTCAACTGCTGACGTGGAAGTTATGAATGCCAGCGGGGCAATCATCCCCTCCCAAGTCCTTCCAGACACCCTCCTCCTCCCCTCCACCCGTTCCTTCCTCATCCAAGCCTACGCCGGACCTGACGCCGAACCAAACGCCAGACCTGCCGCCGGAGCTAATGCCAAACCTGATGCCGGAGCTGGTGCCGAGCCTGGTGGTGCAGGCTTGGAGGCGCTGTCGCTGGTGTTCTGGGCAGATGCGCCTCCCCTAGGTGTCGCCTCGTACTTCGTGCTGTATAAATACCCTGAAAGCAGGGGGCAGGGGGACAGCGAGGAGGGGATGGGGCAGGAAGAAGTAGGAGAAGAGGGGGTGGAGCAGGAGGGTAGCATGGAGGGGAGTGTGGGTGAGGGCCAGAAGGAAGAGGTGAAGGTGATGCAAGAGGAGGTCGAAGAGGAGGAGGATGAGATAGTGATTGGCGGGTGGGTGGAGGGGGAGGAGGGAGAGGGCAGTAGCAGCAGCAGTGCGCTGACTCTCTCTTTCTCCAGGGCGCAAGGGGGCAGGATGACCCGTGCTGTGCTGCTGAAGCGGGGCGAGGGGCAAGCGGCAGGAGCAGCAGCGGCAGCAGCAGCAGCAGATGTGGGGGTGGAGTGGGCGTGGTACAATGCGAGTGACGGAAAGGCGAGCAGGGAGGCATCAGGGGCGTACATCTTCCGCCCCGTCTCCTCTGATCCTGTGCCCATCACCCCGACCAACGCCACTGCTGTATGCCCCCACCTGCCTCCTCCCTTGCTCTCTCCGCCCCTGCTCTCTGCCCCCAGTTCTCTCTCCCCATGCGCCCTGCCCCCTGCTCTCTCCCCATGCGCCCTGCCCCCTGCTCTCTCCCCATGCGCCCTGCCCCCTGCTCTCTCCCCATGCGCCCTGCCCCCTGCTCTCTCCCCATGCGCCCTGCCCCCTGCTCTCTCCCCATGCGCCCTGCCCCCTGCTCTCTCCCCATGCGCCCTGCCCCCTGCTCTCTCCCCATCCGCCCTGCCCCCTGCTCTCTCCCCATGCGCCCTGCCCCCTGCTCTCTCCCCATGCGCCCTGCCCCCTGCTCTCTCCCCATGCGCCCTGCCCCCTGCTCTCTCCCCATGCGCCCTGCCCCCTGCTCTCTCCCCATGCGCCCTGCCCCCTGCTCTCTCCCCATGCGCCCTGCCCCCTGCTCTCTCCCCATGCGCCCTGCCCCCTGCTCTCTCCCCATGCGCCCTGCCCCCTGCTCTCTCCCCATGCGCCCTGCCCCCTGCTCTCTCCCCATGCGCCCTGCCCCCTGCTCTCTCCCCATGCGCCCTGCCCCCTGCTCTCTCCCCATGCGCCCTGCCCCCTGCTCTCTCCCCATGCGCCCTGCCCCCTGCTCTCTCCCCATGCGCCCTGCCCCCTGCTCTCTCCCCATGCGCCCTGCCCCCTGCTCTCTCCCCATGCGCCCTGCCCCCTGCTCTCTCCCCATGCGCCCTGCCCCCTGCTCTCTCCCCATGCGCCCTGCCCCCTGCTCTCTCCCCATGCGCCCTGCCCCCTGCTCTCTCCCCATGCGCCCTGCCCCCTGCTCTCTCCCCATGCGCCCTGCCCCCTGCTCTCTCCCCATGCGCCCTGCCCCCTGCTCTCTCCCCATGCGCCCTGCCCCCTGCTCTCTCCCCATGCGCCCTGCCCCCTGCTCTCTCCCCATGCGCCCTGCCCCCTGCTCTCTCCCCATGCGCCCTGCCCCCTGCTCTCTCCCCATGCGCCCTGCCCCCTGCTCTCTCCCCATGCGCCCTGCCCCCTGCTCTCTCCCCATGCGCCCTGCCCCCTGCTCTCTCCCCATGCGCCCTGCCCCCTGCTCTCTCCCCATGCGCCCTGCCCCCTGCTCTCTCCCCATGCGCCCTGCCCCCTGCTCTCTCCCCATGCGCCCTGCCCCCTGCTCTCTCCCCATGCGCCCTGCCCCCTGCTCTCTCCCCATGCGCCCTGCCCCCTGCTCTCTCCCCATGCGCCCTGCCCCCTGCTCTCTCCCCATGCGCCCTGCCCCCTGCTCTCTCCCCATGCGCCCTGCCCCCTGCTCTCTCCCCATGCGCCCTGCCCCCTGCTCTCTCCCCATGCGCCCTGCCCCCTGCTCTCTCCCCATGCGCCCTGCCCCCTGCTCTCTCCCCATGCGCCCTGCCCCCTGCTCTCTCCCCATGCGCCCTGCCCCCTGCTCTCTCCCCATGCGCCCTGCCCCCTGCTCTCTCCCCATGCGCCCTGCCCCCTGCTCTCTCCCCATGCGCCCTGCCCCCTGCTCTCTCCCCATGCGCCCTGCCCCCTGCTCTCTCCCCATGCGCCCTGCCCCCTGCTCTCTCCCCATGCGCCCTGCCCCCTGATCTCTCCCCATGCGCCCTGCCCCCTGCTCTCTCCCCATGCGCCCTGCCCCCTGCTCTCTCCCCATGCGCCCTGCCCCCTGCTCTCTCCCCATGCGCCCTGCCCCCTGCTCTCTCCCCATGCGCCCTGCCCCTGCTCTCTCCCCATGCGCCCTGCCCCCTGCTCTCTCCCCATGCGCCCTGCCCCCTGCTCTCTCCCCATGCGCCCTGCCCCCTGCTCTCTCCCCATGCGCCCTGCCCCCTGCTCTCTCCCCATGCGCCCTGCCCCCTGCTCTCTCCCCATGCGCCCTGCCCCCTGCTCTCTCCCCATGCGCCCTGCCCCCTGCTCTCTCCCCATGCGCCCTGCCCCCTGCTCTCTCCCCATGCGCCCTGCCCCCTGCTCTCTCCCCATGCGCCCTGCCCCCTGCTCTCTCCCCATGCGCCCTGCCCCCTGCTCTCTCCCCATGCGCCCTGCCCCCTGCTCTCTCCCCATGCGCCCTGCCCCCTGCTCTCTCCCCATGCGCCCTGCCCCCTGCTCTCTCCCCATGCGCCCTGCCCCCTGCTCTCTCCCCATGCGCCCTGCCCCCTGCTCTCTCCCCATGCGCCCTGCCCCCTGCTCTCTCCCCATGCGCCCTGCCCCCTGCTCTCTCCCCATGCGCCCTGCCCCCTGCTCTCTCCCCATGCGCCCTGCCCCCTGCTCTCTCCCCATGCGCCCTGCCCCCTGCTCTCTCCCCATGCGCCCTGCCCCCTGCTCTCTCCCCATGCGCCCTGCCCCCTGCTCTCTCCCCATGCGCCCTGCCCCCTGCTCTCTCCCCATGCGCCCTGCCCCCTGCTCTCTCCCCATGCGCCCTGCCCCCTGCTCTCTCCCCATGCGCCCTGCCCCCTGCTCTCTCCCCATGCGCCCTGCCCCCTGCTCTCTCCCCATGCGCCCTGCCCCCTGCTCTCTCCCCATGCGCCCTGCCCCCTGCTCTCTCCCCATGCGCCCTGCCCCCTGCTCTCTCCCCATGCGCCCTGCCCCCTGCTCTCTCCCCATGCGCCCTGCCCCCTGCTCTCTCCCCATGCGCCCTGCCCCCTGCTCTCTCCCCATGCGCCCTGCCCCCTGCTCTCTCCCCATGCGCCCTGCCCCCTGCTCTCTCCCCATGCGCCCTGCCCCCTGCTCTCTCCCCATGCGCCCTGCCCCCTGCTCTCTCCCCATGCGCCCTGCCCCCTGCTCTCTCCCCATGCGCCCTGCCCCCTGCTCTCTCCCCATGCGCCCTGCCCCCTGCTCTCTCCCCATGCGCCCTGCCCCCTGCTCTCTCCCCATGCGCCCTGCCCCCTGCTCTCTCCCCATGCGCCCTGCCCCCTGCTCTCTCCCCATGCGCCCTGCCCCCTGCTCTCTCCCCATGCGCCCTGCCCCCTGCTCTCTCCCCATGCGCCCTGCCCCCTGCTCTCTCCCCATGCGCCCTGCCCCCTGCTCTCTCCCCATGCGCCCTGCCCCCTGCTCTCTCCCCATGCGCCCTGCCCCCTGCTCTCTCCCCATGCGCCCTGCCCCCTGCTCTCTCCCCATGCGCCCTGCCCCCTGCTCTCTCCCCATGCGCCCTGCCCCCTGCTCTCTCCCCATGCGCCCTGCCCCCTGCTCTCTCCCCATGCGCCCTGCCCCCTGCTCTCTCCCCATGCGCCCTGCCCCCTGCTCTCTCCCCATGCGCCCTGCCCCCTGCTCTCTCCCCATGCGCCCTGCCCCCTGCTCTCTCCCCATGCGCCCTGCCCCCTGCTCTCTCCCCATGCGCCCTGCCCCCTGCTCTCTCCCCATGCGCCCTGCCCCCTGCTCTCTCCCCATGCGCCCTGCCCCCTGCTCTCTCCCCATGCGCCCTGCCCCCTGCTCTCTCCCCATGCGCCCTGCCCCCTGCTCTCTCCCCATGCGCCCTGCCCCCTGCTCTCTCCCCATGCGCCCTGCCCCCTGCTCTCTCCCCATGCGCCCTGCCCCCTGCTCTCTCCCCATGCGCCCTGCCCCCTGCTCTCTCCCCATGCGCCCTGCCCCCTGCTCTCTCCCCATGCGCCCTGCCCCCTGCTCTCTCCCCATGCGCCCTGCCCCCTGCTCTCTCCCCATGCGCCCTGCCCCCTGCTCTCTCCCCATGCGCCCTGCCCCCTGCTCTCTCCCCATGCGCCCTGCCCCCTGCTCTCTCCCCATGCGCCCTGCCCCCTGCTCTCTCCCCATGCGCCCTGCCCCCTGCTCTCTCCCCATGCGCCCTGCCCCCTGCTCTCTCCCCATGCGCCCTGCCCCCTGCTCTCTCCCCATGCGCCCTGCCCCCTGCTCTCTCCCCATGCGCCCTGCCCCCTGCTCTCTCCCCATGCGCCCTGCCCCCTGCTCTCTCCCCATGCGCCCTGCCCCCTGCTCTCTCCCCATGCGCCCTGCCCCCTGCTCTCTCCCCATGCTCCCTGCCCCCTGCTCTCTCCCCATGCGCCCTGCCCCCTGCTCTCTCCCCATGCGCCCTGCCCCCTGCTCTCTCCCCATGCGCCCTGCCCCCTGCTCTCTCCCCATGCGCCCTGCCCCCTGCTCTCTCCCCATGCGCCCTGCCCCCTGCTCTCTCCCCATGCGCCCTGCCCCCTGCTCTCTCCCCATGCGCCCTGCCCCCTGCTCTCTCCCCATGCGCCCTGCCCCCTGCTCTCTCCCCATGCGCCCTGCCCCCTGCTCTCTCCCCATGCGCCCTGCCCCCTGCTCTCTCCCCATGCGCCCTGCCCCCTGCTCTCTCCCCATGCGCCCTGCCCCCTGCTCTCTCCCCATGCTCCCTGCCCCCTGCTCTCTCCCCATGCGCCCTGCCCCCTGCTCTCTCCCCATGCGCCCTGCCCCCTGCTCTCTCCCCATGCGCCCTGCCCCCTGCTCTCTCCCCATGCTCCCTGCCCCCTGCTCTCTCCCCATGCGCCCTGCCCCCTGCTCTCTCCCCATGCGCCCTGCCCCCTGCTCTCTCCCCATGCGCCCTGCCCCCTGCTCTCTCCCCATGCGCCCTGCCCCCTGCTCTCTCCCCATGCTCCCTGCCCCCTGCTCTCTCCCCATGCTCCCTGCCCCCTGCTCTCTCCCCATGCTCCCTGCCCCCTGCTCTCTCCCCATGCTCCCTGCCCCCTGCTCTCTCCCCATGCTCCCTGCCCCCTGCTCTCTCCCCATGCTCCCTGCCCCCTGCTCTCTCCCCATGCTCCCTGCCCCCTGCTCTCTCCCCATGCTCCCTGCCCCCTGCTCTCTCCCCATGCTCCCTGCCCCCTGCTCTCTCCCCATGCTCCCTGCCCCCTGCTCTCTCCCCATGCTCTCTTCCCATTTCTCTCCGCCACCCCTCTCCCCTCATCTCACTTCTCGCACCTCAATTTTTTCCCAGCCCAGAGCCCACACCATGTATCTCTTATCCTGCACTCTCCGCCCCTCGCCTCTCCCCCTCCCTAGGCGTCTGTGCGGGTGGTGCGAGGGGCACTGGTGGACGAGGTGCATCGCCAGGTGGCGCCCTGGATCCACGAGGTGAGGTGGAAAGGTGACTTTTGAGTCCTGGGTGACTTTTGAGTCCTGGGTGACTTTTGAGTCCTGGGTGACTTTTGAGTCCTGGGTGACTTTTGAAAAGTCACCCAGGTGGCGCCCTGGACTCACGAGGTGAGGTGGAAAGGGTGGGAGGATGGGGGAAGGAGGAGGGGTGGGTGGGGAGGGGAGTTTTCGTGGGGGGGAGAAGGGGGGGGAGAGGGGGAGAGAGGGGGGAGGGTGGGGGGAAAGGTATCGTGGGGGGAGAACGGGGCGGAGAGGGGGAGAGAGGGGGGGGTGGGGGGAGGGTGATGTTGGGGGGGTTGGGGGGGGGGGGGGGGGGGTTGGGGTGGGAGGGGAGGGAGCGGTTTTGCTTCTGAGGCGCCTCGAAAGCAGGTGGATCCTTGGATCAAGGAGGTAAAGGGAGGGGGTTTCCATGGTGCTGCTCAGGGAGCTGATGACATCCTTGTAATCAGACATTCGCTCCAGACGCACATACTCACGCCATGCCAGCGTTCCAATAAACCCCTCTGTCTAGATCAGCTGCTTCAACCACTTCTTCCTTGCTTCGCCCATCCTACTCCTCCGTTCCTCGCCATCCCTCTCCTTTTCTTTCTATCCCTCCTTCCCAAATCCCTCTTCCTGCTATTCATGCTGCTCTCCTCTCCCCTTCCCCCTTTTGGCCTGCCATCTGTGTGTGTCAGATCGTGAGAGTGTACAAGAACACCAACTATGCTGAATTGGAGTATGCGGTGAGTGCCTTGGGTGCTGCGAATGATTTGAGTGGCGAGGGTGCTGGTTGTACCCTGAGTGCCTTGAGTGCTGTGAGCGCAGGGATCAATGTTCATCGTGGAGTAGCTGCAAACCTGTGAAAAACTCTTAAGCAATAGGATCAAGACTGTGAAACTGATTTCCAGAAAATTCAAGAAAATCTCAAGATTTGAGTGGCGAGGATGCTGGTTGTACCCTGAGTGCCTTGAGTGCTGTGAGCGCTGAGAGAACATGTACATGTTGTGATACATTGGGACATAATTCTGCTTTGGTTGCACTCTCAAACAGATACCCTTTGAGGCCCACATCCATTCCCCTCCGCCCCTGTTTGCCATCATCCTCGCACTCTCTCATCTCATGCCCGTGTGCCTTCCACTACCCCCGCTCATCACAGGCGGGCCCAGTGCCCATGGACGATGGCTTCGGCAAGGAGGTGGTGCTGCACCTCCCTCCTCCCTCAGCAACAACAGCAACACCTTCGTCCTCACTCCTTCTGGTCCCTCCCTTGTCCGTATGCCTTTCCCCATTCCCGCTCATCACAGGTGGGCGTAGTGCCCATAGACGACAGCTTCGGCAAGGAGGTGGTGCTGCACGTTTCCCCCTCCCTAAGCAGCAAGCCAAAGCCTTCTTAAACCCTCTCATCTCCTGCCTGCTTGCCTCTCCCTCTTATGCTCATCACAGGTGGGCCCAGTACCCATAGAGGATGGATTCGGCAAGGAGGTGGTGGTGCGCCTCTCCTCCTCCCTCGCCAGCAACGCCACCTTTTACACCGACTCCAACGGCCGAGATTTCATCCAGCGCACACGCAACTTCCGCCCCGATTGGAACCTTACTGTCACCGAGCCTGCTGCTGGCAACTACTATTCCGTGAGTGGAGTGCGGTGTGTTGGTTGCATTCCTGAGTGCTGATTTCATCCAGCGCACACGCAACTTCCGGCTTGACTGGAACCTCACGGAGCCTGCTACCACCACTCGCCCCCATGCTACCACTTGCCCAAACGACTACCCGGTGGGTGGAGTGCGGTGTACTGGTTGCATCTCACGGGTGAAGCCACTGTGCTGAGTGCTTGCCTTTCCAGCTTTGCCGGTGTGCCTGGCTCCAATGCTGACCTCCCGCCACACTTTTCAGGGAACTTCCAGCAGTGCTTTGACAACCTTCCCTCCTCTCCTTCCCTTTCTGCTTCCTCCCTCTCCCACCCCGTTCTACCTCCTCCCACCCTCTCCTGCCACTACCCTCCCCCTTCCCCACCAGCTGAACGCAGGCATGTACCTGCACGATAACAACACGGACTTCTCCGTACTTGTTGATCGACCCAGCGGCGCCTCCAGCCTCACAGCGGGCAGGTGGAGGTGATGTTGCACGACGACCACCGCGGCTCTCTGAGTGCCTTGGGACCGACTGACCCACAGTGCCTCAACAACCTGACCCCTCCCACCCCCCGTTCTGTTCCTCCCTCTCCCCCTTCCCACCCCCTCCCACCACCACTCCCCTCCCACCCCACGCCACCAGCTGAACGCGGGAATCTATCTGCACGACAACAACACGGACTTCTCAGTGCTGGTGGACCGACCCAGCGGCGCGTCCAGCCTGGGGAACGGGCAGGTGGAGGTGATGCTGCACCGCCGCCTGCTGCACGACGACCACCGCGGCCCCCTCAGTGCCTGGGGACCGACTGACCCACAGTGTCTCAACAACCCACCCCCTCCCACCACCACTCTCCCCCCCACCCCCCCCGACCCTGTCCCCACCAGCTGAACGCGGGAATTTATCTGCACGACAACAACACGGACTTCTCAGTGCTGGTGGACCGACCCAGCGGCGCGTCCAGCCTGGCGGACGGGCAGGTGGAGGTGATGCTGCACTGCCGCCTGCTGCACGATGACCACCGCGGCCCTCTCAGTGCCCGTGGACCGACTGACCTACAGGGTCTCAACAACCTGACCCCTCCCACCCCCCGTTCTGTTCCTCCCTCTCCCCCTTCCCACCCTCTCCCGCCACCACTCTCCCCCCCACCCCACGCCACCAGCTGAACTCAGGCATTTATCTGCATGACAACAGTACAGACTTCTCGGTCCTTGTCGACCGACCCAGCGGTGCATCGAGCCTGGTGGACGGGCAGGTGGAGGTGATGCTGCACCGCCGCCTGCTGCACGACGACCACCGCGGCGTGGCAGAGCCCCTCAACGAGCGCGTGTGTGTGGGCGGCCAGGAGGGCGCACAGGAGGGGCAGCAGCTGCAGCCGCCAACCTGCATGGGCCTGGTGGTCACTGGGACTCTGCGCTTTGGGCTGCACCCGCATGGGTGGAGCGAGGGGGGTGTGGTGGGAGTGGGAGCGGTGGAAGGGAGTGGAGAGGGGTTGGCAGGAGGGAAGGGGGAGGGGGAGGGAGTTGAGGCGGCTGCGGAGTGGCGGCGTTGGAACATTCAGCGGATATTCTCTCCATTGCAAGTGGCGTTTGCCGTTGAGGTGGGTGGATTGGGGGGAGTGTGCATGGGGCAGTGCGGGTGGAGTGTGGGCACATGGGGGCTTGTGGGTTGGGCAATGGGTGTTGTGACATGGGACATGGGCCACGGGTCATGTATGGCATGCTGCACATCTTTTTGGCATCTCTCTGCATTCACACAACCCACCCCCCTGCCAACCCCCGCCCCCCCCCCCCCCCCCCCCCCCTCCCCCCCCCGTCGCCTGCTTTCCATTGTTCATCGTGTAAAGAGCTTTTGTGGTTTGAGATGCCTGACACCCGCTTGACAGTTCTTCCTTTGATTGTTGACTGGTGTCTGTGTGTGTGGCTTGCTTCTTGTTGGTGGGGTTGACTGGCATTGACTGCCTGGATGGGGCATGGTGGGGGCATGAATTGGGGCGTGAATGGGGTCTGGATGGGGGCGTGAATGGGGTCTGGATGGGGGCATAAATGGGGTCTGGATGGGGGCATGAATGGGGTCTGGATGGGGGCATGAATGGGGTCTGGATGGGGGCGTGAATGGGGTCTGGATGGGGGCATGAATGGGGTCTGGATGGGGGCATAAATGGGGTCTGGATGGGGGCATGAATGGGGTCTGGATGGGGGCATGAATGGGGTTGACTGAGGTGGTTTGGCACTGATGGGTCATAATGCTGGTTGACTGGGCATGAATGGGCTTAATGCGGTTGACTGGTGCAGAATGAGGATGACCTGGCAGCGGAGGGTGGACTGTACACGTGGCAGTTCTCTGGCACCCGGAAGAGCAAGTCTGAGGAGTCAACAGATTCAATGCTGTCAATGCCGCTTGGAAGAGGAGGGAGACGGGCGATGAAGGAGACTAGCAGCATTGGGGAGGGTAGGAGAGCGGAAGAAGAGTTGGAGGTGGAGGAGGAGGAGGGTTATGAGGACAACGAAGAGGAGGAGGAAGAGGAGGAGGAGGATGATGCAGAGGAAATGGATGGGGTTCAGGAGAGTGGGGAGAGG
The DNA here is from genome assembly GCA_947470075.1 of Closterium sp. Yama58-4. Taxonomy (NCBI): domain Eukaryota; kingdom Viridiplantae; phylum Streptophyta; class Zygnematophyceae; order Desmidiales; family Closteriaceae; genus Closterium; species Closterium sp. Yama58-4. Next base: position 97,124 of record CANIUD010000759.1, on the reverse strand, counting down.
GCGAGCAAGGAGGGTGCGTATGAGCTTCCGAAGAACATTGCAATGATCACACTCGAGGTACCACCAGGCCCGTTCAGGCCCCCTTCCCATTCAGCCCCTGTGTCATGATGGTCTTTCAGTCACGCAGGCAATGTTTCGCAGATCATTGTGGTACGTGCGGGGGCACCCCCTGACAGTGCCAAATGTCCTTCTGCACCACTCGCACATGCTCCATCTCTCTCTCTCTCTCTCTCTCTCTCTCTCTCTCTCTCTCTCTCTCTCTCTCTCTCTCTCTCTCTCTCTCTCTCTCTCTCTCTCCTCTCTCTCCGCTGCTGCAGGAGGTGCATGAGTACAAGGTGCTGCTGCGACTCGCCCATCTCTATCAAGTACGCCCCATCCGCCCCTCCACTGCCCTCCCAGTGCTAAACCCCACTTGGTCCAACCCGCACTTGGTCCAACCCCCACTTGGTCCAACCCGCACTTGGTCCAACCCCCACTTGGTCCAACCCCCACTTGGTCCAACCCCCGCTTGGTATAACCTCCGCTTGGTCCAACCCCCGCTTGGTCCAACCCCCACTTGGTCCAACCCCCGCTTGGTCCAACCCCCACTTGGTCCAACCCCCACTTGGTCCAACCCCCGCTTGGTCTAACCTCCACTGTATCACCAGTTGTCTGCTAGTTGTCCCTCATCCTTCTCACCCGACACCCTTTACGTCAACCATCGGCCATCCTCGCTATCTTGCCTGTCCTGGCATCTCTTGACCCTGTTTTGGCTTGCTCCTTCACAGGCTGAGGAGGATCCTATTCTCTCGCAGCCTGCTCGTGTGGACCTTGACAGACTCTTTGCACACCAAGAGGTGAGGCACAGTTTCCTGTGTTCGCAAATATTTGATGTCTTCTTTTCGTTGCATTCTTAAAGTCCATTGCTGCTCTTGGCAGATTGAGAAGGTAACTGAGCTCAGCCTGATGGCCAATCAGAAGCTCTCAAAGATGCGGCCACCAATGAAATGGAGGACCGAGGAGGAAGTGGAGTCCATGGATGGGGTTCATGGAGTTGGTCAGAGGGATGCATTTGACTCCTCAGACGGGCCATTCATTGTGGAGCTTGGACCAATGGAGATCCGCACTTTTGCAGTTCACTTTGATGATTAATTTGAGAAGTGTTGATCTTGATGTTTACTGCTGCTTGTGTACATACATGTGGCCGATGGTCACGGGCATAGTGACCAGTAGGTTGCTCCTGGGTTTTCATACCTGGTGGAATATGATTTAAATTTGACGATTTAAGCTGGCAATAATACAGTGCATATGGGTACGTACATAACAGGATACCCGTTATGACTCATCACCACTGAAGAGCCCAGTATCCAGCGCAAACAGTACCCGAGGGTTCCTCACAGCTGAACTGTCACCCCGTCACCAGCTGACGAACTCAATATTCGTTTCGCAACCAATCGTAGCCCACGTTGTGTCGCGAAATATCCCCTTTCTGATTGGGCAACGGGCAGGATGCCGTAATTAACCAATCAGCAACCGTCTCCACCGACGGAAACGATCAAAACACCGTCAGCAGCACCTCGCTTTTCCCCTTCTCTTCGCATCCCCCCACCAACTCCTCCCACCATCATAACTTTCCCGAGCTCCCAGCTGTCGCCCCACACCAGCACCAGCTGTCTTTCAACATCCAATTGTTGCGGCTGACATTTCTCGAAAAACCTAGACTAGCGTGTTGATTGTAGCTGAGGAGTTTACGAGCCTGTGCAAAGGACGTCGCCCGGTGTCACATTTTGTTCGGAGATTAGACCGAGCGGGTACCTTGCGTTGTTCGACGGTTTGCGCTTCTGGTATTGTTTTCTTTCTGCGCTATACACATCTACGCCCTACAATCTTGGATTTTCACGGTAGTCTTGGAACCTTTCGACTTCAGAGTTCATGGCGGACCAAGAATTGTCTATGGCAGAGCAGGTACTTGATTCGTTTCCAAATTGGGCGACTGCCGATTGTAAGCTCACTAATTGTGTTCCAAAACAACTCTTACGATGTATTATGCTATCTTCGAATGTTTGTTTGGATGATAATTCTTCCTTTTTCCCACGTTTCTTAACCTTCTTTCGGTCCACCACCCATTTACCCCCGCGTGCTTGCTCTACAATGGTCCTCCTTCCACACTCCCTCACGTGCACAGGAGGCGCGCTTGAAGAAGAAATATGGCGGTGCCCTTCCGAAGAAAAAGGGGCTTCTTTCGAAGGTAATGCAATCACCTGTGTCAACTCTTTGCCTTATCTCCGGTGCTCGCTGTCCTTTAGTCTCACGCTCTTTTTCCTCCCTCTTACGCCTGTGATATACGATGATGGGTGTTCGTTGCCTGCAGGGTCACGAAAGAGCTTTCTTTGACTCGGCCGAGTGGGCAATTCAAAAGGTCAGATACCTTCTCCCTTCATATCTGAACCCCCCTGGAGCAGAAAAGACGTTTTAAAGACTGCTTCAACTCCCAGAAATACCATGGTCCTTCGGTTTTGCTCATTGTCTCCACGAATTCTCTGTTTTTGTGCTTCTCCTTGACCCTAGCACTGATGAAGAATTGTTCCACATGTGGCCAATTGTCTTATTGCAGCAAAAGGGCGGCGAAGTTAAGCCTCCAGCAGCCAATGAGGGGGGTCTACAGCCAAAGCTAGAGGTGAGTTGCCACTTAAAGCTCTGAAGCACTAAATGGCTCTTGACCTGGTCAACATCTCCTAAAACCATTGTCTCTCATTCGTCTTCTTTGTCTGATCAGCTGCTATTCCCCTCCTTAAGACATGCATGCAAACCAGCATGTTCAGTATGTCCGTCAGGTACTTCTCTGGATCGTCACCCGCCCTTCCCCTTCCCCTACCACTGCCCCTCTCACTGCTTTGTTATCTCAGCCTACCCCGCATCAACCATTCCCAGCGAGGAGGTCGTCACTATCAGAGCCTGATCAATGAAGCCGGTTATGATACAGGTATCTGGTTGTGGTTGTGAGCCGGTTATCTGGTTATAGATGGGTCGGTCGCAATAAAGCCAATGAAGCACTCTTCAGCTGCTGCGTTATGCTGTGAAGGTGGTTTTATCACTACTGACATGTTCCCCTGTAATTGCAGTTACTACCAGAAGGCTCGTTGAAAGCATGTGCGGGCTGTTACCCTGACATGTTTGGTTACTCTCTCTAGCACGTAGTTTCAACCTACTAAAACTCACAGCTTTTCCAGTAGTGTCTCTGAAATGAATGCCCTGACCGACTGTAATGTAAAAGCAGCACATTTTTAATTGTTTTCATGATCAGATAAACTGTGTAATGCATACATACATACCGTTGTATCTGATCGTTCTTTTGTGACCAATTCCGCGTCGCTCAGTTTGATGGTCCGCACTTCGCGGCACTGAACCAAAAAGCCATAAACGTTCATATCGCAGTCGCTCTTTGCCAGGGCGCCTTCACAAATATTCGGACCGCACGCGAAAGTACATGGCTCGAATTTGTTGTCGTCACACAGGATGCGAAGTCCCGTTGGCGAGTACGAACGTTGAGAGTGGCTGACGACCCTAGTATCACTTTCGAACGAATCGCGCATGCTTTCGCGCATTCGCTGTCTCAATTGTTGGTGGATGCTTGGACCACATCAATTGCACAATCAGTGCCGCCAACTCAATGCCTCGAACAATCAAAATGCCCATTTCCTTATGCACCAAAGTTGATCATCGCTTTCCAAAGGTTCAAGTTTATCTCCAGTCCTGGACCTGCATCCTGGAATTAGAGTCGAACTAGAGAAACTTAGGCACCACGTGTTTTACGCGCTCATAGCAGTCATGTCTCGGCAGCTTTTCCTCCTGTTAGTAGCTCTATTTCTTCTCATCATATGTGCCTCTGCTGAGATGAAACCGCGAGAAGACTTAGTGGGCAGTCCACCGAAAGCGTCCACTCGTTCCGGAAGACCGAGTAACGTTACGTCTCCGACAAAGCCCAAGTCTGTAGCAAAATCCCCGCCAAAATCCAATAGCGGCGCAGTCTCTCCGCGAAAACCAGGAGGTAGTGTGGGCGGTGGAGGGGGCTCTGGGGGCGGCACAGGGGCGCGAAAAGGCCCACCGCCGGTTTCTGCGCCAGGGGCGGGTAAGGGAGGAGCGGGAGGGACGAAAAGTGGAGGCGGAGGCGGAGGAAGTGGCGGAGATGTGCGGCCACCTGGGGGGAAAAAGCGCAACTCGACCAGCGGTGCCAAGCCGAAGACGAACAGCGACGATACGCCCCCAGACGCGCCGCCAGACGATGGTTCGAATAGTGGTACGTTAGAGTCTAGTAGCGACGGCACGGACCCAACAGTGGATTTTATTCGAGTTGCTGTCGCCGCGTGCCACTCTCCATCTTCCGTGTCATCAATCGGGTTGATCCATCCCAGGCACCTGCTTCATATTCCCACCTTGCGTATACTGTCCTCGCCTGTGCTCTGGCAGACACTGGCCGGGTCGCCGTGTTCAGGAACGCGACGCTGCTCTTCCCCGTCAACGCGGCGGCTTTCGCCATGTCCATCGCCACATTCAGAAGCGAACAGGTATGTCGTCATGCTTTCGTCAACAGGCAAAACTTTTGAGAATTGTCTGCGCACTCTTTTTGAATGACCATGCGCGTCTATGCGCTCATGAGTATGCATTCATCAACGTTAATAACGGTTAACAATCATGAAAACAACGCTGAACGAAACGGGGAAGACAGCAGCTAGATCCGCAGGGCTGCGTGAGAGCGGCGCTGGTTCACGCCTCTTGTTCCACTGACCACAAACCTGGTAGCAGTCAACAAACCATCTAGTAGATGCAGCATGCTTTACAGACAGCACAGGGTGGATTCATCTTGCTACACTGAATGACAAAAAGTTTGTGACGTAACCAGCTGCCCAACCAAGCTAGTGAATGAGTAACACCGAGCTCCGAGTTCGACCAGCACGGAGATGGCTTCTGGAAGAACACCACCTCTTTCGTGATCGTTTTTCCAATCCCATCGCTTATGCGCAGGTGGCGCGGATGTTCACGTACCACGCAATTAGGGGCGCGTACAAGGCGTGGCAGCTGAAAGCGTTGCCCATCAACACGCGCCTGCCCACCATGGAAGGCTCGTTCGTCACCAAAGTGTCCAAAGTCAATTCGTCCAAGCTCGCGTTCAAGGGGAAGGGCGACATACCCGTTAGAGTGGTACTACCAGACATGTACGAGGGCGAAGACATGTACATTCATGGCACAGACTCCGTGCTAGTACCGCCCTCCGTCTGAATGAAGTTATGCATAATCAGGTGCTGTTTTAGCCTTGCAGCAGGATCTGGGGAATGTGGGCACTGTGTGCTGCATCCCCGGCATACTCACTCCAGGATTATGCAGAGCCACAACAAAAGCCGAAACCCAAGTCAAGGCTCAATGGCCTCCCTTTGGCCCCGTTTACTTTCCTCGTTATTAATGTTAATATGATCTGAAATCCGCTCGCCAGGTCCTTCTGCAAAGCCTCATATTAGTTGTACCGTATGTAGAGTAGTAAAGATGTTGCTGGTGTTTTTACACGCGTCACAATAACTGTACAGAGGACCATCACCACTTGTAGGATGTTGGGTTCGGTTGGGAGTCACTCGCTTTTCAACGACGTTCGCGACAAGCTTGATCTGCTCTGCACGAACAGATGCCGAACACGGTCACACGGAGCACCACCTCGTTTCTTCAGTCACGGCTAGTTTCGTAAATCAAGCAGTTTCGCAGACCCAGAAAAAGTTGGCAGACCAACAGTGAGGACGTGTCTCGTTAGAACTTCACTGTGCCCGGATTTGACTCTCAAAGAATGCTGAGGTCGCTCTCGTCTCGATTCCAAGCATTTTGTCGCCTTTTTGCGATTTGGTGTCCCGATCACATGGTGCTTTGCAGCGTCAGCACTTCCAGGTCCAATCGCGAGAAGTGACAGCAGTCCCAACGAATGGCGCTTCGCCGACATCACAGCTGTGAGCCAGTTTGGGGTTTGGAAGGGGTGGGCCTCGCACAAAATTTGTGCCGAATCGCATCGCATCGTTGGTGATCCCACGTGAAGCTTTGTGCCAGCACTACAGAAGCCAATCAGCACCAACAGCATTCCCTGAAGGTTGGCGCTTTTCGCCATCAAAGGTCACTCTCCCTTCCCCCCACCACATCCCCGAAACACAATCTTTGCTGCGGTGCGGTAAACCCGATGGACGAGTTACACGTTTTTACTCGGTTTACTAGCTTAGAGCTCGGTTCGAGAATCCGTGAGGCCGTCAGTTTCAGCGCCGTTATCCCATAATTTGTGGCAAAGGAGGACCACCCCTATCTAATCGTCCTTCCTATCCCTCTCCATCCTTTCCATTCCCGCCACCCATCCCCTTACCTGTCCATCCATCACTCCAACGCATACACCTGTAAGCCCCATAGATCAGGCTCTTGCTCTCATTTCCTGACTACCCTCAAAGACCTTCAGTATCCACTTCGTCCTAGTTCTTATTCAAAGAACATGTGTTACTTCGATTACACTCAAAAGCAGCGGACAATCTTCGAGAACCACCTTCCTTCAACATCAGTGCAGGCTTCCAGCGATTTCAGAAGATGCAGCAACTGCAGCTCGGGAAATTTCGCAGAGACGATCAACCAGTCAAGAGGGAGCCATGACTCGTTGAACACGGGAGTCTTTGGTCAGCTCCGCACCACACCTTCATTGAACTCTCTCGACAGCAGCGATGAAAAAGATTGTTACACCGCGAGCTTCGATCACGATTTCGACGAGTGTTACCTCGAGGATGAGCTTTTCGACTCCCCAGCTTCCAGAGGCCTTGCTACTTCGCGGTCGATATTTGGCGACGACCTCTGCGCGAGCTGCTCCTGGAGGGTTGCTGACATGGCTTGCGATCCCGTTTGGGTTGACGACGCGCGGTTGCGAATCAAGGGAGCGGTTTTGGCGGTTGTCGAGGCGCAGCAGGCTGCAGAGGAGCTGAGCGCGCGGGCAGACTCGGCGCATTACGAATCTGAGCGGCCGGCTTCTTACTCCGCCAACGCCTCCCTCCGTTTCAGCCGCTGCGAGCCGTCCCCAGCAGTCACGACAACTCAGAACGCCGCAGAAGCTCCTACGCCTCGGGGAAAGACCCGCAGCTCATGGTTCTCAGTGGGCCGATCTAGTGTTTCTGAGCAGCGCGAAGCAGATCGAAGCAGCACGGCGGAACAGGTTCATAGCACGCGGCGGCTGCCTCAGATCCGTAAGGTGAACAGCGAGCTTCGCATTTGCGTCGGGACCATGGCGAAGTTGTGGAGCCGTAACCCGGCAAGCTAACCGTTCATGCTGCTGGGCCCCTTCTGCCCGCACGGCAAGCATACTCTTGGTTCATGCGCCCAATTACATGTTGTAACTGCGATTTTTTCATTCCGGATAATGCCAGATTTTTTTGGTGGTTGTGGACTAGACGGATTAGATGTAACGTTCGTATTGAATAAGAATACAGAATTAATGCATAATAATATATGGGATCCAATTTCAGTGTACGCTAAAACTCAATTTCGTGTAACAACGCAACCAGCATCCTGAGTTTTTTATCTCTTTCGCCCAGCGAGCGACAGCTTTCCTCCACAATTCCAGTTCCAGCCAATCCCCAATGAATGCTGCCGTGGATGCTCGCACCACATCGTATACGTACAGCTGATGCTCACACCCTGCACGCGAATTTGCCCTGCGCCGGGCGGAAACCTTGCACCCGTGGTTTTTGTACCAGCCAGTTGCACCCACGTTATATGCACGCCGAGCAAGTTGCAGTGATATTAACCAATACGAACCACAGAAACTGAAGTTTGACCGAAGAGCCTGAAGTCAAAATGTTACAAATTTTCACATGAGCCCTTATAAGCACCTGACGAATCCATATTTGCTAGCTGCGAACTGGCGAAATTTTTGAAATCATTTACAAGCCCTCTTCACAAGGCAACCTTGGGTTAGTCAAACGAGCATCATGTGTATTCTGATGCTTCGCGTCGCGCTGCATCCCTCCTCAGCTGTTCCCATCCATTCAATCGTTGGATCACGGTGACCACACAACCAACCACCCGATCTGCTTCCGTTCCGTGTCAAGCTCACTTTCCCGCCCTCATCCGCCCACACAACCACCCAGCCTCACAGTCACCCACCACGAGAAATGCAGGTCACGCATGAAGTGGAAAAAATAGCACGGGCTGGGATGAAAGCAGTGACTCCTCTGTGTGGAGAGGAGGGAGGTCGCCACGATGATGTCACGGCCGGTGGCAGTGAATAACGTCGTGACAGAGCTCGTTGACGGCTAGTCAGGGTGGGGGCTTGTTTGAAGGGATATTATACAGGCAGTCACAATTTTCCCCGTTTTATCACGTTTGGTCACAGGGGTATCACAAACAGTCACAGTACAGTAGATTTCTATCGCGGGTGATCACAGTGCTATCACGGATGGTCACACCTCGCCCCGAAAAGCTATCACGTTTGGTCACTCGATGAAACGTTCATACTTAATTTGAAACCACAAAATATACTGTAGATATTTTGGGGAATCCCAATTTTTTATTGCTTATTACCCCGCGCATGATTCTAGCCTGACATTTAGGGGACTGAAGAAAAAAAATAAACCCCTATAGGATGGCACGTCCTTCGGGAGGCATCAACCCTAAACACCATGCGGCAAGGTGTTTAGGGTTGATGCATCCCGAATTAGATCCCATCCGAATGGGTTTTAGTTTTTTTTTTTGTGTTGGGTACCGAAATCGAGCGTCGAGTTTTACCCGTGTTAAAGCGATATTCTTAGGTTCATTATGCATCAATCGAACACTGGACAACCGAATAGTTAGCATGAATTGCTGAGTTTTTAAACGAGTTACCGAGAGTTGTCGCGAATCAATTTCGTCATACTACGGACAAAACCGCGCGCGCGAGAGAACTTTCCTTTTTAGGGTTCGTTTCAACCAGTGACCAAACGTGATAAGTATGCGGGGCGAGGTGTGACCAAGCGTGATAGCGCTGTGATCACGCGCGATAGCAATGTACTGTACTGTGACTGTCCGTGATACCCTCGTGACCAAACGTGATAAAACGGGATTAACTGTGACTGCTCATATAATTTCCCTTGTTTGAATGGTGGAGAGTGACTGAATGGCTGCCGAGTTGAAAAGCCAGAGAGGAGTCCCCCTCCCCTAGTCCAGTCTAGAAATGCAGCTCAGCAATGCTCGTCCAGAGCAGTGCATGCGCGTCATGTGATTCGAGTCAGCGGCACAAGCTTTTATGATGTTTGCGGCACATTGTGCGGACCTGGCTACTCCTCCGAGTACAGATCGTAATGAGCGAACCTTGCTTGAAGAAGAAAAGGATTTCCCAGATTCGTCAGTGACGAATGCCCGGCTCTGGCTGTCCAGGCACCTCGTCAACGCCGTGGCCGAATCACTTCCAGTGAGGCGATGGGCCGATGGACTCTTGCGTAGAGGTGGCCAGAATCAGATCCTTCACTTTCAGTGGTGGCCTCACCAGCCGCCGTAGGTGCACTGATTGCGTCATCCAATCACGTCGCGGAAATGGATGTGCGGACGCAATGGCGTGAGGCTTGTTGTAATGCAAGCGCGGTTGTTGAATTTCGTGAAAGTGAAAATGGGCTCGACTCACTCTCGCACTCACTGTCGTCTCGCTCAGTGCGTAGTCCTAAAACTCAACGACGCCGTCATTCATATTAGTGACCTCGATCTCTCATGCTCGCAAGACAGCTAAGGAATAATCAGCATGGCAGAAATCACGCGCATGAAGCAGCATTCCACGAATTCCGTGCTACTCACTTCACGCCCTGATACTCGGTCCGACAGCCGCCATGACAGCAGTTTCCGTCATCCTGACAGTTGCGACGCGGCGGAGGGCCTCAAGTCCCGGAGAAGCTTCGAGACTTCCAAGCTACCCCCTCGCAACCCCGCCTTTCCAGGTCGAAACGCGGATCGGCCGTGCTTGAGACGCCTCCCTTCCACGCCCCAGGTCTCAAGCGACTTTGATCTTAACGGTTGGATCCGCCTAGCTCAGCGCCTAGAGGAGGACGCCGCACACTCCACCTCGCAAGATCTCCTGCCAGAGGAGGGGGACTCGGACTCAACAACGTCCCCTGTTGTCGCTCACCATCTTGCTTCTCACCGTTCATGCTCCTCCTCGTCCCTTGGAGATTCACGGAGCAGCAGAGGCAATCATGGGTGCGTGTCTCTGCGCTCAAGCCACTCGGAAACCTTTGCTGAAGACCGTGTTATGCGCACGGATGACCACCGTCAACGCCGCCACTCCGTTTCCTCCACCCTCTACCGCTCCTCCTCATTCGCTTTTGATTCTCTGACTGACTCTCCGGAGGATCAGGATGTGAGATGCACGAGATGCTTTTGCACACGCTCGAGCTCTCTCAGGGACGGTGATGTGGCCACTACTGTGTCGTGCGTGGGCTGCTCGTGGCTCGATGCTGAACTTGCATGTGATCCTTCTTGGATTGACGATGCTCGGTCGAGAATAGGCGGGGCGGCTCTGGCTGTTGTGGAGACACAGCAGGCTGCAGAGGCACTGAGTGCGCGCGTAGGGATGGCTACAAGGGGAGTGGACATGAGGAGAGGTGAGGAGCGAGTTCAGAACAAGCCTGTAGGACCTGGTAGACAGTCTGGTGCAATTGTGAAAATTGTGGCTGCTGCGAGAGGATGGGTGATGCGCCAAGGCCAAAACAAAAACGCAAGACTAGGAATCAGTGTTGAATAGATATCCACCCCTATTCTTCAACATGTTTGTGTTTTTGTTGTTTTAATTGAAACCATCATACCATTATGATAATGAACGCCAGTAGTGTACTTGTTGTTAAGTGAACATCGAGTGTTTGATGGGTGCTTCTTGTTGACTTGGTAAGGACGCGACAAAGTGGGCAAATCGGTCGTTCGCTGCAGCTTCGCGAGAGTTCGTATGCAGGCGATGCGACATCCCGGCGGTGTGCGTGTCCCCCGCTCGTGCGCATCCACGCGGAAAATCCAATTCCGCAAGTCCCCCTCCCCACCCCGCCGGCCCTCAGAAATTCCCGCCCGCGTCACTCTTCCCCCCACTCTCGCACCGCCTTCCTGCCAGCCCACTTCACTTCATTGTCCGCGATCACGACACTGCTGGACGGAGTAAGACGACGAAAAGGCAGTTCGGTGCTGTTCGTGGAGGGGGTTGAGGGAGGGATATGTTTACCAGACAAGCGACATTTCAGAATCAAATGCCTTCTCATATCACAGCTTCTTGCAATTCCTCTTCACACCAATCATCCTGCTAATTCGAGTCGAGACATTGCATTTCCAGCGTAGTAGTAGCAGCTAACAGTCGTATAGAATGAAAGACCGACGTGATCTCCGGGCATGTTTTTCTTTAGCAGATGGGGAGGTCCCTCGTGACACCTCATTAGCAGACTCTTCAACTGGACTAACACCTCCAGTTTCTTCGCGCGCGGCCACCACTCACTGCGTCGCTAGCAGATGGCTCACCACCGCAGCATCAAAGATGAATCGTTTTGTCAGGGATCGAGTGTTGAGACCATTCACGCAATCCACACGCTCCTCAAACTCTGACCCAGTTCAACCAGCTTCAGACGATAGCGGGCGGCCTGGGGACAATATTTGGGAGGCGGCGGAGCGAAACGAGCTCGCGACGTGGTCCTGTTCTTGGCGCAGCGTTCACAGCATCTCGTCGCAGGGCTCAGAGAGTGGTCGCAAGAGAGGCCTTTTTTGCGATGACCTGGCGGACAGCGTGCGAAGCAGGCGTCGTGTGGCCGATTCTAGCAATCGCAGCAGCAACGACGGCTCGGAGAATAAATCGCACGGGAACGGATCTCGGAGGCTGTGCGAAAGGATGAGCAGCGGCGGTAGCAGCGGGGGAAGTGTGAGCCGCTCGCTCCGTGCCGTCAGCCGTATCCGCAGAGAAACTTCAGGTGCCGTTCGCAGCAGAAACTCCGCTCGCGTTCACTCACGCTCGTCCCGTGCAATGGTTTCCGCGTTCCCGTTAGAGTATGAACAGTCAAGATCGGCCCGCGTTGTGTCAATGCCCACCTTGCATAGAAGACTATTATCCGCCTGACAGCTGGGCTGAGCTGCGTCCACCAGCGAAAGGACGAGAGTGGAGCACCAACGCGTTTAGGATTAATGAATAATACCGGTAGCTGATGGGGCAATGCCATTCATTCTGCCACGCTTGCCCATGCCAAGCAGGCAGATTCCATGGCATAGCTGCATTAGTCCACGTAATTTACGTAGGCATGTACTCCTGCAAACATGTATAAAGATTATCAAAATCTCTGAAACGCCCCTACATTGGTTATAAAGTGGTTGCGACAGAGTGATTGGGTGGAGGAGAGAAAGAGAAAATACAGCGGAGGGGTAGGGGCATAGTTAGGGATGGAGTTGAAGGCGATGTGGATGTATTATGAATGATAATGTCGTTGACCATCGCATTTACCGTAAGAGGACAGAGAGATGTGAGTAAAGGCAGTTCCATGAGCCTACCCACTGCCAATCCATATGTTTATTGAGTATAATCATTATGTTTCAAAGAATTCACATATATCTGCAAATAATTTGGCGCATTGGTTACAGTATAGTGGTGTCTGTTAAGTATGGAGTCCAGTCGTCAGCATGATGACAATCAGCAGTCAAGACACTTGTGCAGTCATTCCCCATCCCAAAGCTGCCATGCGCCTGCTTCCTGTACATCAGGTGAAATTGGATCCAATTCCGGTGGAGAGGATTCTGATTGCACACAGCAGCCATGTTCTGAAGCAGGAGGAGCACCCCATGCATTGCTCCTAGCCCCAACCGAGCTGGTATGTTTCTTTAGAGAGGAACCGTCCTGTACAGGAACGCTGATTGATGGCTTTCTGGGACGGCAATTGCTCTGTACCCTGTTTTCCTTGAAACTATAAGATGTGTATGTTGCAACGGTGGGAGTCGGCTGTTGTGATGGTCGACTGTGAGCACCCCACTCCTGTGCAACCATGTGGAGGGGAGAGACGAGCCGGGGAGATGGAGTTGGTGGGAAGAGAGCGCAAAGGTCGTCAACCATCTTGCAGCACGTGAGGCTCAGATTCAGCTCTTCGTCAGGATCAACCGCCATGGGTGCCGATGGCATGACCACATGTAGACTGCCTTCGCTGGAGGCTTCTGTGACTGGTGGAATTGCCGCGAGCTGTGGGGTGCTGTGCATTCCTGAAACCTCATCCTGAAGACAAAGAAAAGAATGCGTAAGTAGCTCAGACGCCGTCGGTCTCTGCTGCGGGACCCGGCAGAGACATTTACTGATGAAATCGTAACATGATGGAGAGACATCTTCTGGAATCTCGGGGAGCTCACTGGTGCATCCAAGCTTGTACAGCACGGACATTGGGTCGGCGCATTGAGACGACCATGGCGGCTTTCCAGTGAGCAGCTCTATCACCGTACATCCGAGCGACCACACATCACACGCCGGACCAATCTCTCCTCCTACCACGACTTCAGGAGCCATCCAGCACGGCGTCCCTCGGAGCTTTTCCTTCCGATCCATCTCATGACTTCTATCAGCTTCCTGACAGTCAGTTGATGCTCTTCTTTGTAGAGAGAGGCCGAAGTCGACTAACACCACGCAGGATTCACCCAGAACGACGTTGCAGGCTTTCAGGTCGCAGTGAACCACGCCTTCCTGATGGATGTAGCTCAAACCCTCGACGACTCCCCTGACGTGACAAGCAACATCAGCTTCGCATAAACCGCTTCCAGAGTCCGTTGAAGAAGCCAGCTCTGCGAGATTGCCCCCGGATGCCAGCGCTAAGAGGAGGTTTCTCGTAGGAACACCGTTCTCCATAGACCAATCAGCTCCAAAGCACTTGACGACATTCGGAGAATCAAGCCGCTGTAGAATTTCGTATTCGTTTTCCAACGCGCGGAGCTCGTGAGAATTCTCGTTCGTAACACGAACAGATTTGACTGCTATTAGCTGTCCGCTGGCACTGTCGAATCCGATGTTCACTCGTCCGAACGAGCCTCTGCCGAGCAACGGCCCTCGAGACCAGCTAGCTCTTCCACTACCGATTTCAGCACTTTCCATCGTTGTGTCTGTGTCTGAGCTAAGAATGGAGTATAGGTAACCCATGAGGATGTCAGCAAAACGGTGGAGTAGAGATTTGTGGGCTGGAGCCCTGCCTCATTCGCGATAGTTCAGAAAACAACTTGCAGTGGCTGGTGGAAACATCAAACGAATTCATCAGAATGATAGTCAAAAGTTAAAGAGCAGCTGATTATGATTCTTGTCAGGATACCGAGCATTGCGGTCCATGGCGGTGGAAGAAGCAGCTTGTGAGACAGGGCAAGTATGCATTGGTGGTGGTGGCGGGGGATGATGTTTGGGCTTTGCAGTGGGAGCGGGTGAGGAACGCGTGGGGAGGATGGAAGCCAGGTGGAGGGGTGTCAAGCAAATTCGGCGACCACGAACCGCAGGTCACCGCGCCGCAGAGAGCAGCGTCGTGCGAGCCTGGCCTGGACGGTCATCTCAAGAAAACCACAACCAAGACCCCTCCGGTTCGCCGTGTGGTACCGCAAAGCAGAGCTCTGTGGCTCTGGTTTGTCATCCTAGCCATTGGTGAAGGCACCAAGGCACCCAGGATTGTACGTTCGGTCTAGCGGTGTTCCCCGGTTAGACCCGCCGCATTGTTATCGAGCCAGAATATGAAGCTCGGGTAAGGGGAAAAGGTTTGGGCTTCAGGCTTCGCGGTTAGGCCCGGTGTCAAGCCTCGTTTCGCTGTTCTCAAGGGGTTGGCTTGTCAAGGCTGCAAAATCTCAGGTTGACGGGACAACGCGGCCTGGTTTTGTCCGCTTCCGACGCTCTCCGTCCAATCAAGGCTCGGAGTGCGAACGACCATGAGCAAAATCCGCTGTTTCCGAGGTTCGTTCCTGGGTATCCAAATTCACACCCACGTCGGTGGAATCTTGGCAAACCACGGAGTTCGATGGAGAAGGGTTACCTGTCGATTCACGTGGCGACCAATGATTTTCGCCAATATGACTGATCACAAGTTCCACGAAGAAGTCACGACAATAACTCGGTAATCGCGAGTCAGCAATACGTTTGTTCCCGTCGCCACCAATGACAGCACAGGGATGCCCACTGACTCTATTTCGCTTGCCACACCATCAACTTCGGGAAAGAATGCTTTGAGGGGGAGAGAATTCCAGCTGTTCGGATGGGTGAAAAGCATGTTCCCGTAGCATTCATTCAAGATGATGTCGTGCCTACATGTTGCGCAAAGGCCGCTGATATTCATGAGATATTTATGTTTTCCCGTGGCAGTGGCCTTTGCGCAAGCGTTGTCGTGTTTTCGCTGCTTCGAACAAATCGCGCAGTTATATAATCTCCCGATGTGTAAATGGGTAACCTATTCTCCACACAGCCTCCTGAGTCAGCACTAGACCGCGGGAACCGCCTAAGAGACGAGGCATGGACCCACGCGCAGCGCGCGAGGGACCTAGCCGCGGAATCGCAAGCCGCTTACCAGCGACGAGAAGGCGCACGCGCTAAGGAGCTGAGCGAGGAACGGAAGCGGTGTAAAGAACTCGCCGACAAAACCCATCGGGAAGCGAGTAAACTGATTTTCGAGGGTAACAATGAGGGACGACGACATGACACAGTAGATGTGCACGGCCTGTTGGTCGAGGAGGCGTTGGAGCAGGTCGCACGCCGCGTTGCCGAAGTGAGAGCAAGGGACGGTGAGAGATTAACGGTCATAACTGGGCGTGGCGTACATTCAAGAGGAGGAGCAGCCAGAATAAAGCCGCGGGTGATGGAGTGGGCGGAGAAGGAAAAGCTCGATTGCATGGAAGATCCTAGAAATGGAGGGTGCGTAATAATCAAGATAAAGAGTCCTAGACCTCAGTTCTGCATTGTCATGTGATAAGATGGTGGATTCTTTAATAACCCATGTGTACAAAATTAAGTACGGTAATACATGCAATAGCAATCTTCAGTACATGATGCCTGTACAAGTACAAATGAATGAAATATAATATAATTCTAGACCCTGCTCCAGCAAACCTGATCCGGTAAACCTGATCCACTACATGATCCGGTAAACCTGATCCACTACATGATCCGGTAAACCTGCACAATTCTGGAGCTCTAGAAGCTGATCCACTCGTGCTCTGCACACGTAAACAGGATTTAGAATTAGCTTTGGTGCCACAAAAAAAAAAGGTTAGTGCCTTTTCCTGTCTCAATAATGTATACTAGGAGAAGAGCCCTTACCAAGAATTTCAGGTGCTGTGATTCGTTTGGCCGGGTCAGTCTGCAGCATGCGTCTGACGAGGTCCTTGGCAGCGGGTGAGATGGACGGCCATGGTGCACTGACCATGTCATAGTGGCCTGCCAACACGGCAGAGCAGATTGCCTCCTCCGAAACTGCAGCAAACATAGGGAACAAGAGGGAAACACAGTTCTTTGAGTAAAGAAGAGATGTTGACGAACGAGTGATATGACGAGCACAGAGAAATAAGGTCCAAGAGAGCCTAAATCGTGATGGAAACTCACCATCCCAGAAGGGTGGCGATCCAGTAAGCATCATGTAAAGAACGACTCCCATGCTCCACACGTCACACTCGCTGCCATACTGCTTCCTCAGCACCTCTGGCGCCACATAGTACGCCGTCCCCGCTATTTCCGTCAGCCACTGCCCGTCTGCTCGCTTGTGCCACGTGGACAGACCAAAGTCGAGGAGCTTGAGGGGAGGGAAGGGCGCGGAGAAGGCGGGGGAGCAGGGCGCGGAGGAGGACGCCAGGGAACCCGTGCAGTCGCTGTCGGCCTCACTGCCACTCAGATCAGAAGCCAAGCTGCTGGCACTGCCGATGCTGGGAAAATGACGGCTAGTGCCTGTGCTGCGGCTGCTGGTAGAGCCATGGTGTGTGCTGCCGTCAGGATGCGACGCACCCTCCCCCGCTTCCCGCGCGTCCATGAATGCAATGTTCTCGAGCTTCAGGTCGCGGTGCACCACGCCCTCCGCGTGCAGCCTCGCCACCGCCTCCGCGAGCTGCCGCATCACCTGCTTCGCCTGCGCCTCGCTCATCCGCTTCGACGATGCGCTCCCACTGACGCTGCTGCTGCTGCGGCTGGCGGTGCTTGCGCTGCTGTTGCGTGTGCTGGTTGTGGCAGCGGCAGCGCTGGCGGTGCTCTCAGAGTGATCAATAGCAGACACATCATCCGCGATAGAGGCCGTCGTGAGGACATCATACAACGTCCCTCCAGTGCAGAGCTCCAGGACGAAATGCACGTACGTGGAGTCCTCGTATTGGTCGACAAGGGCCGCTACGGATTGGTGCGATGATACGCGCTTGAGAATGTCGAACTCCGTGCGGAGGCGTGCGAGCTGATCCTGCGACATGCGGCGCTTGTCTACCGTCTTGCACGCGTATCGCTCGTGCGACTTCCTGTGCATCACCACGCGAACCACGCCGTACAACCCGCGACCGATCTCGCGACCTGGAGGTTTGCAAATCGAACGACACGCAGAACGACGACGACGACAGGGGAACAGGTTAGTGAAGATGCGAAGGAGCTGATCGCATTTGTGGCACTACACGCAAGGTTTCTATGCATGGTGCTGACGCAAGGCGCTGATGCATAAGCTTACCTATCAAATAGTTGCTCTCGAGTCGTGTATTCGACGCTGGCAGGCCTAGCACTGATTGGCGATTCGACGCATTTTGCTTCGCGTTATTGCTAGCTTTTCTTTGTGAGCGATCCGCCTTGCGACGCTGCTTGGTGATGGCATGGGAAGGCGTGGTTGGACTATCTGACGATGTGCGACTGCGGCCACCCGTAGAAGCGCAGGCACCCATGTTCAGCCGAATTAGGTCTTTCGTACAACAAATATCCCTGAACAACGGCGAACTAAGGATAATACCCTCCGAAGAAGCGCGATCGTCGCCTTAGAATGCACCGATCTAATTATGGAAGCGACGACCGATAAATCTGGCTGGAGCTTGCGAGTGTGATTGACTGTGAGAGAGCTCGTGAAATTCAGTATGGAGTGAGTGACGCTATTGTTGCTGTCAAGATCGCTTTTGAGCACCGCTGGCGTCGGACATCAAACAGACACCACCGATCACTCGTACAGTATCGTTCCGCCCTACCACGTGTCTGGTTGCGGAGTGCACGGCGACTTGGGGTGGGGTTGGAGAGGAAGCAGGGAAGAAACTGTCGTGCGGTGCGCTGATAGGCATGCTTGCGTCATTTGGCGAAAAGGAGAATGGGGTTGCACGGTCTCTGCGAAGAGGCTGTTTGGCCAACGACGATGGAAATTGGTTTAACGAAAACACATTCTTTCGCTGATGACTGGCGGGTTTGGGTTTGTGGGGGGAAGGGAGGTTGCGTATGGCAGGGAAGCTGTTTGCCCACGCAGATGCCTTGTGCACCAATCACACGCCATGACGTGCAAGCCTCTCGTTTCCTTACAAAGAGGGGATGTGAGAGACGATGACGTAGCCCTAAACGAGGTGTTTGGCGTCAGCAACTCTGTCGCTATTGGACGGTACGATGTTCCTCGAAAGCACAAGGAAGCCTTCCTCGAAACGAGAGGTTTCCTTTGCCAACGTCACGCATGGGCTGTTGTGGGCTGATCAGCACAGGAGTTTGGGTCGGATCGAGCCTTTGGGCGCGCTCTGTCACATCACCATTCCCGCTGACATGGGTGCAACGTGTACTTTTCGCACCGACTTGGAGAGGAAAGAAGCGAGGGAACGCGGGAAAGAAGGCGGCTTTGAGACTCAGGAAACAGACGCGGCAAAGCACAGGCAGTCCACTCGATAATGCTACATCTCTACATGCAATGCAACATAGCACAATGATAACATATCTTACCAATCTGAAGGCAAAAATATTACTCTACATGCATCATGCCATAACTGCATCAAACAAACCACACCCGAGACTGATAAAATATGACAAAATTAACTCCTATCTACCATCTCCCATGCCTGCCTCTGCTGCCTCCCTCTCTGCTTGCTCCAGTATCTGTTCTGCCCTCTTTCTTTTCTCATCCCTCTCATCATCCTTCCCCTTTTCTCTCTTCTCCTTCCCCTTCCTCTCCTTATCCTCCTCGCCTTTCCCAATGCCATCACTCCCAACTTGCTCGCCCTTTGCTCTTGGCTGTCTCAGCACGACAGGCAACTGCATTCTGGCAGCTCCAAGCTTCGCCTTGATCTTGCTACCTAGGTGAAAAGACACTCCTGGGCCAGTCGCACCTGAAACCCTCTCCACTGCCGACCACCCACTCCAACCAACCTCCTTCATCCCTTTATCCCCCACTACCACAATATCACCATCCACAGCCATCACATCCCCATTCCTCCCCTCTACCTCTTCTAGCTCATCCTCCTCCTCGCTTTCCTCAACCCCATCCCCCGTTCCCCCGCCCCCCTGCGCCCTGCCCGCGGCCATCATGAGCCCCGGGAACGCATCTATCGCGGAAGGAACCTGGCCCGCCACCCACCCGCCATCTGCCTCCCTCCTCCGCTTCTTCCGCCCCTCGCCCCGCTCAGCGCCATCATCATTGCGCACCGCGGACGCTGCACCAGTGGCAACGGGGGCGGATATCCCCGCGTCTGGCCTTGCAGGGAGGTCGTCCCCCGCGCCAAGGTGTGACCATCCGCCCCACAGCAGGCGCCCGCCGCCAGGACCACCGCGCGCCTGCGCGCCGCCCGCGGTGACCATCCCCATGCGCTGGTGCAGCGACACGAGTGACTGCTCCGCGCGCCGCCGCTCCCGCCCCTCCTCCACCCGATCCTGCCGCTTGTCCTGCCCCCGAGCCTCCCACACAGGCGTGGCGATGTACGTGTGGGGATCCGGCAGCGCCGGCAGCCATTCGGGAATGTCGCCACGTGGAGGAGGGTCCTCCCCGCTCTGAAGGAAACTGGCGGCGACGAAGCGCGGGTTTCTGGGCACGGGGAAGGACGGGACGGCTTGCGCTAACGACGGCGACGAGATGTCGTCCGCGAATTCGACGAAACGAGCGAGATCGCCGAGCGACGTGCCGACGTCGGATAAAGCGAGGGCGACGTCGTTGGCGTTAGCGTCGGTTCGCCCTGCGAGCTCCGCGTGCGCGTGTGCGGCGTCGCCTACGCTGGTGATGAACCGAGTCAGGATGTCGGACAAGGTCTCGAGCGCTGACCGTTGGATGGACTGGAAGCCAAAAGATTCGCAAATCTGAGCGCAGACGAGCTGCGACACGGAGCGAGTGAAAGGCTCCGCCATGGCTGGCTCGTTCGCCCTGAGATTCCTCGTTCGCAGCGCGAAAAGTTAGGGTTCCCGCCCGCAATGCCTCGTGTGTTACAGGCGTGAAGATCCTTACGAATAAGTGTTTGGTCGCTTGTTTTTTCGAACATTGGGTGTCGCGACAACTCTTCGAAGCTCAATTTCGAGGGCTGCGAGAAGGGTTACTTTCGCGATTGGGCGACCAACGCCTTGTGCGCTGGGGCTGACAGCTTGGTTGGATGCTGCGGAGCACGTCAGTTCGTTCTCAGCGCCTTGCGAATTGTTACCAGTTTGCGAATTGTACCAGTCGCAGGCACCTGCTTGTGATGCAAGCCCAGCTCTGCTCAAACCCACCATCCAACATTTCGTGCACGCGACAGTCGCAACAATTACCCGATTGGACCGGGCTTCGCCCTGTCGCTAACGGCAGCAGACAAGCAACAGTGGTTTCGTTTGCCAGTCTCTTGGAAGTATGTACATTTGAAATTCAAGTTACCAAATCAAACCACCACGACCATGGGTGTTTCATGTCCGTCCATTCTGCACTAGCTGCTCGTTTCCCTCGCTGCTCCCGAGCAGCAGCATCTGCGGTGAACCGAACAACTGTGTCTCGAGCGTTTAGGTGGTAGGTCCGAGGCAATGGACCCTCTTAATTTTAGCGACATAAAAGAGGATCATAATTGGTCTTCGGATGCCATTCCACCCATGAATAACTTGACACATACGAGCTATCACCATAGCACGGCTACTCATCCTCCTCTCGCCCCTAGTTCCGATTCGCCTTCACTCGTCTCCTCATCCGCCGTTCGTCCCTCCGTTCCCACCGCAATGTCGCACCCGCAGACCGTTCAGTTCAACCGGCAAGAGCCGCCGCTATTGGCGGGGTATCTCAACAATAACCCGTATTCATCTTCTCAGACGGCTCACTTCATAGCGTCTAACTCAGTAGGACCCGCTTACAATAACGGAGCCGCGTATGCGTCACTCCAGCATGGCTCGCAACCCGCGCCTGACATGCATTTCTTGCATCCCAACATGGGTTTGTCGCACCCCTCGTCCGTCCCACTCTCGTCCTCCTCTCCGTGGCCTTTTCAAAACGCACCGCCATGTCCGCCGCAACAGCCGTTACCCCAGAACTCGCAATATCCGCCGTCGCCCGCGCAGCCAGCGGGCACGCCGCTTAGAAATCTCTCCTCGTTGCCAGTGCACGCGCCAGCTGCGCACTCCATGAATTTTGGCCCTCGGAACGCTGCCGCTACAGTTGGTAATGGAAACCACATGCCGTCTGCTCACGGCGTGCAATTGGGCGCTCCTGACGGGCCGGCTGCTTTTAACGGACAAGTGGGTCTTTCGGCGCCGGGTCCTGCGTTTAACCGTCAGGCCGTCGGAGTGTCAGGTCCCCTGGCAAACCATCCGATGCGGCCGCGGCATAGCCAGGCGAGCGTGAACCAATCAGGCGCAACCGCTCCCTTCTTCCAAGCCTCCGCCGCCGCCTGCTTGCCCGCTCCGTCCATTCCTTCTGCTCCTTCCGCTCCTTCCGCCCGTTCCGCGCCTTCCCCTCCTTCCGCGCCTTCCGCGCCTTCCGTGTCTTCCGCGCCTTCCGCGCCATCCGTGGGTTCTCAATTCCACCTTGCTTTCTCGACTGCTAACGCGGTGGCCAGTCCGTCCGCCGTTGCCGCCGCGTCTGCCGTTCACTCCGGCAATTCAGCCGCGTCACCCGCTGCTCCACCGCAGATGTCGAACGGCGTGGGGCCTCGCATGACTGGGCGACCCGCAGCTCCCGCTACTGCGTCCACTGCTGCGTACGCTGCTGCGTCCGTTGCCGCGTCTGCTGCTGCTCCTGCTCCCGCTCCTGCGCCCCACAGTGTGGAATTTCGGGCGAACGTGATTAGGATGGTCGTTCAGGAAGGTGCGAGGAACAGAGCGGGCGCCGTCCTACACGGGTCGCGAAGTGACGGCATGCCGGCTACAGCTGCTACAGCTGTTGCGTGCGACACTCTCGTCGCCGCCATGTCGTCGGGTCCAGCTGCTGCCTCACTCTGCGCCCCCCCTGCCTCCCGCTCTGTCCCCCCTGCTTCCGCCCTCCGCTCGCCTTCCGTCCGCGCGCCTGTCTCCTTTTCCCATCCACCTGCCGCCACCGTTGCGCCTGCCGCCAACCTGGCTGCCGCGGTGGCCGTTGCACCCACGACGTTGAATGCAGCAGCCGCACCGGGCGCGCGCCTAACGCTGTGCGACGCAGACGCGCCACTCTTCCCCGACTCTCGCCTTCCCAATCTCTCCGCTGCTGCCTCTGCGCCGTCCGTCTCCCCATCCCCTACCACTTTCCTCTCCGCTCCCACTGTGCACCCGGCGCCCACTCCTCTCTCCGCACCCTCTCCACCCGCACGTGCTCCCCCCGCACCCACTCCCCCCGCACCAGCTTCTTTCGCAAGCCCCTCTTCTCCCGCATCGGTTCCGGCTCACCCGCCTCCCGCCGTTCTTGCCCCCTCCGTTCCTACCCCTTCCGCTCCTATTCCCTCCGCTCCTACCCCCTCCGCCCCTACCCCCTCCGCGCCAACCTCATCCGCTCCTACCCCTGCCGCTTCTGCCCCCTCCTTTCCTAACCCCTCCGCTCCTACCCCATCCGCTCCTACTCCCCCCGCCCATACTCCTTCCGCTCCTACTTCCCCCGCTCCTACTTCTTCTGCTCCCATCCCCCCCGCTCCTAATGCCCCCGCTCCTACTCCCACTGCTCCTACACCCCCTGCTCCCATTACCCCCGCCTCTACTTCCCCCGCTCCCACCCCCTCGGCTCCTACTCTCCGCGCTCCTACTTCCCCTGCCGGTGAGTCTCCCTTAGAACTCCCTCCTTCCACCGCACCGCCCCTCCCCCCCGCTCCTCCCGCCCCGCCTGTTTCACGTGGCACCGCGCGCGCTGCCAATGCCTCCGCCAACGCGCGCTCCTCTGGGGCAAACACGCGCCCTCCCGCCTCCTCCCGCCGCCCTCCCGTCGCTGGCGGGCGCAAGCGCGCACAGGCCCCTTCCATCGACGCAGCAGGATTGTTAGCCAATCAGAGAGCAGCAAGTGTACCGTCACGTGGCGCTATGATGGCGCTTGCAGCGGCAGCGGGAGGGGATGCTGAAGCGGACATGAGGGAAGTGTACTTCCTCATTCTGCACTTTTTGACGGGCAGCCCGTGCCATCGGGCAGCAGAAGTTCTGAAAGAGGAGCTGGAGGAGTTGAATCTGCTTCCACAGCGGTACCACGCGGTGTACTCGCACGGGGGAAGGCGGACAGGCACAAGCAGCGCGAGTGAGGGGAGTGCACGGGGGAAGGTGGGGGTTGTGGGCGCGCAGGGGAGGGCTGGTGAAGGTGGGGGGAGGGGGGGAGGCGTGGAGGGGGAGTCAGAGATGACTGTGTCGATGAGCTACGAGGAGCTGAGGGACAGGTGCGTGCCTGCAGTGCTAGATCAATGCTGCTCTGCTTCGGATGACCATGCAATTTGCGAGTCCTTTTCTAATTGCCTTTGCCAGTCCTTTCCCGATTGGGTCCGCAGGGACAAATGCCTCCGCTCGTTGATTTCACCCTGCCCCGTGCCTCTCACCTGTTGTCTGTGTGTGCATGCCCCGCTGTGCTGCCCCCACCAGGTACTCGCACATAGCACCCAACCACCTCTTCCTGCTGCTGCAAGAGTTGCTGCAGTCGTCCCATCTCGCCGTCTCCTCCGCCTCCCTCCTCCCTTCCGCGCCTCTCTCCTCCTCCCCCCCCAACCCGCCGTCGTCAGCAGCGCCAGCCCTCCCTCCTGCCCCGCTTGCTGCAGCAGCTGTTGCACCCACCGTCGCTGCTCCTCCCTCAGATTCCGCCCTTGCCGTTGCCACGGCGCCCCTCTCTGTGTCCGTTTCTCCCACTGCACGAGAGGAGGCCTTGCCGGGTGGCGCTGCCCCTGCAGCCGCTGCAGCTGTGGGCGCCAGTGCTGCCAGTGGCTTGGAGGCAGGGCAGCAGGCAGGGGGGGCAGAGGCAGCAGCAGAGGGATCTGTGGATGCGGCTGTGGCACAGACGCAGGAGAGCGGGGCAGAGGCTGCTGCAGCGGCAGGGCAACAAGCAGTTGCAGGGCAACAAGCAGCAGCAGGGGAGGCAGCAGCAGCAGTTGGTGAAGCAGCAGGGGAGGCAGCAGCAGGGGAGGTAGCAGCAGGGGAGGCTAGCAGCAGCAGAGCACTCGTGCTGACATCGCCAGCAACGGTGGTGGGAGCAGCTGCAGGGGCAGACAGGGCCGAGAGGGGTGTAGGTGGAGAGGGTGTGTTGGTGAGCGGGGGGACGGGCGTGGCAGCAGCGCGGGACAGGTGGTGGGTGTGTGCGGGTGACGTGCCAACACTGCTGGGCCATGGCAGGATCAGCCTGAGGCGAGGTAGGCGCGGAATAAGGCTGGAGTGGCGGATTGAGGCTTGAAGTGCGGAATGGGGCTCAAGGGGCAATGGGCGTGTGATGACATCCTCCGTGACCAGCATGCATGGACCATGCCTCCGTCATCCCTCCGTGTCCCTCCCTCACATCCTCCTTGCGCTCCTCACCTTGTTTCTCCTCCCCACTCAACTCCTGCTCCCTTCATCCCTCTCCTCTCCACCGTTGTTCCTTTCATCCCTCCCCATCCCATTCCCTCTCCCCTTATTCCTCCTCTTCCCACCCTTGCTCACTTGCATCTCTCCCCTCCCCACCCCTGCGCGCTCTATGTTCCCCCATCTGGCCCCCATCCGTCCCCCAACAACAGCGGAGTGGCTGCCCGCGCTCCTCAATCCTCTGCGCACCGTTCTGCCGCACTCAGCCCATCCGCACTTTTCCGCACCGCTCCTGCGCTCCCTCATGCTCAGAGAGACGGGTGGAGGGGTGTGTTCGCGGGCTGCCAGGGCTGCCAATGCTCGGTACACTACACCCTCCTTGCATGCTGCCACTGCACCATATGTGTGCTCCTTGCTTCCCGTCCAGTCCACCTCTCGTCGCCACTGCCACTATACGCCTATGCCCATTTGTGTCTGCCTGTCATCTCACCCCCCGTACGCCCATCCCCTGCCCGCCCGTCTGCCCTCCGCCCACGCTCACCCGCCCCGCGGTGAGAGCAGGGCTGCATCACTGGCGGTGGCGTCTCCTGCGCTGCTGCTGAGCCGCATGGAGCAGGTCAAGGTGCTGCGCGGCCACCGCAACGCTGTCTACTGCGGTACGTGCCCATTGCCCCCTGCCGCCCTGCTGCCCTGCCTGTGCTCACTGCCCCCATGACCTGCCTGCACGCGCTGCCCGGCTTGCCTGCTCACGCTCGTGCCTCTTGCTGCCTGCAATCATTGCTCCTGACTCAACAGCACACACACACGCCCACCCATTCCTCTCAACGCCCACCTCTGTCTCCCCGCACTCCCCCTGGCTGCCTCCGCCCTCTGGCAGCGGTGTACGACCATGTGGGGAGGTACCTGATAACGGGGTCGGACGACCGGCTGGTGAAGATCTGGAGCATGCACCACGGCATCTGCCTCGCCACCTGCCGCGCACACACGGTAAGTCCCTCCATACGCTCACTGCCATTCCTTCCTTCCGCATGCACATGACTTCATTTGGCTACTGTCTCACTCTGCATGTGTGCGCTGCTCATGCTTGCCTGGGTTGCCATGGCCTACCCATGTGCCTCTGTGTTTTTGTGCGTGTGTGTGTGTGCGTGTGCGTGTGTGTGTGTGTGCGTGTGTGTGTGCGTGTGTGTGTGCGTGTGTGTGTGTGTGTGTGCGTGTGCGTGTGCGTGTGTGCTATGCGTGTTCGTGTGTGCTATGCGTGTGCGTGAGTGTGTGTGCTATGCGTGTGCGTGTGTGTGCGTGCATATATGTGTGTGCGTGCATATATGTGTGTGCGTGCATATATGTGTGTGCGTGCATATATGTGTGTGCGTGCATATATGTGCGTGCGTGCATATATGTGCGTGCGTGCATATATGTGTGTGCGTGCATATATGTGTGTGCGTGCATATATGTGTGTGCGTGCATATATGTGTGTGCGTGCATATATGTGTGTGCGTGCATATATGTGTGTGCATGTGTCCATACATGTACATGCAGGGCGACATCACGGATCTAGCAGTGAGTGCGGGCGACAAGTGGGTGGCATCGGCCTCCAACGACTGCCTCATCCGCGTGGTCAGTGCCGCCCGCCCGTCCCTCTGCACCACGCTGTCTCTCCTTATCCCTGTCCTACCATTTCCCTGGCATCTGCTGTTGCCTTTCCCATCAATCCTCTCCGTGCCTCATCGACCTCTTACCCACTCTCTCCCCTCTGGTCGTGTGTGGTGCAGTGGGAGCTACCGAGTGGGCATCTCGAGGTGACGCTGGTGGGCCATGCAGACGCCGTCACCGCTGTCGCATTCAGCCCCACCACACACCACCACCTCCTATCGTACGTCACCCCTCTCAACGCCCTGCCACCATGCCTGCCCCCCTCTCACGCACTCCTCTGCACCTCCCTCTCCCATCCACCCGCACCCCCATTGCTCTCCGCGTTGCACATGCCTCCCACTCACGTCCCCTTGTATTCTCTCTGCATACTTCTCCTAGTCCCCCCGGCCTGTCCCCTCCGCCCACCCCTTGCTCCTCTCGCCGCCTCATGTGTGACGCTCTACCTTCACACTCTCACCAACCATCCCACACCCTCCCCGCCACTGCCCTCGGCGCCCTTCAGGGCATCGGAGGACGGCACGTGCCGCCTGTGGGACGTCACTGCTGCAGCGGACAGCACCTGCCTGCGCCTCTTTCTGCCCGCCTCCCACGGTACTTCCACCATCTGCTACCACCCTCTACTCCTCTCTACTCCTGCTCTCCGCTCCACGCTCTGCTCCCTCTGCTGTGCGTTTTCCTCTCACAAGTCCACAGCCGTCCCCACTGCCTCATGCCACCTTATTCCATCTCACGCCCTCTTGCTCCTCTGCACTCGCTTCCATAACTCAACCCTCTCTCCCCTCCTGTTCCCCGAATCCCCGTTCCCCGCATCCCCGTTCCCCGAATCCCCGTTCCCCGAATCCCCGTTCCCCGAATCAACGTTCCCCGAACCCTCTGCTCCCACCCTCTGCTCCTAAACCCTGATCTCCTGCTCCCCCCTGCCCTCACTGCTGTGTGTTTCCCTCTCACAAGTCCACGGCCAGTCCCACCCCACTGCCTCATGCCACCCCATCTCATCTCACACCCACTTGCTCCTCTGCACTCGCTTTCATAACTCGACCCTCTCTCCCCTCCCCTCCCCTCCCCTCCCCTCCCCTCCCCTCCCCTCCCCTCCCCTCCCCTCCCTCCCCTCCCGGCGCTGCCCTTCCCCTGCAGCCACCAAGATCCCCTTCCCCCCTGGGACGTTTGTCAACCGCATGCAGCAGGGGGGCAGCGAGCTTGCTCCTGAGGAGCGCGCCAAGGTGCTGCCCCCCCGCGTGCTCTGTGCTGCCTTCAACGCCGAGGGCTCGCTGTTTGTCACGGGCAGCGAGGACGGGCGCACGAGGGTGAGCATGTGGTGCTGATTCGCCCACTCGTTGCCATTTGATTTGCTGTGCCACATCATCACATTCGGTGTCATGCTGTGCCACGTCATCACATTGACTGCCATGCCGTGTCACGCCATCACATCTGACGTTGTGCTGCCCTGCATGTGGATGTGCATGCTCACCTTGTGCCCAGGTGTGGGATGCACGCCTCCCTGCTCTTGCACACAAGGAACCCTCTCAGCAGCAGCAACAGCAACAGCAACAGCAACAGCAACAGCAACAGGAACAGGAACAGCAGCAGCAGCAACAGCAGCAGGAGCAGCAGCAGCAGCAACAGGAACAGCAGCAGCCGTGGGCGGCGGGGGTGGGTGTGGGGGGGCGGGAGAGAGTGGGGGTGCAGCACGAGGCGCAGGAGCTGCTGGGGCACCAGGGGTCGGTCAACTTCGTGCAGTTCAGGTGCGGGCCTCCTCTCCTCTCCTGGGGCAGGCTCCCCTCTCCTGCTCTCACCTCCCCGCCCCTCCTGCTGCCTGCTGCCTGCCTGCCGGCCCTCTAAATTCGGCTGCCACAACTCTTTCTGTCATTCTTCACCACACAGTCCCCCATTGCCGCCCTCTCTGCTCATGCCCCACTCCCCATGCACCCTGCCTTCCGTCCCCTCCCCCCGTTCCCCCCCCCCCCCCCCCCCCTTGCGCTGCAGTGGGTGTGCGGGGGTGCAGCAGGAGGTGACGTCTGGTGGGGACGAGGAGGGGAGGGGTGTGGGGGAGAAGGGGAAGGGGAGTGCGGAGGGGGGGAAGAGGAAGGAGAAGGACAAGGAGAGGCGACTGACCTCCCTCAAGTGAGCTCCGCATGCACTCTCAACTGCACCATGTCCTCTCACTACCACTCTCCGTTTGCACCTTGGCCTCTCACCACCATTCCCCCATCTCCACTGCTACCCCACCCGTCCCTCCACACCGTCCTCCACCTGCTTCCCATCCCCCAAACCCATCCGTCCTCTCCCTTTCACCCTCATCTTCCCCGTCCTCTCCCTTTCTCCAACCCCTCCGGCACCCCCCCAACACCGCAGCACGGCCAACCGCCCGGGAGTGGAGGCGATAGTGTCGTGTGCGCGGGACGGCACCGCCATCATCTGGCGTCCCCGGGCCCGCCGCGTACATGTGAGTGGGCGCCATGGGAGGCAGCACACGGCGTCGTGCCGAGCATGCATGAGCGCACACGCGTGCTCGCCTTCCTCCACCCCGTTCGCCCTGCCTTCCTCCCCCTCCATCCTACATCACCCCTCATTGCCTCTCGCTTGACTGCCTTCCCCACCTCCACCCCCCCAACCTCCGTCCGCTTGTGCCCTCCCCCGCCCCCAGGGAAAGCACCAGCACTGGAACAAGGCGCTGCAGCTCACCGCCCCCCGCGCCCCCTGGCTGTCCCCCCGGGGGCTGCAGCAGGGCAGGGCGCAGGGGGCGGGGGGAGGGCAGGGGCGAGGGCGCGCGCCAGGGATGCGGCAGGGGCGGCGGCGAATATGATCATCTGGTCGCTCGACCGCCAGTTGGTGCTCGCCGCCCTCACAGGTGCGCCCTTAGCAGCTGGCATGTCATTGTTGTCAGCATGAATAGCTGCAGCAGAGATGCATGTGTGTGTAGCAGTAGGCGCTGCTGCCTCGCCTGTTGTATCCTTCCACCCAGCCAGCAATCACTCCACCCTGCCAGCAATCACTCCACCCTGCCAGCAATCACTCCACCCTGCCAGCAATCACTCCACCCTGCCAGCAATCACTCCACCCTGCCTTTCTTCTCTCAATCCCATAGTAGTCTCAGCCTCTTCCTTGGCACATATCTCTGCCGGTGCGTGTGTCCTTCTCCTCCCCCCCCCTGGGTGGCAGATGCGCGCATCTGTGTGTGGCAGGCGGCCACAGGCGAGCTCATACACTGCCTCACAGCACACCACGAGCAGGTGAGGGGGTCACAGCACACCAGGAGCAGGTGAGGGGGTCACACGCGCACAGGCACGAGCAGGTGAGGGGGTGAGAGGCGCGCACTAAGGTCCGGGTGGGTGGTTGCAGTGAAGAGGCTCTGACACTCCCACTTTCTACCTCCATTTCTGCCATCCTCGCGTGCACTCCACAACCCCTGCCTTGCTCGTTCCCCATGCCCACTGCCCCCTCACACGTTCTTGTCGAACGTCCATCCCGTAGACCCAGCCATCCCGTGGACCCGCCCATCCCGTGGACCCGCCCATCCCGTGGACCCGCCCATCCCGTAGACCCGCCCATCGAGTTTGAGGCGTCTCGAATCATTTCCCATCCGCTGCTACACGCCTCCCTCCCCCCCCCCTCCCCCATCAGGCGTTTGTGCTGGACGTGCATCCCTCGGATCCGCGCATTGCCATGAGCGCGGGGTACGACGGCCGGGTTATCGTGTGGGACATCTGGAAGGGCCAGCCAATCGCCATCCGCCACGTCACCAATTTCCAACTCGTCGACGGGCATTTCTCTCCGTAAGCCCGTTTGCGCAAATGGCCCCCCCTTGCTGCCTCCCTCGGTGTGCGCCCCCTGCTTCAATGCTTGTCGTCGCAGCAACTTGTCCGCCTCATCCAGCCTCCAGCCTCAGTAACCTTGTGCACTCTCCCATTTACCTGTCGTTCACTGATTCGTTGCACTTCCCCCCCAGGCACCCATGCTGGTTGATCCCTCTTTCCCCCATACTCATGCGTGTCCCTCTATCCCCCATGCCCATGCGCTTCCCTCCCACCCCCATGCCCATCCACAACCCCCGTTCTCCGCATGCGTATGCACATGCACATGCATGCATGGCATGGGTGACAGGGACGGCACAGGGCTGGTGGTGGCGGACGAGGTGGGGCAGGTGTATGTGTTTGCCACGGGGGGCGAGGACCAGTGGGCGCACATCCAAATGGACCAGGTACCACATCCCCCATGCCATGCTTCCATGATGCCTCTCTGTCATGCCCCCATACCCTTCACCATGCCCCCATGCCATTCACCATGCCCCCATGCCATTCACCATGCCCCCTGTGCGTCAACTGCTTCAGTGTGGTTGCGGTTCTTCTCCCACTATCTTTAACCGCCTCTCATGCTCCCTTCCCTTGCGCCTCTCATGCTCCCTTCCCTTGCGCCTCTCATGCTCCCTTCCCTTGCGCCTCTCATGCTCCCTTCCCTTGCGCCTCTCATGCTCCCTTCCCTTGCGCCTCTCATGCTCCCTTCCCTTGCGCCTCTCATGCTCCCTTCCCTTGCGCCTCTCATGCTCCCTTCCCTTGCGCCTCTCATGCTCCCTTCCCTTGCGCCTCTCATGCTCCCTTCCCTTGCGCCTCTCATGCTCCCTTCCCTTGCGCCTCTCATGCTCCCTTCCCTTGCGCCTCTCATGCTCCCTTCCCTTGCGCCTCTCATGCTCCCTTCCCTTGCGCCTCTCATGCTCCCTTCCCTTGCGCCTCTCATGCTCCCTTCCCTTGCGCCTCTCATGCTCCCTTCCCTTGCGCCTCTCATGCTCCCTTCCCTTGCGCCTCTCATGCTCCCTTCCCTTGCGCCTCTCATGCTCCCTTCCCTTGCGCCTCTCATGCTCCCTTCCCTTGCGCCTCTCATGCTCCCTTCCCTTGCGCCTCTCATGCTCCCTTCCCTTGCGCCTCTCATGCTCCCTTCCCTTGCGCCTCTCATGCTCCCTTCCCTTGCGCCTCTCATGCTCCCTTCCCTTGCGCCTCTCATGCTCCCTTCCCTTGCGCCTCTCATGCTCCCTTCCCTTGCGCCTCTCATGCTCCCTTCCCTTGCGCCTCTCATGCTCCCTTCCCTTGCGCCTCTCATGCTCCCTTCCCTTGCGCCTCTCATGCTCCCTTCCCTTGCGCCTCTCATGCTCCCTTCCCTTGCGCCTCTCATGCTCCCTTCCCTTGCGCCTCTCATGCTCCCTTCCCTTGCGCCTCTCATGCTCCCTTCCCTTGCGCCTCTCATGCTCCCTTCCCTTGCGCCTCTCATGCTCCCTTCCCTTGCGCCTCTCATGCTCCCTTCCCTTGCGCCTCTCATGCTCCCTTCCCTTGCGCCTCTCATGCTCCCTTCCCTTGCGCCTCTCATGCTCCCTTCCCTTGCGCCTCTCATGCTCCCTTCCCTTGCGCCTCTCATGCTCCCTTCCCTTGCGCCTCTCATGCTCCCTTCCCTTGCGCCCCTCATGCTCCCTTCCCTTGCGCCCCTCATGCTCCCTTCCCTTGCGCCTCTCATGCTCCCTTCCCTTGCGCCTCTCATGCTCCCTTCCCTTGCGCCTCTCATGCTCCCTTCCCTTGCGCCTCTCATGCTCCCTTCCCTTGCGCCTCTCATGCTCCCTTCCCTTGCGCCTCTCATGCTCCCTTCCCTTGCGCCTCTCATGCTCCCTTCCCTTGCGCCTCTCATGCTCCCTTCCCTTGCGCCTCTCATGCTCCCTTCCCTTGCGCCTCTCATGCTCCCTTCCCTTGCGCCTCTCATGCTCCCTTCCCTTGCGCCTCTCATGCTCCCTTCCCTTGCGCCTCTCATGCTCCCTTCCCTTGCGCCTCTCATGCTCCCTTCCCTTGCGCCTCTCATGCTCCCTTCCCTTGCGCCTCTCATGCTCCCTTCCCTTGCGCCTCTCATGCTCCCTTCCCTTGCGCCTCTCATGCTCCCTTCCCTTGCGCCCCTCATGCTCCCTTCCCTTGCGCCCCTCATGCTCCCTTCCCTTGCGCCCCTCATGCTCCCTTCCCTTGCGCCCCTCATGCTCCCTTCCCTTGCGCCCCTCATGCTCCCTTCCCTTGCGCCCCTCATGCTCCCTTCCCTTGCGCCCCTCATGCTCCCTTCCCTTGCGCCCCTCATGCTCCCTTCCCTTGCGCCCCTCATGCTCCCTTCCCTTGCGCCCCTCATGCTCCCTTCCCTTGCGCCCCTCATGCTCCCTTCCCTTGCGCCCCTCATGCTCCCTTCCCTTGCGCCCCTCATGCTCCCTTCCCTTGCGCCCCTCATGCTCCCTTCCCTTGCGCCCCTCATGCTCCCTTCCCTTGCGCCCCTCATGCTCCCTTCCCTTGCGCCCCTCATGCTCCCTTCCCTTGCGCCCCTCATGCTCCCTTCCCTTGCGCCCCTCATGCTCCCTTCCCTTGCGCCCCTCATGCTCCCTTCCCTTGCGCCCCTCATGCTCCCTTCCCTTGCGCCCCTCATGCTCCCTTCCCTTGCGCCCCTCATGCTCCCTTCCCTTGCGCCTCTCATGCTCCCTTCCCTTGCGCCCCTCATGCTCCCTTCCCTTGCGCCCCTCATGCTCCCTTCCCTTGCGCCCCTCATGCTCCCTTCCCTTGCGCCCCTCATGCTCCCTTCCCTTGCGCCCCTCATGCTCCCTTCCCTTGCGCCCCTCATGCTCCCTTCCCTTGCGCCCCTCATGCTCCCTTCCCTTGCGCCCCTCATGCTCCCTTCCCTTGCGCCCCTCATGCTCCCTTCCCTTGCGCCCCTCATGCTCCCTTCCCTTGCGCCCCTCATGCTCCCTTCCCTTGCGCCCCTCATGCTCCCTTCCCTTGCGCCCCTCATGCTCCCTTCCCTTGCGCCCCTCATGCTCCCTTCCCTTGCGCCCCTCATGCTCCCTTCCCTTGCGCCCCTCATGCTCCCTTCCCTTGCGCCCCTCATGCTCCCTTCCCTTGCGCCCCTCATGCTCCCTTCCCTTGCGCCCCTCATGCTCCCTTCCCTTGCGCCCCTCATGCTCCCTTCCCTTGCGCCCCTCATGCTCCCTTCCCTTGCGCCCCTCATGCTCCCTTCCCTTGCGCCCCTCATGCTCCCTTCCCTTGCGCCCCTCATGCTCCCTTCCCTTGCGCCCCTCATGCTCCCTTCCCTTGCGCCCCTCATGCTCCCTTCCCTTGCGCCCCTCATGCTCCCTTCCCTTGCGCCCCTCATGCTCCCTTCCCTTGCGCCCCTCATGCTCCCTTCCCTTGCGCCCCTCATGCTCCCTTCCCTTGCGCCCCTCATGCTCCCTTCCCTTGCGCCCCTCATGCTCCCTTCCCTTGCGCCCCTCATGCTCCCTTCCCTTGCGCCCCTCATGCTCCCTTCCCTTGCGCCCCTCATGCTCCCTTCCCTTGCGCCCCTCATGCTCCCTTCCCTTGCGCCCCTCATGCTCCCTTCCCTTGCGCCCCTCATGCTCCCTTCCCTTGCGCCCCTCATGCTCCCTTCCCTTGCGCCCCTCATGCTCCCTTCCCTTGCGCCCCTCATGCTCCCTTCCCTTGCGCCCCTCATGCTCCCTTCCCTTGCGCCCCTCATGCTCCCTTCCCTTGCGCCCCTCATGCTCCCTTCCCTTGCGCCTCTCATGCTCCCTTCCCTTGCGCCCCATATGTGCCGCTCATGTGCCGCTCTTCCTGCACCCCCCCTATTATCACACCATGGCATCAGTTCTTCCTGGGCGACTACCGCCGCTTCGCCCTGGATTCATTCCACAACGCCCTCGATGAGGTGGGTGGGCCCTCATGCCCTCCCCTGCACCGCTTCACTCACGCCCTTGCCTGCTCTTTCGCTCTCCCTGCACTCCTGCTCTTGCTTGCTGCTTCTCTTCGCAAATTGCATTTCCTCGTCGCCTGCACCCCCATCGCCGGCCCACCTACTCAAGCCCTCCCCCCAATGGCCCCCCATCCCGCCCTCCCTCCCCTCCCAGGAGGCGAACGTGCTAACGGAGGAGCGCACGTGGATGGATCCCATATGCGATGCGGGCATGCAGCCGTACCCCGAGCCCTACCAGTCGCGCTTCAACGCGCTGCGCTTCGCCCTGCTGGGGCGCCCCTACCACCCGTCCACCGTCCCGCTGAGGGTGGGGCGCATAGAGGCGGACGACCTAGCCTTCCAGCCTGTTCCCAACGAGCCCCTCGGTGCCCCCGGCTCCGCCCCCCTGCCCCTCCTGCCCCTGCCTGGTCTTGCTGGTGGTGGGCGCGGGGGAGGTGGGCGGAGGGACGGGGTGAGGAGAGAGGAAGGAGTAAGGGGGAGGAGGGAAGAGGATGGGGAGGTGCAGGTGGTGAGTGGGGGCGAGGAGGGGGAGGAGGGGAGGGTGGGAGGGGGAGAGGGGGGTGGTGCAGGAGTGGGTGATGGAGGGAGGGAGAGAGGGGAGGGGAGGCGGCGGGAAAGCCAGCGATGGGAGTTAAGGGAGAGGCTGCCTGTGAGGCGGTATGAGGGGTTTGAGTTGACCATTGGGGGGGAGGAGGAGAGGGGCGAGGAGGAGAGAGGGGAGGAGGACTCAGAGTATGAAGTGAGTGGGGGAGAGGAGGAGAGGCGCGGAGGGAGTGAGGAGGAGCAGGAGGGGGAGACGGAGGAGGAAGAGGAGGGTGGGCAGGGGGAGGGAGAGGGAGAGGGAGATAGGGAGGATGGGCAGGGCACGAGGCGGTCCCGAAGGCTGCTGGGGAAGAGGCGGCGGCGGTGGGGGAGGGCAGGGGAGGGCGAAGGGGATGAGGAGGACGAGGAGGGCGTTGAGGAGGTGCGGGAGCATGGGAGGCGGGAGAGGCGGATGATCACCAGGGGGAGCAGTGGCACGGGGAGTGGACGGGGCAAGGGGAAGCAGGGCGGACAGGGGCGGGGGATGAGGAATGGGAGGGGGGGAAGGGGCAGGGCGCGCAAGGTGGCAAGGGGAGGTGGAGGCGGGGGAGGCAGGGGGAGAGGGCGGGTGAGGCGCGCAGGGAAGGACGTGGAGGGGGAGGAGGAGGAGGAGTGGGGTGCAGAGCCTTGGGAGGATGCGAGTGGTGCAGGGCAGAGAAGGTTTGTTGCAGGCGAGGAAGAAGAGGATGAGTATGATGAGGAGGAAGAGGAGGAGGGAGAAGGAGAAGATGAGTGGGAAGGGGATGAGGAAGAGGAGGATGAAGAGGAAGAGGAGGAAGGTGAGGAGGAAGGGGAGGAGTATGAGGAGGAGGAGGACGTGGAGAAGTACAAGCGAGTGGGGCATGCGTCTAGAAGCCTGGCCACTGTACCTTACGCCCAGCACTGGCCACATGGGTTGCAAGCGGGGGGAGGGCATGGCGTGGGGGAAGGCAGTGGGTATGGGAGGGGGCAGCAGGACATGTTGGCAGTGAGGGGCGGGCACGGCACTATCACTCCTGTGGGCCGCCTCAAACTCAAAATCAACCTCCGAAATCCCTCTGCTGCTGCTGCTGCTGCTGCCGATGCTGCTGCTGGTGCTGATGTTGCTCCTGGCGCCGACACTGCTGGTGGCGCCGACACTGCTGGTGGTGCTGGCGCGTCTGCGGTGTGTGGTGCTGGCGGCGGCAGTGCGGGCAGCTCCAGTGCAGCGCTGCGTGGAGTGACCAAGTCGCAGCTCAAGCAGGTGCGCTGCCGTGTGGTATGGGCAATGGCGCAGGGGGCAGGGGGCAGGGGGCAGGGGGCAGGGGGCAGGGGGCAGGGGGCAGGGGGCAGGGGGCAGGGGGCAGGGGGCAGGGGACAATGGGGCATGGGGAATGGGGACACGGGGTACGGTGATATGGGCCATGGGACTTTTTAAAGCATTGGGTTTGGAAAACCTGCTAAACTCTGTATGTCCATATTTGCTGGCTTGTGCTTGCCCTCGTGTGTGTGTGTGGCACAGCGCATGGTGGCTCAACGAACCCAGGCCGCACAGGCCCTGCAGCAACACACTCTTTCCACGGCGCAGGAGGACAAGGAGGCGAAGGAGGAGGATGAGAGAGAGGAGGAGGATGATGAGGGGGATGAGGAGGTGGAGGAGGTGGAGGAGGAGGAAGAAGTGATGGAAGAGATTGGATCAGAGGAGGAGGAAGAGGAACAAGTGGTAGCAGAGGTGGATGAGGAGAACACGCCAGGGAGGAGGACGCGCAGCAACAGTCGCCATACTGCTGTGAGGCAGCCTGCTCAGATACGACCCGCTCAGATAAGACCCGCCCATTCAAGGCCCGCACAGATGAGACCTGCCCAAATGGGACCTGCCCTGCTGAGACCTGCTGGGATGGGCGTGGGTGCAGCACGAGGTGGTGATGTTGTTGAGCGCTCAGCCCAGGCAGGTGGTGCTGAGGCGATGTGGGAGGACGAGGGGGAGGAAGAGGAAGAAGAGGAAGAGGAAGAAGAGGAAGAAGAGGAAGAAGAGGGGGAAGAAGATGAAGAAGAGGAGGAAGAGGAAGAGGAGGAAGAGGAGGAGGAGGAAGAGGAGGAGGAAGAGCCGGGGAACTGGAAAACGGAGCCTGACTGGGGGAAGAGGGTCACGTGCAAACGCTCAGCAGGGGCACGGGCGCTCCCTGCTGGTAGGGGGGAGGTGCGGGGGGGTGGCGGGGGGGCCAGGCAGTCAGTGCGTGTGGTGGCAGGCAAGGGCAGGGGAAGGGGCAGGGGGAGGGGGAGGGGGAGGGGGAGAGGCAGGGGGAGGGGAGCAGGGAGTGCATCTGGAAGGGCGGGGCAAGGGAGGGGCGCGGGCGGCAGAGGAAGAGGCAGCAAGGCACGAGTTGCCGGATCAGGTGGGGAAGGGGGCAGGGCGCGGGTGGGGTCGGGGAGGGCTTGGGGAGGTGTGGGAGAGAGGGGGAGGCGAGCTTTGGGTGAGACGAGCGGGGAGGGGCTGGCAGGGGATGGGGAGGGCAGTGAGGACGAAGATGCAGAGGGGATGGGCAGGGATGAGAGTGAGGGAGAGGGGCGTGCAGGTGGGAAAAGTGGGGGAGGGGAGAGGGGCGAGGGGGGTGACGTGGTGAAGGGAGGACACGTGTTGAGGGCTAGGACACCGCGGGGGAAAGGAAAGGGGGAAGAGAAAGGAGAGGCGAGGAAGAGAAATGAGGGGCATGAGAGTGAGGAGGAAGAGAGTGAGGAGGGGCAAGAGAATGAGGAGGGGCAAGAGAATGAGGAGGGGCAAGAGAATGAGGAGGGGCAAGAGAATGAGGAGGGGCAAGAGAATGAGGAAAGCGAAGAGCGAGCAGGGGTTGAGCGAGGGCGCATTTCGAATTCGGTCATGCAGAGTGCGTCCCTGGGTACTGACGAACGTGCAGCCGTGCGTGGGGTGGGCGCTGTGTGGGCTGTGCAGATGACGACGACGCCTGGCGCCCCTCCAAGCGCTCCCGCTGCTGACTCCGCGCCGGTTGGCGGTGCTAACAATCCAACTGATGCTGCTGGAGGTGCTGCTGCTGC
Source organism: Closterium sp. Yama58-4 (assembly GCA_947470075.1). Taxonomy (NCBI): domain Eukaryota; kingdom Viridiplantae; phylum Streptophyta; class Zygnematophyceae; order Desmidiales; family Closteriaceae; genus Closterium; species Closterium sp. Yama58-4. The sequence goes on along the minus strand of CANIUD010000759.1, from coordinate 59,317 downwards.
CGCTGCTACAGCAGCGGCGCGCGGGGGGCTGCCGGTTGCGGTGCCGGCTGGCACGAGGAGGAAGAGGAACGCGCGTGGGACAGCAGTGCAGCGCACGGGCCGCACAGACAGACTGGGAGGAGGGGGCGTGCAGGAGGGTAGGGGCGGCGGTGGGGCAGGTGTGTGTGCTCTGGCGCTGCTGCTTCCCCGCACAGCAGCACCGGCTGCTGCTGTGTGTGAGGCCGGTGGTGCGGACATGGTGGGTCCTGGGAGCGGGGTCAGTGTGGGCGACCACGCTGCAGGACAGCACGATGGTGGACGGGCAGACGAAGGGGTAGATGGAGGGGCAGGTGAAGGAGCAGGTAGTCATGTCGAGTGCAGGACAGAGGCTGGAGAGGAGAAGGGAGCGACTGGCGAGGAGGAAGGAAAGGGAGAGGATGTGAGGAAGGGGGGGGAGGGTGAGAGCGCAGAGGAGGGCACGAGCGAGGCAGGTGTTGGTGTGGTGGCGGGTGAGGTTGACAGCACGGCCGCGCAGGGACGTCATTTTGAGGCAGCGGACAGTGCAAACACGGATGGGATGGCTGGGATCAAGGGGCAAGGGCACGAGGACAGTGATGACGAGCAGGGGATGTTGACTGCCTCTGCTTGTGCTGCTGGTGCCGCTGGTGGTGCTTCTTGTGCCGAGACTGCTGCTGATGCTGCTGGTGCGGATGGTGCTGCGATTGATGGTTGTGCCGCAGCAGAGGGTGGAGAAGGTTGGTTGCTGCAGAGTGTTTTGGGGGCAGAGAGCAGGGGGGGCAGTGAGGGCGCAGGGGGTGCGGGGGACGCAGGGGAGTGGGGGGAGGAAGGGGGGGAGATGAGTGCGCGCAAGGAGGAGCTGTTCGTTGAGCTGTTTGGGGAGGAGGGCGCGGAGGACGGCGCAGGGCTGCCCGGGGATGACCTGCTCAGCCCGATTGGTGCTGGGGTGGTGGGCACGGAGGAGGGCGGTGGGGAGGAGGGCGGCAGAGAGGAGGGCGGCAGAGAGGAGGGCGGCAGAGAGGAGAGGGAGGAGGGCAGCAGGGAGGAGGGCGTGAAGGAGGAGGGCGTGAAGGAGGAGGGCGTGAAGGAGGAGGGCGTGAAGGAGGAGGGCGACGGAGGCAATACCAGCCATGGGAGTGGGAGTAAGCAAGGGGACGCGAATGGGGAAACAGGGCGTGAGGGGGACAGCGGTGGCGGGCAAGCAGGGAGCGATGATGGCGTGAAGGCGCATGGCAGTGAATGGGGCAGCTGTGAGGGGCAGCATGCATGCGCGGTTGGTGCGCCTGCTGATGCCCCCGCTGCTGTCAGGGCCGGCAGCGCAGGAGAGGCTAGAGAGCAGGCTCGCGAGGAGGGTGGGAGGAGTGCAGAGGGGGGTGCTGAGGAGCAGCGGTGTGCGGAGGAGGAAGGGGAGGGCCGGGATAATGCGGAAGGGAATGCGGAGGGCGAGCAGAGGGAGGAGGGTGCGAATGGTGGTGGCGATGATGGTGGGCACAGCGAGGGCGAGAGAAGAGGGGGTGGCGCTGCTGATGGGGAGGAGACGTGTGAGGGGAGAGGAGAGGGAAAAGGGGAAGCAGAGCAGGGGGGGAGAGGGGGAATGGAGAGAGGGATGGTCTGGGCGCGGATGCGCGGCCGCGTGGCACGTGTGAGTGGGTGGCAGATGGTGGGGCGACGGGGGCACAAGGGGATGAGCGAGATGCTAGTGGTGATTCAGACAAGGGGAATGGGGCGAAGGAGGAGGGGTGTGAGGGGAACAACGAGCTCAGAATAGAGCAAGAGGGGAGGATGAGTGGGAGGAGGAACGTGAGGAGGCGGCTGGAGCATAGGAAGAGAGAGGCAGGGGAGGATGCTAATGGGGAAAGTGCAGGGGAGCATGGGAATGGGATTGAGAGCAGTGCGGTGCAGAAAGGGGAGTCGGAGCATGATACAAGCAATGATGCTGAGGAGGATGGGGAGGAAGGGGAGGAGGAGGAGGTAAAGAGTGAAGAGGAGGCAGATGAGGCCGAGGAGGAAGAGGGGGAGGAGGAGGAGAGTGAGTCATATGGTGAGTCAAGTGAGGGTGATGGGAGTGATGAAAGTGAGGGGAGTGATGAGGGTGGTGAGAGTGATAGGAGTGATGGGAGTGATGGGAGTGATGGAAGTGATGGGAGTGATGGGAGTGAGGGAAGTGATGGGAGTGACGCAAGTGAGGAAAGTGAGGTGAGTGAGGGGAGTGAGGACATGGGGGGGCAGAGGAAGAGGAAGAGGGCAGCGCCTCCACAAACCAGGAGCACTCGCCGCCGCCGGGGCAAGCGGGCCACACGCACACAAACAGCAGGGCGGCAGCAGCGGGGCAGGCAGAGCACCGCACAGCACCGGACCCCACCCTCTCGGCGCGCTGCTCCCACCACGCCTCGCGTGAACCACACTGCGAGCCCACGTCTGCGCCCACGTCTCTCTGCCTCGCCTGCTGCCACGCCCACCGCCTCCGGCGCTCGCAGCTCCCCCCTGGCCCTCTCCTCCAGAAGCCCCCGCCTCGCTGCCACTACCCCGCGCGCTTCCCCCCGTCTTACAGCCACGGCGCCCTCTCCTGGGACAGTGGGGGCTGAGGCGAGAGGAAGTCGCGATGGAGAGAGGGGCGATGGGGGCGGGAGGGCAGCGGGCCGGGTGCGAGCGGGTGCGGGGTGGGTGGGAGCGACAGAGTGGAGGGAGGGCGACCCTTACCTGCCTGAGGTGGGTGATGACGTCATCTACTGCTTCCAGGGCCACCTCAGCTTCCTGGAAAGTGCTGGGCGCAGCCGCAGCCGCGGGCTGGACGAGAAGCTTCGGAGGAAGCTGCGGCCGGCGGAGCTGTGTGTGGTGGAGGAGGTGGGGTACTACTGGGTGGAGAGCGGTGGCAGGGGGGCGGGGCAGGGGCGGCGAGGGGGAGGCAGGGGGGCAGGGGAGGCACGGCGAGTGGGGTGCAGAGCGGTGCTGCGGGTTGTGGAGAGTGAGAGCCCGGCGTGTGGGGAGAGGGTGGGCGTGGAGGTGGAGGAGGAGGGCGAGGAGTATGTGGTGGAACGCTGGCGCTATGATGCTGCCATGGCCAAGGGCTGGCACCCCAAACAGCACTGCCTGGTATGCCCGCACAACAAAGGGGTCTGCTGGATTCTGGGAGGTGGTTCATGCAGCATGCACCAAAAATTTCCACCGCTCTACTTGCTGCGCTGCCCTCCCCTCCTTTTCACCACCCCTGCCCTCTCCATCCCTCCCCATGCACGCCCCTCTATGCCTGGCCGCAGGCGTATTGGAGCAGGGAGTCGCTGCCAGCGGGCCTCAAGCCACCGCCCCTGCCGGAGTCGGCATCGGGCAGGGCAGTGGCAGAGCACCCGCGTGCAGTGCTGTTCCGCGGCCGCATCCAGACAGACAGCCCCTTCGACCCCGCCCTGCCCCTCAGCCCCTGGCGCAGGTCAGCCCCTCACCGCTTGCTGCTCCTCACCGCTTGCTGCTCCTCACCGCTTGCTGCTCCTCTTGTACCCATTCTCCCACTCTCCCCCACTGCTCGCTCCACTGCCCTCTGCATGCCCTCTGCTGCACACCCCTCCGATCTCACCCCTGTCCCCCCCTCCTCTCCCTCTCCCTCTCCCCATCAGGCTACGGGTGCACTACGCGCATGACCGCAGTGTGGAGAGGCAGAGCGCATGGGAGCTGCTGGACCCCGACCCTGCACTCTGGCCCACTCGCCCCGCCATGCCCGCACACCTGCTCGCTGCGGCCTGGGAGGCACTGCGCGCGGTGGAGCAGGACGAGGAGGTGGAAGACACACTGCACCTGCTCTACTCGCCCGACTCCTCCCCGCTGCACTCTCCAGCATCCCAGTGCCCATGAGCGTGGCACTGGTGCAGGCGCGCATGGCATCGGGGTGGTACCGCTCACTGGACGCACTGCTGCACGACACCACCCTCATCGCCTCCAATGCCCTCCACCTCCACGGCGCCGCCCACCCTATCGCTGCTGCTGCCGCCCACTTCTCCTCACAGTTTGCCGCCCGCCTCAAGGCCCTCACTAGTGAGAGCAGGGAGTGAGGCAGCCCACATTGCTGCGTGTGACTTGGCTGTAAATAATGTGGCGGTGCTTCATTTGCTCTCTGACCTAGATAGGCCGCAACTTTAGTCAGATTAGTTACCGGTACTAGTTTACAGCCATGTTTAGGTTCTACTAACAGGCTTCTAAATTCTGATGTAGCTCATGAATGAAGGATAGAAATAATGTTGATGACTATCGTACGTAATAATCAGGTGTTACGAATTCTAGACATGCTACACAACTCCTACCCTAGATCTATCATATCAATACATGATTTGTCCACACGTTCCCCCCAGTTAGAAAAGATCTACATCCTATCGACGATCAATGGAGCGGCATACAATGGATGTGGTCACGCTCGCGACGTATGAATCACAACGTGCTCGTCATCCAAAGTAGATGGGTCCGGAAGTGGCCTTATTGCGCATGCGCGTGTAGAAGTCCGCCATCTCTGCCTGCTCTGCCGCCATCTCTGCCGCTTCTGCCAGCTCCTCTCTCCGCCCCGACCCTCCCCGACCCCACTGGGCAAATGGACCCGATGGGTTCCGAAGCTGCCCCGAAGTTGCAAAAGAAGGAAAGTTTTTTCTCAGCTGCCCAGACGGGGTGACTTGGGCAGCAGAGTACTCTCCGTTGCTGGGCACTCTCACCATCTGCGCTGATTGCGCCACTATGCCCGACATTTCAACCTGCCCGGACAGCCCCACGTTGGAGCGGGCTCTGCGCAGCCATTGGTTAGGGCCACGCTGGGGCGCGTTAAGCTGCCCGGAGGAGGCGGTGAGGTGGGCGGCAGCGAGCGGGTTGGTGAAGCGCACCACCCCTGACACCGCCCGCCTTGCCTGCTGCATTGACTGGCTTGACTGCATTGGCTGCTGGAATGATTGGCCTGGAAGGCTTCCAGCCTGTGGGGAAGCAGCACGGGGGGACGATTGCCTCGCCTGCCCCTGCCCATGCCCATGATGCCCGTGCCCCTGCCCCTGGGCGTGCATGGGCATGGGGGGTGTGCCGGCACCATGTGTGCCGAGCTGCTTGAGTATTCTCAGCTGCCCCGACCGGTTCAGCTGACCAAAGTGCGGCATCTGCCCCCATGCCGACCCCGATGCCGACAACATGCCCGAACCTGCAATCCCCGAACCTATTCCCGAACTCATCCCCGACCCTGCGATGCCCGAACCGCCACCCTCGGCAGCCCCAAGCCCCCCACCCACCAGTTGCCCCGAAATGCGCACATGGTGCTCCCCTGCTGCACCCGCAGCAGCGGTGGTGTCGGTGGAGCCAGAGGGGGCAGCATGGGCATGGGGAGGAGGGCCCATGGCAGAGTAAGACCATGCGCCGCTGCCACTGCCGTTGCTCATCATGCTGTTGCCGGTGGGGTAGGCAGTGGCAGTGGTGGTGCTGTTGAGGTTCAGGTGCTCCGGCACCTGCAGCTGCCCTGACGCAAGGCGCCTCAGCTGCCCCGATGTGCGCAGCTGCCCGGAAGCTCTGAGCTGCCCCGAGGGGTTGAGCTGCCCGGAGGCTGTGAGGTGGCCCGAACGACCCACGCGGATGCTCTGTGGGCCGGTATGGGGAGGGGGAGGGGAGGGCGGCGAGACAAGGGTGTTGGGGATAAGCCAGGGAAAAATAAGCGAGGAGTGGGATCGGGGAGTGCGCAAGGAACAGCAGAGCAGAGCAGAGGGCATAGGGTGCAGGGAGCAGTGGGGGAGAGGACGGCAACCAACAGCAGGTAGCAGCGTGGAGCAGGGGGCAGGGGGCACTGACCCGGGAGCGCAGCATGGAGGGCGTGGGGGCGTAGTCGGCACCGCTGTCCTCCACGGGGTACTGTGGGTCTGATGGCCATGCCATGGGGAGAAGAGGTCGGACAGGGAGGAAAGAATGAAGGGACTGGGTGGTGCCAACAGGGAGGCTCTGTGAGTGCGTAGGAGCAAGGGTACAAGGGGACGTTGGGGTGAGGGTGGAGAGGCGTGCAGGTGAGCAGGCGGGGGAAACAAAGCACGAGGCTTGTGCAAGGACAGAGCGGGCAGGGCGGGGAAGTGGGCTGACCTGCAGCGGCAGCGAGGGCAGCAACGAGGGCAGCGCGGTGGGAGGGCGACACAGAGAGGCCGCGCCTGAGCGTGGGCGTGGAGCCCCCCGTGCCCGGCAGGCCGCCACTGCCCACCCGCGGCAGCCCCCCACTGCTTGCTCGCGGTAGCCCCCCCACCGCTGCCCCTCCTGCACCAGCGGCAGCGGAATCCGCAGAGCTCACCCGCACCATGCGCGCCGCCCCGCCCTCCCCTGCTGCTGCTGCGCCCTGTGCCCCCGGTTGTGGGGGGGCTTGGCCAAGGCCGGGCATGGAGGGCTGGGAGGCGGAGGCATGGATGGGCAGGTGGGAGGGCAGGTGCATGCCATGCAGGTGCATCTGGTGCAGCAGCGACGGCTCTATCCCGCTCAGCGAACCCACCGCCGCACTGCCCTCCGCCTCCTGCTCGCCCCCTGCTCGCCTCCCTGCCCCCCCTCTGTTGGACGGTGACTGCGGCTGTGTGCCGGGCTGGCTGCCTGCATTGCTGCCCCCATGACTGCCTCCATAGCTTCCCCCGTAGCTGCCAGCATAGCTGCCTGCGGCCAGGGACAGAGGCAACGTGCCCCCGCCCAGGCCCCCAGCATGCCTGCCCATGCCTGCGCCCACGCCCATGAACTCCGCCCCTGCAGGCCGCCCCATGGCGTCAATAGGCCCCGACATGCCCCTCTGCCTTCCCCCTGCGCCCATCCCCGCGCCCAGCTCGCCTGAGGGGAACCGCCTCCCCCCTGCCCGCGCTCCCGCCCCCTCTGCCAGCTCCCCCGACCGCCTCAACTCCCCTGATCGCCTCAACTCCCCCGACCGCCTGGGCCTGCCTGCTGGCCGCCCTGCCACCAGCCGCCCAGACAGCCGGCCAGACAGCCGCCCGGACAGCCGCCCAGAGGCGCTGCCCATGCGCAGGCGGCCCGAGAGGCGGTGCGGGTGGAGGGAGTGCGAGTGGGGCAGGGCGTGGTGCGGCGTGGCGGGCGCGGGGGGGCGCGGGTCAGACGCCCAGATGACCGCCAGCGGCCCCGACACCGACCGCACCAGCCTCCTCAACGCCGCCCGCCCCCACGCCTCCTCCCCCACCTCCTCCACCGCATCCCGCCCTTTTTCCTTCCCCTCACACCCCCCTTCCCCCTGTGCGTCGTCCCCCTCACCGCCCTCCCCCAGCCTGGCGGCCTCCCTAGCGGCAGCAGAAGGGGGCAGCAGCGGGCCAGAGGGGGGACGGGGCATGGCAGCGCTGGTGAAGGCGGTGGGGGTGGGGGCGTGGAAGAGGATGGGACCGGAGATGGCACGCGAGGGCTTCAAGGAAGAAGGGTGGCGGCGCGATGAAAAGGACGGGAGAGCGAAGAGACGGCGCGAGGGCGCAGGCAGGCGCTCACTGGCGGGCAGGAGAGGGGGGGACGGGCCTGGGGGGGGTGCTGCTCCACCCCCTGCTGCTGCCGCCATGAAGGCTGCTGCATGCAGCGATGAGGGCAGGGATGACAGCTGCGCCATGCCCCCCTGCATGCCCTCCTCCCCCATCCCGCCCATCCCACCCATTCCACCCATGTCGCCCCCCTGGTGCTGCTGTGCCTCCGCCACCAGCTGTTGGCAGGGCGCGGGGAGAGCAACGAGGGGAGGTGGGGGGGGAAGTAAAAGAGCGGTGATGAGGGAGGGAGAGAAGGGCACGTGGAGGTGGTATGGGGTGCACACACCCAACGCACATAGCGGCCAGTGCTCGTGAACCCCATGGCGTGAGCAGGGTTGAGGGGGCGGGAGAGTTGGGGGGCCAGGAGAGGAGGGGTAGGTACGTACCTGAGCATATGCCTCAAGGGGGTCGAGGTCGAGATCCAGGTCACCCTCCATGTCCTCATCGTACTCCTCCCCCTCCATGTACCACGGCGCTCCTGTGGCGTCGTACCCGCTGCTCGCAATAGGGAGGGGAAGGGGACGCACGCAGTGACACGCAGGGGGCAGAGGGGTGCACCGGGGAAGGGGGCGGGTTGAGCAGGTGGCACGAGGGGAGAGAGTGTAGAGAGGAGAGGGAGGGAATGAAGACAGGAGAGGGAGGGCAGGGGACAAGCAACAAAGCTGGTGCCACAAGTGATGGCCGTGAGGGCGGATGTTGGTGGGGCATGGGAAAGAAACGGAAGGCTTACTGTGCATAGAGTAGCGCCTCCCGTCGCCTTCTTGATGCTGTGACACAAACACACACATGCACATGCACATGCACAAGTCAGCGCCAGCACATATAGCCGAGCATTCATCATAAACAGCAGCACCCCTCCCTTGTAACCCCTCGCCTCTCCTCACATCACCCCCTCCCCCCCTTCCCCTCACCCCTACGGCTGAGCACGGTGCAGATGGCGACGCCAGCAACAAGGATAGCCGCAGCCATGGCGGCCCATGCGCCGTACGAGATGCCTAAAGGCGGCCCCTCCGCGCCCTGGGGCGCGCTGTTGGAGGGCGGCGCGGCGGCCATGGAGCAGTTGAAGGAGGAGATGCGGCCCGAGGGCAGCGCCAGGAAGTAGGATGATGCTGCAAAGATGAGCGCGGGAGACGTGCTGTTGGGGGGGGAGGCAATGGAATAAGAAGAGAAGTTGAATGAGGAGATGCAGCCGGAGGGCAACGCCAGGAAGTAGGATGATGCTGCGAATATCATCGCAGGGGACGTGCTGGTGGGAGGGGGAAGTGGGGAGGGGGGTGGAGGCAGGATAAGGGGAAATTGGTGCGCGAAGGGAGGGAAGAGCAGGTTGGGATGGGACGGGAGGCGGTGGAATAAGAAGGTGTGAAACGAGGCAGCAGCACAGGCTGACGGCTGAGGGAGGGGGCAGCGTAGTGAGCAACCCCATGTGGATGAGTGGGGAGTGAGGGGGCGAGAGGGGAGCAGCGACTTACATAAGGTTGTGCAGCAACACTCCCGGCATGTTAAAGCTGGTGGCCTGGAACAAGTTGACGGTGGACTGCACCAGGATGCCGATGAGGTGCCCCAGCAGGCGAGGGAGGGTACTTACATGAGGTTGTGGAGCAGTTGACCGGGCATGTTAAAGCTGGTGGCTTGGAAGAAGTTGACAGTGGACTGCACGAGGATGCTGCCCGCATAGATGGCCTCGATCGCCACGTCCACCTGCCCCTCGTACCCCGTGGCCCTCGCCGCGGCGCTCATCTGCGCCTGAAACTGCGCCTGGAACTCCTGCAGCCGCGCACCGTCGCGGATGGCGCTGATGTTGGCCCCCCCCAGCACCACCACGCTGCGCACCAACACCCCGTACTGCGGCGCCTCGCCCCCCATGCTGCTGTTGCTGCTGCTGCTGCTGTTGCTGCCTGTGCTGCTGTTGCCGGTGCTCCCAGGGGCGGGCGGGGCGCCATGCAGGGGGAAGACAGGTGGAGCAGGTGGGGAGGGGGGCGGGGGGGGAGTGTAGGGGGGCGCGGCGGCGAGGGGGAGGGGCGAGGGGCGGCCGGAGGGCAGGAGGCAGAGACCCGAGGCGTGGTCGCAGGTGGCTGGTGCACGACAGGTGGAGGCTGGCGTGAGGGCGAGTGGTGAGCACGCTACCTGATGGTGGAGGGCGGAGGAAGACGAGCACAGGCGAGGGGCTTTCAGTATATAAAGAGGAGGAGGCACAAGGTATGTACGAACGGTACAGGAAGCACCTGAGGGAGCACCTGACGAAGCACCTGAGTAAGCACCTGATGGAGCATCTGCGGAAGCATCTGGAGAAACACCTGCAGAAGTAGCTGGCAGGTTCTCACCTGGGAGCAGTCAGCAGCCGCGTAGCCAGGCAGGCAGTAGCACGTGCTGTTGTAGCATATGCCTGCTCACACGCACCACAGGAAGGAGTGGAGGCGGGAAGGAACACAGGAACGCACGGGCAGGGTGGTCAACAGGACAGCGGAGGGGAGGGCAGCACACACAGCAGTAGGCAGGGTAGCCGCTCTGCCTCATCGCTCACCGCCTATAATTTCCGCCTCTTCCCCCACTCTCCGTGCGCCTCTTCCCCCACTCTCCGTGCGCCCCTTCCCCCACTCTCCGTGCGCCCCTTCCCCCACTCTCCGTGCGCCCCTTCCCCCACTCTCCGTGCGCCCCTTCCCCCACTCTCCGTGCGCCCCTTCCCCCACTCTCCGTGCGCCCCTTCCCCCACTCTCCGTGCGCCCCTTCCCCCACTCTCCGTGCGCCCCTTCCCCCACTCTCCGTGCGCCCCTTCCCCCACTCTCCGTGCGCCCCTTCCCCCACTCTCCGTGCGCCCCTTCCCCCACTCTCCGTGCGCCCCTTCCCCCACTCTCCGTGCGCCCCTTCCCCCACTCTCCGTGCGCCCCTTCCCCCACTCTCCGTGCGCCCCTTCCCCCACTCTCCGTGCGCCCCTTCCCCCACTCTCCGTGCGCCCCTTCCCCCACTCTCCGTGCGCCCCTTCCCCCACTCTCCGTGCGCCCCTTCCCCCACTCTCCGTGCGCCCCTTCCCCCACTCTCCGTGCGCCCCTTCCCCCACTCTCCGTGCGCCCCTTCCCCCACTCTCCGTGCGCCCCTTCCCCCACTCTCCGTGCGCCCCTTCCCCCACTCTCCGTGCGCCCCTTCCCCCACTCTCCGTGCGCCCCTTCCCCCACTCTCCGTGCGCCCCTTCCCCCACTCTCCGTGCGCCCCTTCCCCCACTCTCCGTGCGCCCCTTCCCCCACTCTCCGTGCGCCCCTTCCCCCACTCTCCGTGCGCCCCTTCCCCCACTCTCCGTGCGCCCCTTCCCCCACTCTCCGTGCGCCCCTTCCCCCACTCTCCGTGCGCCCCTTCCCCCACTCTCCGTGCGCCCCTTCCCCCACTCTCCGTGCGCCCCTTCCCCCACTCTCCGTGCGCCCCTTCCCCCACTCTCCGTGCGCCCCTTCCCCCACTCTCCGTGCGCCCCTTCCCCCACTCTCCGTGCGCCCCTTCCCCCACTCTCCGTGCGCCCCTTCCCCCACTCTCCGTGCGCCCCTTCCCCCACTCTCCGTGCGCCCCTTCCCCCACTCTCCGTGCGCCCCTTCCCCCACTCTCCGTGCGCCCCTTCCCCCACTCTCCGTGCGCCCCTTCCCCCACTCTCCGTGCGCCCCTTCCCCCACTCTCCGTGCGCCCCTTCCCCCACTCTCCGTGCGCCCCTTCCCCCACTCTCCGTGCGCCCCTTCCCCCACTCTCCGTGCGCCCCTTCCCCCACTCTCCGTGCGCCCCTTCCCCCACTCTCCGTGCGCCCCTTCCCCCACTCTCCGTGCGCCCCTTCCCCCACTCTCCGTGCGCCCCTTCCCCCACTCTCCGTGCGCCTCTTCCCCCACTCTCCGTGCGCCCCTTCCCCCACTCTCCGTGCGCCCCTTCCCCCACTCTCCGTGCGCCCCTTCCCCCACTCTCCGTGCGCCCCTTCCCCCACTCTCCGTGCGCCCCTTCCCCCACTCTCCGTGCGCCCCTTCCCCCACTCTCCGTGCGCCCCTTCCCCCACTCTCCGTGCGCCCCTTCCCCCACTCTCCGTGCGCCCCTTCCCCCACTCTCCGTGCGCCCCTTCCCCCACTCTCCGTGCGCCCCTTCCCCCACTCTCCGTGCGCCCCTTCCCCCACTCTCCGTGCGCCCCTTCCCCCACTCTCCGTGCGCCCCTTCCCCCACTCTCCGTGCGCCCCTTCCCCCACTCTCCGTGCGCCCCTTCCCCCACTCTCCGTGCGCCCCTTCCCCCACTCTCCGTGCGCCCCTTCCCCCACTCTCCGTGCGCCCCTTCCCCCACTCTCCGTGCGCCCCTTCCCCCACTCTCCGTGCGCCCCTTCCCCCACTCTCCGTGCGCCCCTTCCCCCACTCTCCGTGCGCCCCTTCCCCCACTCTCCGTGCGCCCCTTCCCCCACTCTCCGTGCGCCCCTTCCCCCACTCTCCGTGCGCCCCTTCCCCCACTCTCCGTGCGCCCCTTCCCCCACTCTCCGTGCGCCCCTTCCCCCACTCTCCGTGCGCCCCTTCCCCCACTCTCCGTGCGCCCCTTCCCCCACTCTCCGTGCGCCCCTTCCCCCACTCTCCGTGCGCCCCTTCCCCCACTCTCCGTGCGCCCCTTCCCCCACTCTCCGTGCGCCCCTTCCCCCACTCTCCGTGCGCCCCTTCCCCCACTCTCCGTGCGCCCCTTCCCCCACTCTCCGTGCGCCCCTTCCCCCACTCTCCGTGCGCCCCTTCCCCCACTCTCCGTGCGCCCCTTCCCCCACTCTCCGTGCGCCCCTTCCCCCACTCTCCGTGCGCCCCTTCCCCCACTCTCCGTGCGCCCCTTCCCCCACTCTCCGTGCGCCCCTTCCCCCACTCTCCGTGCGCCCCTTCCCCCACTCTCCGTGCGCCCCTTCCCCCACTCTCCGTGCGCCCCTTCCCCCACTCTCCGTGCGCACCTTTCCCCGAGCAGTCGTTGGGGCACATGGCAGAGAGGCACATGCGGCGGTTGTCAGGGCAGGGGCCGATGGTCCCCCCGTGGAAGTCCCCCCGCCCTGGTCGAGAGCCACCATGCGCCCCGACGGACACGGATACCACTGTCCGCCCACGCGCACCTCCACCACCATCCCGCCCCCGTGCTTCCCCCGCCCCTTCCCCTTGCCCTTCCCCCGCAGTTGGCGCTTCGGGGTGGAGGAAGGGGCGCGCGACGACAGTGCAGTGCTGCCCTGCGCCGTGGGGGCGAGCGAGGCACTGCCGTTGCCACTGGCGGCAGCAGGAGGGGCATCAGCGGAGTCAGCGGAGCGGGAGGAGCGCGAGTCATGGGAGGAGTGGTCGGAGGAGGAGGCGGATGAGGGGACGCAGCGCATGGGGTAGCAGCCGGCGCCGGGGGGAGGCACGGCACCGGCACCAAAGGCATAGTCGAAGAACTGTGGGCCGTGCAGGAAGCAGCGCGATGACGGGCCGTACGCCATGCCCAGCTGCTGCACCTCCGCTGCCCTGCTCTCCTCCGGCCCACGTGGTGCTTGGCAGCGCTGCGACTCCACACTGCAGAGGGGGGAGGAGGGTGGAGGCGAGGTGGCATGAGGCAAGTGGAGCTGGAAGGCGGTGGAGGTTGGAGAGTGATTCGCGAGTAATGCCGCGTACCTGGTCTTGTGCTTGCACGTGCCGAAGAGGCAGGACGAGGGGGAGGAGGAAGAGGAAGGCGCACAGCCCGAGTCACAGGTGGCGACGGAGAGGAAGTCAGACGAGCACGTCAGCGGCTGGGGGAGGGATGGGGGTTGGGGTGGGGGGGGTGGAGGGGAAGGGGGAGACGGTGAGAGGGCGAGGCGAGGTATGGCAGAGCGATGACAGCAGGAGAGGAGCATGGGGGGCAGTGCGAGGCACAGCAGCAGCAGGCAGCCATGGCATGGCAGTACTCCCACGGCGAACCCACCCACCATGAGCACGCGGCGCACTTCCCCCCCCGCGGAGAAGGTGGCGGAGCGGTTGAGGTCCGCCGCAGAGCAGAACCCGGGGGGCGTGCTGTCGGACGCGGACGCGGAGGCGGAGGCGGAGGGGGAGGGCGGGCAGGAGAGGGTGGCAGTGGCAGCGGAGCAGCCGCGGTGGTAGCCGGCGCGCAGCATGCCCGCCATGCCTGGCGTCACGGCGTACCAGCCGCTGTCCTGGAATAGCGCCAGTGTCAGCTCCGATACCACTGGTACCCCGTCCAAAAGCGGCGTCTGGGGGGGGAATAAAGGGGGGAAAGAGGAGGAAGGGAACGGGTAAGGAAGGGGGGAGGGGATATGAGCGAGTGCGAAGGGAAAGAGGGGATGGGAGGCAGAGGGGCCCATTCCAGCACGCAGGTGCGTTGCAATGCCTCCTCGCCGCCACTGGACTCTTCTCGCTCTCTCTCCCTGCTCTCCTCCTCACCATGTACTCGTGCTCGAAGCGCAGCACGCTCCAATGGCTGCTCACCACCTCCCCCCCCTCCGCGCCCCCTTCCAGCGCCACTCCCCCCGTCAGCGCGTTCTGCGGCTGCACCGAGGTCACCAGCGACCCCCACTCCGTGCTGTTCGCCTCCGCGGGGGCCGCGGAGGGGGCGGGAGAGGCGGGCGCGGAGGCGGAGGGCGGGGCGGAGTGCAGCTCGGCGCCGTCGAGCGCGGGGCAGTCGAAGTGGCGCTGCGCTGCGGCCACCACGGCGGGCGTGACGATCTTCGACACAGTGCTGCCGTCCGCCTGCTTTGCCGTCGCCACCACCTGCGCGTACGGCTGGCCTGGTGGGCGCGGAGGGAGGGAGAGAGAGCGGGAGGAAACAAAGTGCGCAGAGGCATGACTGTGGAGAGACGAGGGGAGGAGACAAGGCACACGGAGGGCAGCAGCGGAGTGGCGGGGCGTGAGAAGCGGCGTACCTCTTACGTCCTTGAAGAGCGGGAAGAGCGCGGAGCTGAAGGCGAGCGCGTGCGTGAGCTGGTGCAGCACCACGTGCACCTGGGGGGAAGCAGGGACGGAATGGGAGGGGCAACGGGGGAGACGTGGTGGTCAGGGGGACGGCGATGGAGGGACGTAGGGGGAATGAAAAAGGGAGGTAGGAGTGCGGGCGTGATGTAAAAAGGGAAGAAGTGAGTTATAAGGGAGGTAAAACAGGTGGAGCGGGTGTTATGTATGCGCATGCCCCCACGAGCAGAGCTCCCCACAGATTCTTCTCCCCCCTTGGTACCGTGTCGTACCTGCGAGTCGTACGACGGCGAGTGCTGCCCCACGGCGCGCCAAGCCAGCGGGCAGAGGTTCAGCGACGCGGCGAGCGGGCGGTTCGACGCCGGGTCCACCGCGCAGTGCGACGCGTGGGCCGCCGCTGTCGTGCTGCCGCACGTGGCCGTTTGCTGCTCCGCGCCGAGGGCGGGGGAAAGAGAGAAGGGCACGGGGGAGAACGGGGGGTGCGTTAATTGGGAGGGTGAATGCAGGAGGGGATGACGGGAGCTGTGGGGGGAGGGCTGGATGAAGGAGGCACGCGGCAGGCGCAGCGGAGGGGGGAGCTGGTAGGCGGGGCGACTCACTTTGGCTGAGAGAAACAGGATGACGTCAGCACCAGGTGTGCCTGTCCCGGCTGCCACCTCCCCACACGTGGCGGGGTCCTCTGATTGGCAGAGCGAATGCGCCGCCAGCAGGGATGGGTCCACGTCGATGTCCACCTCAGCCTGCACGGATGGACCACAGAACGCCACGTCACATCGAGGAACAGCCACGTGGACATGGCGTGAAAGCGGGTGTTAGATGCACGCTGTTGCGGCACTTGCACTCCTATCCCCCCCTCTTCCTCTCCCCATCGCCCCTTCATCCCCCCCGCCCACATGTCGCCCCCTTATATATTGATGGTTTTTAGTATTCGTAGGCTCTGCCTCGTCTCACGTCGCACACGGGCGGCACTCACGTCGCACACGGGCGGCACTCACGTCGCACACGGGCGCGAGCTGCGTGCAGGCGGAGGAGCCGTTGGAGAGCGCGGTGAACACGGCGCACGTCACGGGCAGCAGCAGCGGGTCGGGCGGCAGCACGCGCACTGACAGCAACCGACTCAGGTAGCTGGGGGAGGGGGGTTGCGTGGAAAGGGAGAAGAGCGCGGAGCGGAGGGGAGAGGGGAATAGGGTGAGAGGATGTGGGTGGGGAGCGTGGGAGGCGGGAAGAGAGGTGGGCGAAGGTGACCAACGGGAGGCGCGACTTTCGTACCTGAGCGCGTCGGGCACGAGCGTGCCTTGGATGTACTTCGCCCGCAGCGGGTCGTCGGGTAGGTCCTGCTCCACCGACGACACCTGCTCAACGTGGTCAATGGGGTCAACGGGATGGGCGGGATTAGGTGTTCTACGCATGCTTTTGGCTGGGGCATTGAGCGGGCGGGTAACCATGAGCGGGTGGGAAGAAAGGGGTGCTGAAAAGGGGTGAGTTTGGGGCAGCGGGCGCACCGTGTGGAAGCGGAGTGGTCGAGGGGGGGAAGCGGAGGCGGCGGAGACAGTGGCGGCGGGAGGGGCGGACTTCAGCAGCTGCCGCGAGGGCGCGGAGGGGCGTTGACGCGCCCACTCTCCCACGCCGAACCTGGGGGTTACGGAGTGGAAGGGAATTGAATATGACGATATACTGCCGTCGACGCAATTCGTCGCTCACGCTTCCCCGTCTGTCCCCATCCCCCCTTTCCTTCTTCCCCCCTCCAACCCCTCCCCCTACTCTCACACACTCCTTGACTTGCGTCGGCTCCCAGGTCTCATCTTGGGCTGTACGGCCCTACCAACCCTGTGCCGCACGGCCCCACCCACCCTGTACGGTACGCCCCACTCACCCTGTACCGCACGGCCCCACCCACCCTGTACCGCACAGCCCCACCCACCCTGTACCGCACGGCCCCACCCACCCTGTGCGGTACGACGCCAGTTGCCGGCGCGTGTGCTCTCTGCTGCGCGCCGCCACGTGCGAGTCGTGCACGCACGTGAACGGCCGCTCCGCCACGTGGGACGCGGCGTGGTTTAAATCCCATCCATCGCCGCGGCACGGCCGACACGCTGCTGCAAGAATGACGAGCGCTGCAGAGGGGTAGGGGATTTGCGGAGAGAGTCGGAGGCGCGAAGTGAGGAATGTCGTATCGGAGGGCTACTTGATGCTGCGGTAGCGGCGCGGTGAGGAACTACGACGATGGTCGAGGTGAGTGCGCTAACGAGCGACGCGGATGGCGACGCGGTAGCAACGAGAACGCACACGATGACGGCGAGGCGCACAAAATTGCGAGCCTAAACGACTAGAGCGAAGATCTACTCGCAGGAGTGGACTGCTCTAAGGGATCGTACGGCGACGCAGCAGGAAGGCTCAAGAATCGAGACGCGCAACGTGAAATCGCACCTGTGAGGAGCGCTATGCGGTAATCGAGGAGCAGCGGCGTGGACGTCGCTGCCATGGCTGCCGGCAAAAGGTGACTGGATTAAGCGGTCCTAGCATGGAGTGGACTATTGCCTAGCTTGAAGAGAGATAGTACCCGTACAGTGAAAGCATTATGTGAGCCACCTGGAAACTTGCCAGGACTAGGAAACCCTAAACACTAGTGAACTCTGTCAACTAGGCGAATCAACTAAGCACATGTAGAGCAGGCAAGCGCATCACTCTGCTTCTGTGTGATGGCCGCCGTTCGGCTAACCTGCTCGGCCCATCACTTGTTTTGCCTGACCGACTTCTTTGGTTGGCATGGCGACCCACAGCAGAGCAGTTATGGGCGTGGGTGGGTTGTGCCGGGACGGGTGCGCGGTGGTGCAGAGATGGGTCTCCCAGAGCAGGGCTGTGGGGAGGGGAAGTCAGAAGCCACGCGAATGTGCGACGCGGCTCCAGTTCAGATGCCTCACGACGACACGAATTGCAGACTGGCGGGAAGTAGCGGACCGCGCAGATTCTGAACATTGCGGTACACCGCAATCAGTAAAATGTAGTCTTCTTTTATGACACGTAAATTCTGGCTACATAATCTTTCACTCTGCCACACGTTCAACCCAGATCTCATGCTTCTAGCTTAGCAGTGCCCAGTTACCCTGTGAGAAATCTAAACAAAAAATTAGGGTTTGTATGGTACATGGTAACCCTCTACAAAAAGCAGTGTCTCCTGAGGGATGCAGTCAATAGTGTTGTTTAGCATTGTTGGGTTAGATGATGTTAGAAATAGAAGAGGAACCTAGGCTTAGGTGAAACCCTAGCCTAGGTGAGAGTTGAGAGTAACGAGATGTAAGTTGGGCAAAGTGTCAAATGTTGTAGCCTATAGTGAGGTTTGTCTTAGGGGGTACAAAACTTAGGGTTAGCTATATGTACCCCAACCAACATCAATGCATCATCCATTCTTCATTCTGACATGGTATCAGTTAGGTTAGGATCCTGTGGGATCCCGTTCCTCCGTTCTCCGTTCGAGCCTCCCGAGCCTGATCCTAGCTCTCATTCGTCCCGGTTTCGTTGTTACCGCGCGTAGTGCCGCGCCTAGCGCCACTCCTAGCGTCGCGTCCTGCCCGCCCTTTCCCCCTCGTCGCGTCCCTTTCCCCCCGTCGCGTCGCGCCCTTTCCCCCCAGTCGAGTCGCGCCCTTTCCCCCCGTCGCGTCGCGCCCTTTCCCCCTCGTCGCGTCCCTTTCCCCCCGTCGCGTCGCGCCCTTTCCCCCCGTCACGTCGCCCTGCCCCGTCCCGTCGCCCTGCCCCGTCCCGTCGCCCTGCCCCGTCGCGTCGCCCTGCCCCGTCACGTCGCCCTGCCCCGTCCCGTCGCCCTGCCCCGTCCCGTCGCCCTGCCCCGTCGCGTCGCCCTGCCCCGTCGCGTCGCCCTGCCCCGTCGCATCGCGCCCGCCCTTTCCCCCGTCCCGTCGACCCTACGCCCTGGCCCGTCGCCCTAGCCCGTTCTTCCGCTGCGACTAAGTCCCCCCCCCCCCCCACCTGAACCCTAATTTGCCTCTTACCTCCTGCTGTTACTCGCCTGCTCGTTCGCGTTCGTTCTCGCTATGGCGACTCCGCGAGTTCTTCGTTTCGACGCTGACGGTAGACCTCTTGACTTTTCCGTCTGGCTTCTTCGCGCTCGCCGTCTGTTAGAGAGTCAAGTCCAGGGGGGCGAGACCCTCTGGTCGCACGCTACTGGTGACCTCCCCGAGCCCCCCGAGCCTGCCGCTTTAGGTCCTGCCCCTGACGATGCTGCTACGGCTCGCTTTGCCCGTCAGCGCGCTGACAGGACGGCTTGGACGTCGCGTGACGCTGCGGCCTGCATCGCACTCAGCAGCCTCCTCCCTGAGTCAGAGGAGGTCCACTTCACTCAGGTTCGCACCGCTGCTGCGTACCTCACTGCGATTAAGGCCCGCTACTCTACTCCCGCTACTGTCTCTCTTGGCCGTCTTTTCCTCCCGTTCCTGTTTCCTGATCTCGCCTCGTTTGAGCGCTCTGCTGACTTGATCGCTCACCTCCGCTCGCTCGACGCTAGTTACCGCGCTGCTTGCACTGAGGCACAGCTTGCACTGCTTCCTCCCCCTATGGCGATTACTATCTATTTCATCGCCACTAGCCTCCCTGACCGCCTTGCCTCCGTTCGCGACGCGCTTCTGCTGAAGCACCCTAGTGAGCTCACCGTCGATGTCCTTGAGTCTACACTCAAGGACGTCGAGAGCAACCTTCGCTCGGTAGCCGCTGCCTCTGGTGCTGTGCCCCCCCCACTCTTCCACGGGTGCACAGTCCCGCAGTTACCCACCTTTACTGCCTCACTTGCCACTGCCGCTACTGACGCGACTGCAGCTGCTGTTACGACTGCGTCGCGGTCCCGCGGTAGGAGTGGCAAGAAAGGCGGTTCTGGTGGTGGTAGTGGAGGTGGAGGCGGAGGTAGTGGAGGTGGCGTTGCGCCTGGCGGCGGTGGAGGTTCAGGGCCTGGAGAGGCGCCTCGTGCAGTGACTGGTGACTCCACTGCGCCTGCTGGTGGTGGCGACGCCCGAGTTCGTCAGTCGCCTCCTGTACTTCCTGCCCCGGTTGGTGGAGCAGCGGCGTGGTACCAGGCTCAGCGTCAGCAGCAGCTTCTGCAGCAGCAGCAGCCCCTCTCCTCCCAGCAGCCTCAGCAGCAGCAGCGGCAGCAGCTGGCTCCAGGGTCGGGGCTGCGTCAGACCCAGCGCGGTGCTGCTTACACTCCCTGCACCTACCAGGTTCTGACAGGCACTCGTCGTGGCCACCCTTGTGGCCGGTTTCACCCCCCTGGTCAGTGCTTTGCTCAGCTCACTGACACGGTTCGTTTGGTCTACGGGGTTGGTGCTCCTGCCCCTGACTGGCTGCCTCTTGTTCAGCGTTACGGCTCCGCTCTGTGGGGCATGTCTGCTGAGCAGTTAGTTGATCTGATTGGTACTCCCCATGCTATGTATGCTGTTGTTGACTCTAGTGTTTCTGACTCTGCTTACTCTGGTGTTGTTAGCTTAGGTGCTAGCCTTGCTCAGTTGCCTGTTGCTAGTGTAGGTTCTTGTGTAGACTCTAGTCCAGCGGCTACCTCAGAGGACGGTTCGCTGTCGTTCACGCTGGACTCTGGAGCCTCTCACTGCTTCTTTCGTGACAGCACGACACTTACGCCTCTTCCTGCGCCTGTTTCTGTGGCGCTGGCTGATCCCACTTCGGGACCAGTCACCGCGCGTCACACTACCACCTTGCCGTGTCCGGCTGCTCCTTCTGGGTCTCTCACTGGGTTTCACGTCCCCTCGTTCTCCCGGAACTTGGTGGGCGTGCGACCCCTCGTGAGTCAGCACGTGGGTGTGTGGTTTGAGCCTTCTGGAGAGACTGCGGTGTGTGTTGACGGGGACTCTTACCAGCCCCTCGCCACTTTTGCTGCTGAGCCGGGCTCCGGTCTCTACACTCTTCACACTGGCCCGCGCGCTCAGCAGCGACTGCAGCAGCAGCAGCAGCCGCAGCAGCAGCAGCCAGCAGCAGCAGCAGCAGCCGCAGCCGCAGCCGCAGCCACAGCGGCCGCCGTCGCAGCAGCCACTCCTCCCAGTTCCTTCCTCCTCCCCCTCTCCTCCCGTCTCTGGACCGCCGCTTCCTCCTCCTGACCCCTCTCCCGCTGTTTTCCCTCGTTCTCAGTCTTCGTTGTCCCCTCCTCCTTCTCAGACTTGGGCCTCTCGTCGCTCCCCTCGTGCTCGTCCCTCGTCTCCTGTTCCCTTCACTGACCTTCGTACTGCCTTACTTCGTTCTAGTCCACCTCGTCCGTCTCCGTCTGTGCTTCCGTCTCCTCCTGAGTCGGCTCTCACTGCGTCGCTCCCTACTCCTGTCACTGACTACTACCGCACGTACCGTCCTCTTCTCTCTCGTGTTCTCGCCTCGCTTGTTACTCACCCTCGTGCCTCTGTGTCCTCTGTGTCCGCTCTTACTGCCGCAGTCACTGACTTTGCCTCTACCCGCCGCCTTGACTTCGCCACCGCTCTTGTGGCTGCTCCTCCTTCCAGTCCTCTGGCCGTCGGGGGTGTGTCTGCCCTTGGCTGTGACGCCCTAGAGGACAGGCAGTTTGAGCTAGAGTTCCTGGCGGCCGCTTCCCCTCATCTCTGTGCCATGCTCCTCGCCCCTGAGGGTGACCCCGACGCCCTTGACATTCCGACTCCTCGCACTTACGCTGAGGCAGTGTCAGGGCCTTGGGCCTCTCAGTGGAGAGCTGCCATGGACGCAGAGATGGCCTCCTACAGATCCACAGGCACCTACGTCGATGAGGTTCCCCCTCCGGGGGCGAACGTAGTCGACGGCATGTGGATCTACAGGGTGAAGCGGCCACCGGGATCTCCTCCGGTCTTCAAGGTGCGCTACGTGGCTAGAGGTTTCAGTCAGCGCGAGGGAGTTGACTTCTTTCAGACCTTCGCGCCCACCCCGAAGATGACCACTCTTCGGGTGTTACTACACGTAGCAGCACAGAGAGACTACGAGTTACACTCTCTCGACTTCTCTACTGCTTTCCTTCAGGGCAGTCTTCACGAGGAGGTCTGGTTGCGTCGTCCCTCTGCCTTCACTGGCTCTTTCCCTCCTGGGACCCAGTGGAGGCTGAGGCGACCGGTTTACGGTCTTCGTCAGGCTCCTCGTGAGTGGCACGACACCCTGCGTTCTACCCTGTCTGACCTTGGGTTCCAGCCGTCTTCTGCTGACCCGTCGCTGTTCGTTCGTCGTGGCCCCACACCTTTCTTTGTTCTGGTCTACGTTGACGACCTTGTTTTCGCCACCCCTGACAGGGTTGCTTTGGCATACGTGAAGTCCGAACTGCAGAAGAGACACACCTGCACTGATCTTGGTGAGCTGCGCCACTACCTTGGCCTGCAGATCACCAGGGACAGAGCTGCTCGCACCATTACACTTTCACAGTCGCACATGGTGCAGCAGGTCCTTCAGCGGTTCGGGCTTCAGCACTCCACAGTACAGCGCACACCTCTTGCTGTTGACCACAGACTCACTGGACCCTTTCCTGACGAGCCGTTCGAGCCTAGTGGTCCCTACGCAGAGCTTGTGGGTTGCCTCATGTACCTGATGACTTGTACTCGCCCGGACCTCGCCTTCCCTCTCAGCGTTCTTGCGCGCTTTGTTGCGCCAGGGAGACACCGTCCTGTTCACTGGACAGCAGCTGTGAGGGTGGCGAAGTACCTAGCGACGACGTCAGGCGTGGGGCTAGTTCTTGGAGGGCAGCAGTCTGTCGTACTTACTGGTCACTGTGACTCCTCTTACGCTGACGACGCTGAGACTCACAGGTCTACTCAGGGGTACTGTTTCAGCCTGGGTTCTGGAGCTGTTTCCTGGCGGTCCACGCGCTCCTCTTCGGTCTCGACCTCTACAGCTGAGGCTGAGATCTACGCTGGTGCCATGGCGGCACAGGAGCTGCGTTGGTTGACCTTCTTGCTCACCGACCTTGGTGAGCGGCCGAGCTCTGCACCGACCTTGTTCACTGACAACAAGGCGTCTATTCTCCTTTGTCGAGAGCCACGACTGGAGAGCAGAGTGAAGCACATTCACGTCAGGTACTTTCTTCTGCGAGAGTTGCAGAGGCGTGGACAGGCTCGCTTTGAGTTTGTGGAGTCCGAGGCCAACACTGCAGACATCTTCACCAAGGCGCTTCCGCCTTGTGACCACCAGAGGTGCTGTGTGCAGTTAGGCCTTGTTGACACTGGTTCTCGTGTTGCTTAGACTTGAGTGTACTGTTTACTTTGCTTTCTATATACCTCTGTTACTTCTTGGACTGGCCTTGTGGCCACTGTTGTTTGTGCTCAGACTGTGCGGTGACGTTGTGATCCACCCTGAGCTTCGTTTCTTGGACTGGTCTTGTGACCGTACTCGTTTGGTTTTGCTAGACACCCCTCACTTAGGCTATGGGGGTGTGTCAAATGTTGTAGCCTATAGTGAGGTTTGTCTTAGGGGGTACAAAACTTAGGGTTAGCTATATGTACCCCAACCAACATCAATGCATCATCCATTCTTCATTCTGACACAAAGGTGGGGAAGTTCACTATTGAGCAAGGTACAAATAGGAAACACAGCATGCAAAGAAGGTGTACCACCAACAGTTCATTATAATAACTACAGTAACTATCGTAAGCAGGATATAATATAACTTGACACACCCCCTTAGCCTGCTTGCGGTAGGAACTGGCGCAGTGGAAGAAGGCAAAGAGGTAAGGAAGGACGAGGAGGCGAGAGGAGAGGAGAGAAGAGGAGAGGAGGTGGGGGGCCAGTGCCGGCGGACCCGCTTACGAACCTCCTTTTACGAAGGGGAGGTGAGAGAGGAAAGGAGAGGAGGTGGGCTAGGCGGGCTTGAGCGCGAAAGCTCATAGCGATCCCCCCCCGTTAATAACCCCCAAGTCCCGATGAGGAGAGGAGGTGGGCTAGGCGGGCATGAGCGCGCACGCTCAATGCGATCCCCCCCCGTTAATAACCCCCAAGTCCTCACCCCCCTTGTCACTCAACCCCTTGAACCTCACACCCTCCGCACCTTTCTACTTCCGCCACCCCCTCACCCTTTTCCACTTCTTCCCCCCTCTTAACCTCTCTCCTCCACCCCCCCCCCCCCCCCTACAGCAACAAATGCTGCAATGGAGAGAGGAAGAGGGAAGGGAGGGACAGCCTGCTGGAGGTTCACACCCGCCACCCCCACGTCTCCCCTCCCCCTCCCCCCCCCCCCCACGACTGAAGCCGCGGAAGGGAGGGCGGGAGGGGGGGCAGCGTGAGCAGCTGCCGGCGCTGGCGCTGGCGGCAATCGCAGCTGCTGGCGGTGGCGCTGGCGGTACGCGCAGGCACTGGCGCTCACGGCTGGCTGCGGCGCTGGCGCTCGCGCTGGCACTGGCGCTCGCGGCTGGCCGTGGCGCTGGCGTCCGCGCTGGTGAAGGCGGATCGCGGGGCGACGGGGGCCGCGAGGCGACGAAACGGGGTTCGCGGACGACGGGAAGGGGTGCGCCCCGACGACGGAACGCAGGGCGCCGCGGCGACGGAACACGGGGCGCCGCGGCGACGGGAACCAAGCGCCGCGACGACGGAAAGCGGGCGCCGCGACTACGGGAACGCGGGGCGCCGTGGCGACGGGAATTAGGCGCCACGGCGAACGGGCAGGGCAGAACGCGAGCGACGGGCGAACGGGAAAAAAATGGCGCATTTCGCGCTGTAGCATAGGCGGGCCCATATCTTACAGAAAATAAAATAGGTCCTAAGACCGTAGTGGCTCTGATAGCATGTTAGAAATAGAAGAGGAACCTAGGCTTAGGTGAAACCCTAGCCTAGGTGAGAGTTGAGAGTAACGAGATGTAAGTTGGGCAAAGGTGGGGAAGTTCACTATTCAGCAAGGTACAAACAGGAAACACAACATGCAAAGAAGTGTTAAGTTTTGTTATATACCCTGCTTGCTGTGTGTTCTAGTGTAGCTACAGTGGTGGTGCACCAATGTGCTCACCTTTCTTTGCTATATCTTGTAACCTTGCTGTAGTGAACCGCACCTTCCTGTTTCTCTCGCTCACGCTACCCCAAACCCTAAGGCTACTATTCTAACATGGTAATCAGAGCAGGCCGTTCCTAGGCCTAGTTTTATGCTCGTTATGGCGGCGCCTCGAGTCGCTGCTGATCGACACGGTGGCGAGCTGCGCAATGGCGAGATCCGTCGCTCCGTGCCCGTTTTGTCTTCCCGTTCGCTCCCATTACGCCTTGCTCGTCGCGCTCGTAGTGCCCTGCTCATTGCGCCCTGCCCGACGCGCCGTCGCTCGCCCCGCCCCGCGCACGACCCCGTCGCCCGCGGCCCGGTCGCCTCGCCGCTGGCCACGCACGCTCAGGCGCCAGCGCGAACGTCAGCGCCAGGCGCCGTCGCGGACGCCAACGCCAGCGCCAGCACGGACAGCAGGCACCAGCGCCGACACGTGCGCCAACGCCAGCGCCAGCGCAAGCGCCGGCGGCAGCTCCCCCCCCCCCCCCCCCCCCTCCATTTCACGGCTTCCGTCGTGGGGGGGTGGGGGGGAGGGGGAGATGTGGGGGTGGCGGGTGTGAGCCGCCAGCAGCTCCTTACGCCGCCCCCCCCCTTCCCTTCCGCGGCTTCTGCCATGGAGAGGGGGTGGGGGGGGGGGGGAAAGAAGGGGAGGAGGGTGAGGGGGTGGCGGAAGTAGACAGGTGCTGAGGGTGTGAGGTTAAAAGGGCTGACTGACAGGGGGGTGAGGACTAAGGGGTTCTTAACGGGGGGGGATCGCATTGAGCGTGCGCGCTCATGCCCGCCTAGCCCACCTCCTCTCCTCATCGGGACTTGGGGGTTCTTAACGGGGGGGGATCGCTATGAGCTTTCGCGCTCAAGCCCGCCTAGCCCACCTCCTCTCCCTTCCCTCTCTCACCTCCCCTTTGTAAAAGGAGGTTCGTAAGCGGGTCCGCCGGTCCTGGCCCCCCACCTCCTCTCCTCTCCTCTCCTCTCCTCTCCTCTCCTCTCCTCTCCTCTTCTCTCCTCTCCTCTCCTCCTTCCTAACCTCTCTACCCTCTTCCGCTGCGCCACGTGTACCTGTACTAGTTATCACGGCAAGCAGGTTAAGGGGGTGTGTTAAGTTTTGTTATATACCCTGCTTGCTGTGTGTTCTAGTGTAGCTACAGTGGTGGTGCACCAATGTGCTCACCTTTCTTTGCTATATCTTGTAACCTTGCTGTAGTGAACCGCACCTTCCTGTTTCTCTCGCTCACGCTACCCCAAACCCTAAGGCTACTATTCTAACAAGAAGGTGTACCACCAACAGTTCATTATAATAACTACAGTAACTATCGTAAGCAGGATATAATATAACTTGACAGATGAGGCCTACTTGTATGCACATTTTCATGCGTGACTGAAAAGTTTGTTCAGTTGAGTCACAAGTAATCATAAACCCTTTCCCACCTGTTATTGAAGATTGCCCTTGCTGTACTCAGAACCTTTGTGACAGATCACAGCAGAAGTCATGGAGAGCTAGAGCAGTTTCAGAATGTTTCTACCTAATTTTTCTTACTACCTGCTGGTCGCTAGCCCTTGCTCTTTCCTCTTGCAATTCCTTAATTGGAGGGGTGAGAGATGGTGCAATACGATTGGATGGAAAGGGAGTGAAATCTGGAAGCATGGCAGCATCCCTAAGCTTGCCAGCAGGTAGGGCTTGGATGGCTGCCAGCTTGAGCTTGAGCCTGGCTGACTCGGCCCCTCTCTGCTGGTGGTGCTTCTGCATCATCAACCTCGAGTACTCCTTCGCCATCAGCATCTCCTCCGCCTGAGTAGCCTCATCCAGATTCGGCTGCTTGGCAAAGAAAAGGGTAGGGCGTTATATGGATAGCGATTGAGTGAGGGGCGAGAGAAGTGAGAGACGGCCCGAAGTGGGTGGGTGGAGCGGGAGGCAGCATAAATTCATTAAGGGTTTGTGGGTAGTGGGGGTGGACTGCTGATTGGATCGCTCAGATCCGTGAAGCAGCGGTCGAAGCAACATTCAAAGGAAACGATAACCCTAAGAGCATCGGACGAAGGATGCATCGGGTGCTCGAAGAACAACAACGCTTCAACGACCAGCCAAAGCCACGTTCCTGGTTCCCTCACCCATTTCGTACAGCTGCACGGTTATGCCCTCACTATAACTCTCACCACTTCTATTTGAGCATGGCGAAGCGCCGCCTCTACAATGGAAGCCGCCTTCCCTTGGTCTTCCAAAGCTTTCTTCTTCCCGCCGCTGCTTCCTCCCGCCGACTTCGCTTTCGCCTTGCTCTTCCCTGCACTTTCAGCAGCTGCTGCCGCGGCGGACGCAAATTGGCGCCCGACAGCTTGTTTGATCTGCTGGGATCGCGTAATGACCGCTGATCGGAGCATCGCCACCGCGAAAGCTCCGCAGCACGATACGTATGGGCGAACGACTCGTGATTTTACTGGATCATTGGCTCGCTGACACCTAGGAATGTGGGTGCGCTGTAATCACTCGTACACGCAGTTGCGTTACGGGTGTGAGACGTGAACTGTAGGTGGCTGAGATAAAAAGCAGCAGGTGTATCGAAGTCAGGCAACTGCAGAAATTGAGTCTAGTCTATTGAGGAGGGCACGGTCAGGAAAATGTTTGTTCATGAACACATTAATCGTGCTTTGGGGTGATGTGTCCCCAATCTGCGTGCTCTAGAAAAAGTGTCACGTATTTTGGCCAATAAAAAGCCAGCAACACATTAGGATGACACGGGACAAGGCACTTGATGACATGTCAGTAACATCAGCCAGGCTGGATTGCCCTTCGCACTTGGAAATGAGATAAGGCACCTGCTTTTTTTTTCGTCCCGTACTGTCTGCCCGCGAACAGAAGGGGCCGAATCTGGACTCGCCTGCCTTCGTGGCAAGAAGGTTCGGGAGAACGCTGATATTTCAGCCAACCAGCAGGGACGCCAGCACGTGAGTCGGAATGCTTCCACAAGGGGCAGCTCCCCGCACGTGATCGTTGGATTTCGCCAGGCTGCCCCCTTTGCTTTGTCCGAACCGGCACCGAACCTGACTGAACTTGGGATGTACACGTAGTCGCTCCAAACCACTGGGGAAGCAGGGTTGTGCTGTTCGTCCCCCCTGCCTGGCGGGCCAACGCAGCAGAGCGCAGCTGCAGCATTCGTCTCCCCCCCACGCGTATTTGGCTGCTCGCCCTCTCAGCTAACGCATTCACACATTCCGCCTCCAACGTTCCCTGGTTAGTTTCTCCTAATTTGTCACCTAAAGCCAGCCTGACCAGATGAGTGTGTGAAGGATTTACGGATTGGCCCGTTATTTTTCGTAGAATCTAGTGACGCTCTGGTCGACGCTTCGCTCTACAGCTTTTCTTCTCCTACTAATCGGCATGATTTTCGAGGTTGACGCCTTTTCCTCGCCATCAGCGGCGTCCCCTCCGTCCAGTTCATGTCGCATCGACGACTTGCCTGGCGAGCTTCTCGTCGAAATTCTCAAGGTATATACATGTTGTTTCAGGCGTTTCTGTCAATTATCGTCGTTTTTAATCTCAACCTTCTAACGTCGTTTCTGTTAACGCGTTACAGAATTTGGAGAAGCAAGATACGGGAAGGAGAGCACATTTGAGAGCAGCGTCGCTCGTTAGCCGGCAATGGCTGGCATCCTCCGGCCTGGCTTGCTCGACCCTCTCTCTGAGTGGTCTCAAGGTAATTCATGCCTCCCGCATTGTCGTCACCTCTTCCTTACACCAGGCACTTGTTCGTACGCTTACTCCCGTTGTCATTTTGAATTCCGCAGGCATCCAAGCTCCCGAAGCTCTTGGCGAGGTTCCCGTCGCTCGCGGTGCTGAACCTGAATTTCCTCTTCGACTGCTCCGAGGACTCCCTGGCCAGCATCGGCCGTCTGTGTCCGCGTCTGCTCGAGCTGCACGTGCCCGAGACCTGCAAGGCCGCTGATGGCACCGGACTCGTCGCTCTCGCTCGCGGCTGTCCGAACCTCTCCATTCTTTCCCTGCCGGCCTTCAAGGGCCCCGACCACTCGCTCATGGCGCTGGGCTCGCACCTGCCTCGCCTGCTCAAGCTGCGCCTCCGCTCCGTGCCGCATCTTACGGACGCCGTGGTGGCGCACATTGCGCAGAGCTGCCGGCGTCTGGAGGAGCTCGACCTGTCCTTCACGGACATCACGGACGCCGCGCTCGCCGCCCTCGGCGCGGGGCTGCAGGCGCTGCAGCACCTCGACGTGAAGCACTGCAAGCGCGTCACGGGCGCCGGCGTCGCGCAGGTGGCGGCGGGGTGTCCGCAGCTGCGCCTGTTGCATCTGGGCGTCGTGGACGTCAGCGATGACGGCCTGACGGCGCTGGGCCGTCACAGCCGGCAGCTGGAGGAGCTCTATCTCGACTACGGCGCGGGGGAGACGCACCAGCTCTCGCGCGAGGCCTTCTCGTCGCTCGCCGCGGGCTGCCGCAAGCTGCGCGTGCTGAGCCTGCGCGGCAGCCGCCAGGTGGACAGCGGCGCCGTGGCGGGGCTGGCGCGCGGGTGCCCGTCGCTGGAGGTGCTGGACATGCACGCGTGCGACGCCGTCGCCGACGAGGGATTGTCGCCCGTCATCGCCGGCTGCAAGAAGCTGCGCGAGTTGGTGCTCACGGGCACGGCGGTGGGCGCGGCGGGCGCGCACACGTTCAGAGGCGGGCTGCCGCAGCTGGCGCTGCTGCGGATGAACGGCGAGCTCGTCACGGACGCCGTGCTGCACTCGGTGGCCGCCAACTGCCCCGCTCTCACGGAGATACACCTCAGCAACTGCCACGTCAGCGACGAGGGCATCCAGCGGCTGCTGGCGGGGTGTGCGCGGCTGCGCGCGCTCTCCGTGAAGGCGTGCGCGGACGTCAAGGCCACCGCGTTTGACGGCGTCACCTGCGCGGCGCTCGATACCGTGGCGCTGCCGTCGTGCGGCGTGACCGACGAGGGGCTTCTCGCGCTGGTCGGCGCTTGCCCCGCGCTCGCCTCGCTCTCCCTGCCCGCCTGCCTGAAGCTGACCGCCGCGGGGCTCGCAGCGGCGCTGGCGGAGGCGCGCGCGGTGAAGGAGGCGAGCGTGGCGGGGTGCAAGCAGCTGATGCGCGACGACATCGTGCGCCTCACGCGCTGCTGCCGCCCCGCGCTTAAGTCCCTCCGCGTGTCGCGCCCGCACTGCCCCGACGACGAGTACACGCTGAAGCGCCTGCACGTGGGGTGGCAGCTGCCCAGCTGGGCGCGCACCACCTCCTCTACCAGCCCGCGCCTCTCCGCTGGCTTCGGCGCGCGCGGGCTGTACGGCAGCAGCTCGGGGGGCGCCACGCCACACTCCCTGTAAAGCACAGGTGCAGGCGCTCCCACGAGCCTCCCTGCAGGTACCAACCCGACACATGGACACACTGCGGCGGCGGCAGCAGCAGCAGCAGCAGCAGCAGCAGCAGCAGAGGTGTGTCTGGATGTGCGTGTCGACCCTCCCCTGAGGACCCCTGTGGCCCGTGTGGAGCCCGGGATGCTCTGAAGCCCTGCAGCGCCCTCTGGTGCGCGGCAGGGCAGAGAGACGAGCACTGGGACGAGTCATGAGCCCGGGGCGAAGGGGAGGTGATGGACGCTGCGTGACACTCGTGCTGGGTGGAGGCTGCAAGGCGGCCGTGCCTGGGTGCATCTGCTCAAGTGCAGGCGGGTTTTTTTCTTACCTTGTGCTTCTGGTGCTGAAGACGTGGATAGTCGGTGTTTTGTGTGGTTGTGCATATGTTTGTGAATGGAGTGCTGTGAGGAGGTGGAGGGCGAAGTGCCACAGGCGCCACAGCCCAAAGGGCACGTGGTGCTGGCGCTGTGCGAGCATGCTGCATGCCCCGCACAGATGTAAAGAAGGCCAGTTGTCTCCCATCGTTTCAGCAGCATTTCAGTTCAGTTCTCCTGGTGTAATGGTTTTTACAAAAAGTGCAAAAGCATGTGTTTCCCAAGGCAAGTGGCTTCCTCTTCGATTACATATCACTCCAAAACATTGCACGCTGAACAGAGAAACCTACGCGTGAACAGGAAGCAACTTTGATGGACACATGTTTCCATAAGGCTGTATATGTTGGCAGCAGTGCATCAGAGAGTCATGTCTACAATGGCCCGGCCCAGCACGTTGCCCTTCTCCAGCTTGCAGTAGGCACTGTCCGCATCCTCGAGGCAGTAGCGCTCCGTGACACTGGACACCACGTCCACCCTCCCCGCTGCTGCCAGCGCCACCACCGCTGGCAGGTCCGACCGTGCCTTGGCCCCGTATGACCCTATGATCTTGATCTGCAGGGTGGGGGGAAGGAAAGGGGGGTGGATGGAAGCATGCGGGTGGGAAGGGAAAGTCGCAGGCAGGAGTGAAGTCGGGGGTGCAGCAGCAGAGAAGCATGTGTGGGACTGAATACCATGTGGGGGACTGAATACCATTTTGTGGGACTGAATACCATGTGTGGGACTGAATACCATGTGCGGGACTGAATACCATGTGCGGGACTGAATACCATGTGCGGGACTGAATACCATGTGGGGGACTGAATACCATGTGCGGGACTGAATACCATGTGCGGGACTGAATACCATGTGGGGGACTGAATACCATGTGTGGGACTGAAAACCATGTGTAGGACTGAATACCATGTGTGGGACTGAATTCCATGTGTGGGACTGAATACCATGTGTGGGACTGAATACCATGTGTGGGACTGAATACCATGTGCGGGACTGAATACCATGTGGGGGACTGAATACCATGTGGGACTGAATACCATGTGTGGGACTGAATACCATGTGTGGGACTGAATTCCATGTGTGGGACTGAATACCATGCGTGGGACTGAATACCATGTGCGGGACTGAATACCATGTGGGGGACTGAATACCATGTGTGGGACTGAATACCATGTGTGGGACTGAATACCATGCGTGGGACTGAATACCATGCGTGGGACTGAATACCATGTGCGGGACTGAATACCATGTGGGGGACTGAATACCATGTGTGGGACTGAATACCATGTGTGGGACTGAATTCCATGTGTGGGACTGAATACCATGTGTAGGACTGAATACCATGTGTGGGACTGAATACCATGTGCGGGAGTGAAAGCCATGTGCGGGAGTGAAAGCCATGTGCGGGAGTGAAAGCCATGTGCGGGAGTGAAAGCCATGTGCGGGAGTGAAAGCCATGTGCGGGAGTGAAAGCCATGTGCGGGAGTGAAAGCCATGTGCGGGAGTGAAAGCCATGTGCGGGAGTGAAAGCCATGTGCGGGAGTGAAAGCCATGTGCGGGAGTGAAAGCCATGTGCGGGAGTGAAAGCCATGTGCGGGTGGGTGGGGCATGTGCGGGTGGGTGGGGCATGTGCGGGTGGGTGGGGCATGTGCGGGTGGGTGGGGCATGTGCGGGTGGGTGGGGCATGTGCGGGTGGGTGGGGCATGTGCGGGTGGGTGGGGCATGTGCGGGTGGGTGGGGCATGTGCGGGTGGGTGGGGCATGTGCGGGTGGGTGGGGCATGTGCGGGTGGGTGGGGCATGTGCGGGTGGGTGGGGCATGTGCGGGTGGGTGGGGCATGTGCGGGTGGGTGGGGCATGTGCGGGTGGGTGGGGCATGTGCGGGTGGGTGGGGCATGTGCGGGTGGGTGGGGCATCTGCGGGTGGGTGGGGCATGTGCGGGTGGGTGGGGCATGTGCGGGCGGGTGAAAGCCATGTGCGGGTGGAGGTGAGGACGGACATTGCGGCGCACGAGTCGGGTGATGTCGACAGCAGCGGTGGTGCCGGCAGCAGCAATGCCCACCATCACCGCCCTGCCCCCGTCCCTCACTGCATGCACCGTCTGCCCAAACGTCTCCGCCCGCCCCAACGCCTCCACCGCCACGTCCACCCCCATGCTGCCCGTTATGGCCTGGCAGAGGGAATGGGGGAGATGGGGCACACGTGAAACACACATGAGGTACACAAGGGGCAAGAGAGTGAACCATGGGGGCTGAGGAAACCACATGAGCCGCACCACACACTATACCCCACCCGTGAGACAGCAGCAAGGTGCACCCACCCTGATGGCCTCCACCACGTCCTCTTTGGCAGCATTGACGGTGTGCGTGGCGCCCAGCGCACGGCAGCGCTGCAGCTTGCCCTCCGCCACGTCCACCGCTACGATGCTCGCGGCCCCCATGGCGCGCGCCACCTGCACACAGCTGCCGCCCACGCCACCCGCCCCCACCACCGCCACGGTGTCGCCTGCCCGCACGTCCCCCGCGTGGCGCAGCGCTCCGAAGGCAGTGAAGAGCGCACACCCCATGACGGCCGCCTCGGGCAGCGGCAGCGCGGGGGGGAGTGGCGCCACGGCGGAGGCGGGCGCCACACAGTAGTCCGCCAGCCCGCCCATGCTGTACATCGCCAGGGGGGCCGCTGGGGGGGGGGGGGGGAAGAGGGGAGCGATGGGGGTAAGAGGGGTTGTAGGGAGGAGGAGGGAGGGGGGTTGGGTGGATAGGCGGGGTTGGGTGTGAGCAGGTGTGTTGCAGAATGTGCGAGGAGTGACAACGAGCGCACACAGCTGTGTTTCTGTCAGCGCAATGCTGCTCCCCTACGACCTGGCCTGCTCCCCTACGACCTGGCCTGCTCCCCTACGACCTGGCCTGCTCCCCTACGACCTGGCCTGCTCCCCTACGACCTGGCCTGCTCCCCTACGACCTGGCCTGCTCCCCTACGACCATGGCCTGCTCCCCTACGACCATGGCCTGCTCCCCTACGACCATGGCCTGCTCCCCTACGACCTGGCCTGCTCCCCTACGACCTGGCCTGCTCCCCTACGACCTGGCCTGCTCCCCTACGACCATGGCCTGCTCCCCTACGACCTGGCCTGCTCCCCTACGACCATGGCCTGCTCCCCTACGACCATGGCCTGCTCCCCTACGACCTGGCCTGCTCCCCTACGACCATGACCTGCTCCCCTACGACCTGGCCTGCTCCCCTACGACCATGGCCTGCTCCCCTACGACCTGGCCTGCTCCCCTACGACCATGGCCTGCTCCCCTACGACCATGGCCTGCTCCCCTACGACCTGGCCTGCTCCCCTACGACCATGACCTGCTCCCCTACGACCTGGCCTGCTCCCCTACGACCATGGCCTGCTCCCCTACGACCTGGTCTGCTCCCCTACGACCTGGCCTGCTCCCCTACGACCTGGCCTGCTCCCCTACGACCTGGCCTGCTTCAGCCCTGGCTGACTAGCACCACAAGAGGAGCGTCCCTGGCAGGTAGGCAGGCATGCGGTCACCAGAGGGGTGGGCGGAGAAGAGGCGTGTGTGGCCATCGTAGAGCGTGCCATGCAGGCGGTTGAATGCAAAGAAGGTGGAGCATATGTCCTCCTGCCCCTGCCATGTGCGCACACGGGATGAGAGGCGTGGGGAGGAAGGCCGTGAGGGGAGGATGGAGTGTGGCATGGGTGGGGCGCATGCATGCAGCAGGAATGGCATGGCGTGGCATGGTGTGGCATGGCATGGGTGACTGACATAGGTGCAGAAGAAGCAGGAGCCGCAGGGCATGATGAAGGCCGCCACCACTCGTGACCCCACTGGCAGCCTGCTCGCCCCGTGCGTGCACGTGGTCATGACAGGCACGGGGTTAGGTGGGGGCAGGGAGCAGGGAGCAAGGGGCATAGACGTGTGGCGTGGGGCAGGAATGAGAGGAGGGAGCATGGTAAGCGGCACATGGAGGGCGAGTGCAGCAGGCATCACCGTGGTACAGCAGTGGTACTCGCTCTGGGCACAATAAGAGCAGGCGAGTGCGGGAACCTCAAGTCGCGAGCACAGTCATCCGGCGTGCTTGCTCACTGTGCTGCACCCTCCTTGCACCCTCCCAGGCCATGCCATGCGTTGAGGCGCACCTGGCGATGGTGGCGGCATCAGTGCCAGCGCCATGGTCCACGACCTCCCCGCTGACCTCGTGGCCCAGCACACAGGGCGCGGGGAACGCCACGTGCCCGCGCATCACATGCAGGTCCGTGTGGCACACGCCGCACGCTGCGGGCGACGACGTGGGGGGAAGCGAAAAGGAAAAGGGGAGCGGCAGAATTGTGTTAAGCGGGGGAGTGGGTTTGGGAAAGAGGTAGTGAATGGGGGAAGCGCAATGGGCGGTTGAAGCTCGAACGCCACGACGTCATATCGCCTCCACCCGCCTTCCGCCCCCTCCCCACATGAGCGTGTCGCGCAGGGCGGAAGGGCTCACCGCGCGTCTTGATGAGCACCTCGCCCGCCTGGGGGCGCGGGATGCGCAGCAGCTCCACGCGCAGCGGCGCGCCCACCTCGCGCATCACGGCGGCGCGCATCGTTGACGCTCCGTGCTGCACGGGCAGGGGAACGCTGCTGGCGGCGCTCGTGCTCAACCCCGCGGCGAGGGGCGACAGCGCGGCAGTTGAGAAGGAACGCGAGACATGAGGGGCGGAGCCGGAGGGATGAGGGGCGGAGGCATGAGGGGCGGAAAGCTGAGTGGACTCAACCGTCGAATGAAGCGCGCGGAGAAGCGAAGGGGATGCGACGGGTCCGTCGGTCTGAGCGCCACTAGCGGCACTCTCGGGGCGAGTGGGGGCGAGAGGCCCGTCGCTGCTCGGGGGAAGTATTCCCGGGGGAAGCGCAAAGCGTGCACGCGCATGGCGACTCCGAGAGCTCCGACGAAGGACCGCAGCGGCAGCAGCAAGGCAGGTGGGGGACATTTAGGCGATGTGGCGGGGCAGTGCGTGCGAGGATTCGATGTGTTCGTAGCTGCTCGGAGATTATTGCGAATGCTGTGTCGTGTGCCCGCAGCGCAAATCGCTACGCAAGCGGCGGCAAGGACGGAATGGGGGACCACATGAGTGCCGAGCTGCAGCAATGGCCGCCTCGCCACGTCAGGGGACATGGTGGACAGTGTTGACATCTGATGTGGGTGTCATGACTAGGAGCCACGCTGGAAACATTGATTTGTTAATTACTTAAAGCGACGGTGCACATTTGCCACCCAAAACCCAGAACCCTGGCGAACTGTTACTGCAGATGAAAAGTGTCTGCACGAAATCCTGGTTTTCGCCAGCCAACACTTTCGCGCTGGCAAGCCTGGTTCAAAAAAAAAACTTCTGAACCCAACACTGCCAAAAGTTGCCCGTTGCTTTAAGAGGTGTAGCCTGTACATAATAATGGTAGATTTCTATTGAGAGCAGGTTAAGGTTAAGGTTATATTAAGGTCGTGACCTGTTACAAACATGCATAGAGCAAGCAGGGAATATGGTCAAAGGACCAACTACCTATAAGGAGTACGTTACAACACGTTATTTCCCTACCCCCGAAGGGATATCCCCCAGCCGTCGTGGGAGAGCGCTCTATGATGAGGGCAGCGGCTATGGGGGGCGGAAGGGGTTGCCAAGTAGCCACGAGGCACGAAGGGCAGGATGGATAGAGGGGATGCCTGAGGCGTCAAAACAAATGAAACGGAGGCGTATGGCGATCCTGATGCGGGAGGCAGAACGTTGTTGTTTCTTAGCAGACTGAGCGGACCTTCTCCATAGAAAGATCTTGAAGGCAAGGAGGAACTGAGCGAGGATTAATTGAAGTGCTTCAAACTTGGTGGAAGATGACTCGTGGAACTTTCTTTCACACCGTGCATTCCAGATTCCCTTGGCAGCCGCGCCGACGAGAAGACTCCAGGGAGCGGATTGTCCAACTTTCTCACGGAGAGGAAAAAGGAGAAGCTCATCCGGGGGCGAACAGCCGAGGTGACGTCGAGCAACCGAGCCAAGCGAGGATATAACAGCTGGAGCAATACCACAGGTGAGGAAGATGTGAGAGATGGTCTCAAGTTCTCCAGATGCACAAAGAGAGCAGCGACCCCTGTCATTGGCGAACTAGAACCGCACGCCTAAAGGGAGGGTTCGGGTATAGAGGCGGAAAAGGAGGTCAAGTTGCAGGCTGGGTTGCTCCCGAAGAAAGTAGTGGGTGAGGTTAGGAAAAAAAGGAGGAGAGGATGTGAGTGCGCGTGTCCAACGAAGCTCGTGGTCCAGCTGCTGCTGCGAGTAGAGAAGACGACGGATGGATGCGAGATCTGGGAAGCCGTCGTGAAGAAGCTCCAAGCGCGCGCCTAGCCCTGCACCTGTATGGAACGGCCCTGCCACCCAGCGATCCAGGGTATGCATGGCCGCAACGTTCTTAATGTGAACAATGCCGGAGCCGATGGGGGTCCGATCGATGAGACTGTGTGGAAGGATCCGGAAGAAGGTCACAGAGAGAGTGTGCGGCGGGGTGAAGGAGGAGACCTGCAATGCAAGGGTAGGGTTGGAGTGGAGTTCCTGAGAAAGGATGAGCCAATCCCCAGGCGATGCCGCAGCACTGGTGGGGGCACGGAGCGCTGACGACCAAGAAGGGGGGATAGCCGCAACGAGTTCGCGTAGGACACGACGACCAGATTGAAAACGGGAGGGTGGGAACTTGACAGCGAAGACTTCCGGAGGGATGGGTTCCAAGCCATTGATCGTAGCATTGCAAATGTCGCCAAGGCGGACCTGCTGTGTAAGTAGGAACTTTTCACGGCGGATAAGGCCGAAGGGCTTTCCGTTGGGTTTAAGGATGAAGCGATTGAAGGCTGTGGGTTCGGCAAGCAGGCAGAGAGGTGACATTCGAGGGGGTAGGACAGTGGGTGACATAGACAAAAAGGCGCGGAGTTCTGCGAGAGCACGTTGGGGGATAGACGGGGACAGAACCTTAGGGTGAAGAATTGCTGGGTGGGAAAGGAAAGCATGGGTGCCGAAGGGGAGAGCGACGACATTCCTCAGAGGGGGACACCCCGAATCGTCGTAGCGCGCGTTGGATGGAGAGGGCGCGGATCTGTGTGGAAGGCGCAATGGCACCAAGACCCCCGTCTCGGAGGGAGTTGAAGAGAAGTCGGCGAGGGATAAGGCGAACTGCTAGGCCAGATTCCTTGTAGCGGGAGGAGGATAGGAAATTGCCGACGGTGGTATCGAGGCGTGTAAGGGTGTCAGGCGGCGCAGGCTGGAAGCGGCCGGGGAAGGATAGGGTAGAGTTGAGGAAAACTGACGCAAGGGTTTTGCGGCACGTGGCAGTAGCCCGCAGGGACGCAAGGTACCTGGAGGAGCGTTGGACTCTCGCGAGGGTTGTCGCCCAGGTTGTGGCGCCGGGGTTATCTTTTTCAACGAAGATTCCGAGGATGCGTCAGCCTCATCAGGAGCACGAATGGGGATGGGCCCCGCATTCGTGAGTAGCGACGAGGAGATGTTGAAGGGGATAATGGAGCATTTGTTCCAATTTGGGGATTCCCCAGAAACTAAAGCGAAAGTCAGGAGGTGAGAGACAGCGGAACCGAGTTCATCGTTCGACGAGAGGAAGATGGTCACATCGTCCGCATAGCAGGCCATGAGACGGCGAGATACAGGAGACAAGGGAAAACCTGGAAGGTATAGGGACATATACCGATGGAAAATCTCAATGACACAGACAAAGAGGAGGGGAGCCAGTGGGCAGCCCTGGCGAACACCAGTGTGGACGGGAAAGAGCGGGCCCGCAAGGTTGTTGACGGCAATGCACGTGGAGGTGCCGGAATGCATGAGGCGCACCCAGTGGACAAATGGTGAGGGCAGGCCCAGGTGGGAAAGAGACTGCAGGAGAAAATCTCGGTCAACGAGATCGTATGCTTTACGAAAGTCGACAGTGAGAGCGAGGAGGGGGGTGCGGGAGTACGAAGCCCAATCCATAATATCAAGAGATCGTTGATAGTGTCGCCGATTTTACGACGTTTAATAAAGGCAGTCTGGGATGGGTGAATAATGTGCGGAAGCACGCGTTGAAGGTGATTGGCGAGGCATAAGGCAAGCACCTTGTAGTCGGAGTTCATGAGCGTGATGGGTCGGAGGTTTTCTACGAGTGTAGAGTCGCCCTTCTTGGGAATAAGAACAGTACGACCGGAGAGCATGGACGGAGGTAGCGCGGGGGGGGGGGGGGGGGGGTTGTGAGCCAATCAAAGAGTGGAAGGCTGGGGCAAACCGAGGAGCGAACGATCGAAAGAGTTCACCAGGGAGACCATCCGGGCCAGGAGTTCTTCCTCGAGATAGTTGTCAAAGAGCTTTCCCGATTTCAGAGAGGGAGAAGGGAGAATGCAAGAGACGGGCAAGCGAGTCGGGCAGGGTGGAGCGGGGGATATGTCTCCAGAAGGAGGGGTTAGGGACGACAGGCGAGGAGCCGGAGTATAAGTG
This sequence comes from Closterium sp. Yama58-4, assembly GCA_947470075.1. NCBI lineage: Eukaryota > Viridiplantae > Streptophyta > Zygnematophyceae > Desmidiales > Closteriaceae > Closterium > Closterium sp. Yama58-4. The sequence goes on along the minus strand of CANIUD010000759.1, from coordinate 20,721 downwards.
TTGAAAGTAGCTGGTGCATTCCGCGGACATTGACGGGAGGTGGGAGGAGATTTCACCAGTCGACAGAGTAAGAGACGAGATGAGCGAGGCTTTGATGCGAGCATTGAGGCCAGCAAGTAGCGAAGAGAGGCCCATTTCGCGATGGCCGTCGACCTTGAGCTTGGTTTTGAGGGCTAGCTCTACGGTTTTGGAAGCTTCATATTTCATGAGTTGTAGTCGAGCTTTGCTGAGGAGGGCGTTTTCTTCCATGTTCAGTGCGGAACAGGCAGCTTGGGTTTGGAGGCAACCAATAAGGTGGCGTAAGTGGTCCATGGTTCCTGAGACACGACGCCGCTCCTGGTTAGAGAAGCATTTGAGACGGAGGGAGAGCTGCTGTTTCCAGTGGTCCCAGTCATTTGGAGTCGGCAGGGGGGGGAGGCGAAGGAGCTGCGTATCTAGGATGTGGGTTATGTGTGGGCGGCGCAGCAAGGAGGCACTGAGCCTCCACGGCCGGGGGGCCATGATGGGGTTGTCAAAACTAAGAGAGCAAAATGGGGCGAATAGGTGGTCCGAGATGAGGTTAGGGGTGAGGAGGTAGTGTGCTGCACGGAGGCGGGAGAGGAAGGTGGTGGACACGTAGATGCGGTCCAGACGAGCGGCCGGAGGGGGGGGAGGCGGAAGTACAGTGAGTCGCTGCCGGCCAATATAGGAGAAGAGGGTGGAGGCGAGGTGGAGGGCGCGGAACGAGTCAAGGAGGGACTGGGAGGACAGGAGGTTCGAGAATGAGGCGGCTTCACTCTGCTCATGACCGTGCAGAGTGCGGTTGCGGTCCTCGAGGAGGACGACCGAGTTGAAGTCGCAAGCAAGAACTGTGCATGCAGCGGCAGAGGGGGCTTCGAGAGCCGGGGTGAGGATGCTTCGCCACCAGACGCGGCGGGTCGTAGCATGCGGAGGGGCATATATGGCGATTAATCGGATTTGTTCATGCAGGAAGTTGATGCCGACAGAAAGGAGTTGACCATCTATAGATGGGGAGGAAGACGAGAAGGATGCAGGAAGTTGATGTCGACAGAAAGGAGTCGACCATCTATAGATGGGGAGGAAGACGAGAAGGAGACAGCCTTGTTAAAAGAGAGGACAGAGATTCCACCGGGGGGGGGACGAGACCTCAAGGCATTACCGGGAGGGTAGGTAGCAATCGCATGGGCAGAAGCATGTGGCCGGAAGCGTAGGGACAGTTTTGAGAGGTTAAGGATGAGACGTGTGTCGATCAAGACAAGGATGTCAGGTTTGTTGCCTTGAGTTGAGATCCAATTCTTAAGCGCATTCATTTTATAGGGTGCGTTGAGACCATTGACATTGAGGCATAATATTTTCAGCTGAGCAATCATGGTAACGGAAATGGAGCCCGACATGCACCAAGGTACACGCATCCACGGGCCATACGACACGATAGGGAGAAAATATTTGTGCATGTAAAAAAGCTCAATGAATGAGGCAGGAAGGAATGCAACCACTGTACGCATGTGTTCAGAGCGAGCGGATCATTAAAACGAGTATGGGCAAGGCGGCACACGTGATTGAATGTTCCTAGCACATATATTAGATTATCGTGAAAGTACATGGCAGGTACATTCCAATGGCATAAATGGAAAACAGTAGGAGGTGAACCAAGATCACATAAGCAGGGTGGAATCACTGGGAGAGAAATGCCGCAATCTGGGGGGTAGCCAGGAAGGTAAGGGCCCTCTAGTTGCTGTACTTTTCCTTCGTAGCAGGGCCCTTGGCAGCAGCGCGCACGTTGGAGGCATGAGCCTCGGAGGCCATGTGCTCCATGGCTGAGTCGAGGGCAGGGCCACAGGCGAAGTTGCAGAGGACACAGGTCCAGGGCTCGACTTCGGTGTCGAGCCCAATGTAGAGGAGGCCGGGGTCCTTGCGGAAAGCATCGGGAGCAGGACGTGCCCCGAGAATTTGGCCTGAGGGAAGGGGTGAGAGGAGCGAAAAGAGAAGGGAGCAAGCAAAGTGAGAGAAAAAATGGGAGACGAGTGCAAGGGAGAGGGGAAAGTGACGCAGAATTCTTCCACACTAGCGAGGCATGGCGCCAGATGGGGGGAAATGCAGCGGAAGGGAAGGGCAGGTGGGGACGTGTAGGGGGGCGGGCCAGGGGGCCGGGAGCATAGAACCTGGTTGATGCAATCACGAGGAGAGACGGCCTACAAGTGTCAAGGGGTGAGTAGACTAGAGAGACGGGGGAGGAGAGGGGGGGGGATTGGTTCGAGAGCAGAACGGGAGCATGCCACAGCGAAATTGAGCAGAGGGATGACAGCGCAAGGCAGAGGGACCAGGAGAGGGGTACAATTGCAAAGTTGGACGAAGAGGGGCGCGTGAGAAAAGGGCGGCAGCGGGCGAAAAGCGTTATTGGGGGGTTGTGAGCGAGGGGGAAAGGGGGGGTGAACGTACCATTAGTCTACTGCAACTGGGCAACAGAAATCTGAATCTTGTTGTTCAGGCGCTGCTTGCTCTTGAAGGCGAAGGTCTCGTGGTCAGAGCCACGATGGTTGTTCCCACAGTGAGCACACACGTGGGTGGAGATGTTGAGGAGGGCAGGGGGGGAGTCATCCGCAAACGGGATGACAGCAGGGATGCGAGAGAAGGTCGGGTCATCCGGGGGGGGGGGGGGGGAGAGGGATGCCGGTGAAAACAGGGAGGAAAACCTCCTCGTACGGGTCGGTGGTGCGATGGAAGAACTGCAGGTCCGCAAGCCACGCAGGCTCAGCCGGATCCGCGCCTTGTAGCAGAAACTCGCGGACATCCTCCGGGGTATACCCAGGGCGGATGTTGCGGAGCGACAGTGTGGCGGCGCCCCCGGCCTTGGCAGCCGTGAAGCCAGGGTTACGGTCTTCGAAGACCTTAAGAAGCACGGAGCGGGAGGCATTAAGGGGGATGGAACGGGGGAAGAGGCGCTTAAAGTCCTCAGCCTCTTCCTCCGTAGGCCACGAAAAGCAGAGCCGAGCATAGGAACGGCGCGGAACCCGGAGCGCCTCGCCGGTGGCGACTTCAAACTCCGGAACGGAGCCACGGCGGAAGAAGTGCGGCTTCAGCATGGCGGTGATGCGGGCGATGAGATCTGCGCGAATAGCGTCCGCGCCGGTTTCGGGCATAAGGAGCGAGACCACAGCGAGGCGGCGGCGGGGCATGACTGGGCCGGGCCTCGGGCGGCGAAGGATGCGGGTGGCCGCGGGGCCGGTAGCGTGGGCTGCCAGCTCCAAGAGCGGCGCCAAGACGGGAGGGGGGGGAGGCGGTCCTGCGCAAGGCAGAGGGCGGAGCAGGAGCAGCAGTTGCAAGGGGAGGGGCGCCAGAGGGGGCGCCCGAGGTATTGACGGGCCGGGGGGCAGCCATAGCCGCCATAACACTGCTGGCCGGCGCCGGAGGGCCTTCGACGCAGACCTTCTTGGCCGCAGGGGGCTCGTCGGCTGCGTGGGGGGGAGCGAGCGGGATGGCAGGGAGCTCATCAAAATGGAGCTCCTCTCCGTCGAGCTGGAGCTCCTCGTCGACAAGAGCCATCTCGTCGTCCGGGTGTGCGTCTGGGCGGCCATAAGGGAAGGCTGAAGGGAGACGAGAGCGAAGTGGGGCAGATGATGAGAACATACAGGGAAACATGCGCTTTTATCTTCCCAGATCTGGAGAGGGGCGTCTCGGCACATCAGAGGACATACGGGGCGGGATGGATGGGCAGAGGGGAGGAGGGCCGAGGGGAGCAGAGGGCGGTGCGGATCTGGCCTGAAAGGATGGAAGAGTGGGAGGGAAGAACGGGGGGGGGGGTGAGGGGAAACTCCAGGCGGTTCGGATCTGGGCTTAAACGCCTGGAGAAAGGGAGGGAAAGGCGGGGAAGAGCGAGGAGGGACGCTTGGCGGTGCGGATCTGGGCTGAAAAGTCCTAAAGGAGGGTGGGAAGAGCGGGGAAAACCGAGGGGTGACTTTTGGCGGTTCGGATTTGAGCCGAAGCGCCTGAAATGTGGGATGGAAAAGCGGGGAAGAGTGAAGAAAGAAAAGGCGATGCGGATCTGGGCTGAGAACTCCGAAAAAAAGGACCAGGAGCAGTTTCAGTTTAGGACCAGAACCCTAAACCCTAAACCCCGCGGCCCGAGTCCACGAGGTAGAAGTTTCTCGAAAATGAGGCGAAATGGGTGGCAGAGGGAATAGATGTTGGTCGAGAAGGGGAGCGACGAGGGCAACGGAGGAGATGGGTCTTACGAAAGGGGGAACGCCTGCGCAGCACCAACATCCACGGCGTCAGGGAGGCAGAGTAATCAGAGCGAGGTAAGAGCTGAAGGCTCGGTGGGTGGCGGGTGGATCCACGACCAGCCATCACAGCGAAGGGAAGAGATAGCATCGGGTTCCGGATGGCCTGGAAACCAGAAGAAGGAGTGGTGACGTGGAGCAATTGAGGGAAACAATCGTGCGGCAAGTGGTAGCAGAGGCGTGGAGAAACCCAGACGCGAGGGCAACCAGCAAATTGGCAGGGAGCACGAAACGGAAGGGAAGCGGGGCGAGGGATAAGCTGACGTGTAGGAGAGTCGGAGGCGCGGGAATCGAAGGGTCGAGAAGGGAGCGGAGCCAAAAATCGGGCAGGGCGTCGCAAGGGGAAAAAACGTGGGCGTGTCAGAATCTAGCAGCAGGAATGGATGAACTAGCAACATGCAGGAGTACAAGTAGTAAACCCTAATTGGGCTGTACCCCATATGGGCTACCCCACTACAGCCTAGACAATATGCAGCATATATGTTTGACACACCCCCATAGGCAAAGTGGGGGAGAACAAGGGGTCAAACGACCAGTCAAGAGAAGCAAAGCAAGCTCAGGGTGGATCTCAACGTCACCACACATTCTGAGCACAAGCAAAGGGCCACAAGGCCAGTCCACATGCAGAGATATATATGCAACAATAACAGTACAGTGATGACTACCTAGCAAGAGCAGGCATGCATGTATATATATAGATCACAGTACAAGCAGAGACTACAGCAAGTGTGGAAACGTAGGCACAAGGCCTAACAGGGTACAAAAGCGCTGATGATCACCAGACGGAAGTGCCTTGGTGAATATATCAGCAGTGTTGGCCCGAGTGGCCACGTGACGAAGACGAAGCTGGCCTCGCTGCTGCAACTCTCGAGCCAGGAAGTAACGCAGAGCAATGTGCTTCGTTCTGTGCTCCAGTCTGTGCTCCTCACACAAGGCAATGGCGGCCTTGTTGTCGACGTACAGCACTGGAGGAGAACGAGGCTGCTCTCCCAAGTCAGTCAGCAGGTAGGTGAGCCAGCGTAACTCCTGTGCAGCCATGGCTGTGGCGTAGATCTCAGCCTCACAACTGGAGCTGAGAACTGAAGACGAGCGTGTAGAACGCCACGAAACTGAACCAGAGCCAAGGCTGAAGGTGTAACCCTGTGACGACCGCTGAGTAGCCTGGTCGTCAACCCAAGAAGCGTCTGAGTGCCCAGTGAGGACAACTGGGCTCGTCCCTCCAAGCACTAGCCCCATGCCTGATGTGCTGCACAAGTAGCGCAGTACCCTCTTAGCAGCAGCCATGTGCTCAGGTCGGTGCCGACCAGGAGCCACGTAGCGAGCCAGAAGACCAAGAGGGTACGCGAGGTCAGGTCGAGTGCAAGTCATCAGGTACATGAGGCAGCCGACTAGCTCTGGGTAAGGACCACTCGGCTCTACGGACTCGTCCGAAGGTGGAGCTGAGAGCGTGTGACCTGTAGCCAGAGGAGTGGCCTGTGCTGAAGACCAGGTGAAGCCGAAGCGCTGAAGGACCTGCTGCACCATGTGTAACTGAGTCAAGGTGATGGTGCGGCGTGCTCTGTCCCGGGTGATCTGCAAGCCAAGGTAGCTGCGCAGCTCACCCAAGTCTGTGCACGTGTGTCTCTTCTACAGCTCCGACTTCACGTGGGCGAGAGCCTCAGTGTCAGCAGTGGCAAAAACCAAGTCGTCGACGTACACGAGGATGTAGAATGGCGGCAGTGAAGTGTCGGTGCGCAGAAACAGCGACGGGTCAGCAGTAGAAGGCGCGAACCCAAGAGCCGCAAGTGTAGTCCTCAGTGTGTCGTGCCACTCATGTGACGCCTGGCGGAGACCGTAGACCGGCCGCCGGAGGCTCCACTGGGTGCCAGGAGGGAACGACCCAGTGAAGCCCGGGGGGCGGCGCAGCCAGATCTCCTCGTGCAGGCTGCCCTGCAAGAAAGCTGTGCTGAAATCAAGAGAGTGAAGCTCGTAGTCACGGTGAGCAGCAACATGCAGCAGCACCCGAAGAGTGGTCATCTTCGGGGTGGGGGAGAAGGTCTGGAAGAAGTCAACTCTCTCTCGCTGACTGAAGCCTCGAGCCACGTAACGCGCCTTGAAGACAGGCGGAGAACCCGGCGGCCGCTTCACCCTGAAAATCCACATGCCACTGACGATGTTCGCCCCAGGTGGGGGAACCTCGTCAACGTAGGTGCCTGTGGACTTCCAGGAAGCCATCTCTGCGTCCATGGCTGCCTGCCACTGAGAGGAGTAGGGACCCTCTATCGCCTCTGCGTAAGAGCGCGGAGTCGGGATGTCTGGTGCATCCGGGTCTCCCTCAGGGGCAAGTAGCGAGGACACAAGATGAGGTAAAGCAGCAGCAAGACACTGGAACTCCTCCTGCCTGTCCTCAAGGACGTCCGTGCTAAGAGCACACGCACCCCCGACGGACGGAGGACAGACAGACTCAGACTCAGCAACAAGACTGGCGGCGTAGTCTAGACGACAGGCAGCAGCAAAGTCAACAAGCTCAGCGACCAAGGCAGACGCAGCAGTAGACTCAAACGACGGGTCAGTGACAACAGTGGCCAGGAGACGCGTGACAGTAGGGTGCTCAGTACGAAACCGGTCAGACTCAGGGTCCGGAACGGCAGGCAGAGAGGACGCAGGGGGAGACGGCAGAGGAACAGGCTGCGGAGCAGAGGAAGGACGACGGACAACAAGGTGTGCGCTGGGGACAGCCGGCTGACGCGCACGAGCGACACGACGAACGGTACGACCAGAACGAACAGGCGAGACAGGACGCGACGCAGGCTCACGACGCGTAGCAGGACTGCCTGTCTGCTCAGTGTAAGGAGAGGGAGCAGGTAGCGGTGAGCCAGTCTGTAACGGAAGACCAGTAGACGACGGGAGAGTAACAACCTGACGAAGAGCAGAGTCAGGCGGCGGCAGAGACGACGGAGACGGCGGAGCGAAGAACAGTCGTGTCGGCGCAGCTGCACCAGTACCGGCAGCTCCAGCAGCTCCAGTGCCTCCAGCAGCTCCAGTACCTCCAGCAGCTCCCGTACCTCCAGCAGCTCCAGAAGCTCCAGTCCCAGAGTCGACACCCCCAGTCCCAGGGTCTCCAACCTCTGTGTCTCCAGCAGCAGCACCCCCAGACCCAGCACCTCCAGTCCGAGGGTCTCCAGCCTCAGTGTCTCCAGCAGCAGCACCCCCAGAACCAGCACCTCCAGTCCCAGGGTCTCCAGCCTCAGTGTCTCCAGCACGAGCACCTCCAGATTCAGCGACTCCAGCACCTCCAGTAGACAAAGGACCAGCACCACTCCTAGCTCCAGCAGCGCGACGCTGACGGCGACCGTGCCGATCCTGCAGCTGCTGTGGTGTGAGAGGCACACGTGGACGAAGGCGGCTACTCCAAGGAGACCGCGCAACAGCAGACTCAGAACCCTCAGCGCCCGCACCCCCAACGGCTCCAGAACCTCCGGTGTCAGTACCCTCAGCACCAGTACCTCCAGCGGCTCCAGAACCTCCAGCACGAGCACCCTCAGCAGCTCCAGAACCTCCAGCTCCAGCGCCACCAGTACTAGGCCCTCCAGCAGCTCCCGAACCTCCAGCGCCAGCACCCTCAGTAGCTCCAGAACCTCCAGCGTCAGTACCGCCAAGCTCAGCACCCCCAGACCCCTCACACTCAGGCTCAGCACCACCAGGCTCCACACCCTCAAGCTCCGCACCCTCAGGCTCAGCACCCCCAGGCTTAGCACCCCCAGGCTCCGCACCCCCAGGCTCAGCACCCCTAGAAGTAGCACCCCGAGAAGGACCACCCTCAGTAGGACCTGAGTCACCAGTGACCTCAACCGGCGCAGTCAAGGGAGGAGGGTCTACCTGAGAAACACCTGAAGGAGCAGGACCAGGAGTGGGGAGGGGGTCTACCTGGGGAGCACCTGGAGCGAGGAAGAGCGGCGGGGGGGGGGAGCGGGGCAGTGCGGTAGGGGAAGAGACGGTAAAAGGGAACCGACTCGTCGAACGTGACGTCCTGAGATGCAAAGACACGGCGCGAGGTGGGATGGTAAAACTGCCAACCAGGCGCGTCAGGGACAAAGCCAAGGAAGACACAGGGAACAGCGCGGGCGGAGAGCTTGTCCGCGGTGGTATCGCGGACAAAGGCACGAGCACCCCAGACCCGGAAACGCGACGCATCACCAACCTTCCCCGTCCACAGCAGTGTGGGCGAGGTCTCCAGCAAGGAGACACGGGGCCAGAGGTTGAGCTGATGCGCGGCGTACCGGACCGCAAACGGCCACAGGAAATGGGGGGCAGCCGCATGGATCATGGAGGTACGAGCGACCTCCATGACTAAGCCAATGCGACGCTCAGCAACCCCATTCTGCTGTGGAGAGGCCGGAAGCGTGAACGACTGGGTGATGCCGTGCTCCGCACAGTAGGCTGCCAAGAGGTCAGAGGAGAACTCACCACCTCTGTCAGAGTGCAGACGCAGGACAGGAAAGTCCCGCCGGAACCGCTCGCGGAGCTGGAGACGAACAGCGCGGATCCAAGGGATCAAAACATCAGGGACGTCCCCCTTGCTCTGCAAGGGGAAGACCGTGGTGTAACGCGTGTAGTCGTCGACAACCAGCAGGAAGTACCGCTCGTGGCCCTGTCCCTGGACGCGGGCTGGGCCCCACATGTCCAGGTGGAGCGTCTGCAGTGGAGCCTCTGTGGGAGGAAACGAGGAGGAGTGAGGAGCGGCGCGTTGGCGCAGTACCAGAGAGAGCAGACTCACCAGCACCTGAAGCCACGGCCTCACCAGTACCTAGAGCAGTAGACGTACTAGCACCGAGAGCAGCAGCCTCACCAGCACCTAGAGCAGGAGACGCACTAGCACCTAGAGCAGCAGCCTCACCAGGGTCAGGCGGTACGCACAGATAACAGGCACGATCAGCACTAGTAGGCAATGCATACATGGCAGTGAGAATAGCATCATAGTCAAGCGCAAAGATATCTACCCTCTGTCCATGCAGCTCCAGCCAGGTGGGGAGCTCAGCCTCGTCGCCAAACACTGTGCGCCAGTCGTCGCTCAGACGGGCGAAGCAGCGGGACTGTGTGTGACCAAGCGTCCCACAAGGCTGACCAGTCCTAGCACCTGTGCGAATGACGTACGGGCAGCGAACTGTACGCGTAGACCTGCTACACTGAGCGTACCACTCCTGGAGCTGCCGGGGCGTAAGTGTCTCACGTGGACGCCCCTGCAGCCGCAGCTGGCCACCGCCAGACGCTCCCAACTGACCAGCTCCAGGGCGACAGCTACGACGGCTACTGCGACAACCCCAGCTAGTATACCACTCACTAAGCTGCTGGGGCGTCAGAGGCTCGCGTGAACGTCGCTGGAGCTGCATCTGGCCACCTGCCAGTAGCAGTAGCAGCAGCAGTAGCGCGGGCAAGGCAGGCGCGGCAGGCAGGCAGGCAAGCAGGCAGGCAGGCAGGCCGGCAGGCAGGCAGGCAGCCAGGCAGGCAGGCAGGCAGGCAGACAGGCAGGCAGGCAGGCAGGCAAGCAGACAGACAGGCAGGCCGGCAGGCAGGCAGGCAGGCAGGCAGGCAGGCAGGCAGGCAGTCGCGCAGGCAGGCAGGCAGGCGCTCACCAAAGGCTGGAAGAGCAGGCGCTCACCGGGCGAGCAGGGCCGGCGCTCGACGGGCGGCGGCCGAGTAGGCGCACGACAGCGGCGGCGTCGGGGCCGCAAAACCGGCTGCAGAGCAGGGCCGAAGCAGCTGCAGGGCGGGGCCGCTTCAGCGGCAGTAGCAGGGTGGGGCCGCGTCAGCGGCAGGTCGGGGCCGTGGCAGCTGCAGGGCGGGGCCGCATCAGCGGCAGGTCGGGGCCGTGGTAGCTGCAGGGCGGGTCCGCATCAGCGGCAGGTCGTGGCCGAGGCAGAGGGCCGCGCGCGGCTCGGCGCGGGCTGCGCTGACAGCGCGCTGAGCTGCTGCAGGCCGCGCGCGGCCGCGCTAGGCAGTAGCGGGCCGCGCGCGGCTCGGCGCGGGCTGTTGCGGGCCGTGCGCGGGCCGCGCGAGGGTAGTAGCAGGCCGCGCGCGGCTCGGCGCGGGCTGCTGCGGGCCGCGCGCGGGCCTCGCGAGGCCGTAGCAGGCCGCGCGCGGCTCGACGCGGGCTGCGTGGGCTCGGCGCGGGCTGCGCGCGGCAGCTGCGGGCTGCGCGCGGCTGCAGCGGGCTGCGCGCGGCTCGGTGCGGGCTGCGCGCGGCTGCAGCGGGCTGTGCGCGGCTCGGCGCGGGCTGCGTGGGCTCTGTGCGGGCTGCGCGCGGCTGCAGCGGGCTGCGCGCGGCTCGGCGCGGGCTGCGCGGGCTCTGTGCGGGCTGCGCGCGGCTGCAGCGGGCTGCGCGGGCCTTACGGGCCTCTAGGGGCGGCGCGTGGGCCTTACGGGCCTCTAGGGGCAGCGCGCTGGCCTAGGGCAGCAGGAGGCAGCGCTAGGGCTGCTGGACGGCGCACATAGTGCAGCACGTCACAAGGCAAGGCAAGGCAGGCAGGTACGTGGGGTAGCGCGGTAACCGCAGCGGTAGGTGGGCCCGAAAAAAAAACGGTCCTACGGACCTTAGTGCTCTGATACCATGTCAGAATCTAGCAGCAGGAATGGATGAACTAGCAACATGCAGGAGTACAAGTAGTAAACCCTAATTGGGCTGTACCCCATATGGGCTACCCCACTACAGCCTAGACAATATGCAGCATATATGTTTGACAGGGCGAGCAGCAGGGCAGAGGAGCGCGGACGTCCTCAGGGTGTGGAAGGCAGATCGATGCGAAATGTGACCTGAAAGGAGCGGGAAGTAGGGAAGCCACCAGAAACGCCAACCAAACGACCAAAGGAAAAAAGCGGGAAACGAACTTACATTGGGACGACGACGGGAGCCAGCTGGATTTAGCGTTGGCTTGACATGTGCAGGCCCGGGTGACTTGGGAAGTTGACGTTGTGTGTTCCCGGAGGGTTTGGCGAAGCTGGGTTGGGGAGTGCTTAGTCAGATCCAGATCCAGATCTGGTTTGTTTGCCATCGGCGATGGCAAGAGAAGGTGGGAGATCTTCGACGGGGAGAAGGCAGCACAGGTTTGGATCGCGAAGGTGGACGCACCGAGTAGAAAATCTCTATTGAGAGCAGGGCTGATTTTATCAGACTGTTTTAGTCTCATTGTCTGAAATCTCAGACTCTTTTTTTCGCCTTTCCTGAAATTTCAGTATTCCTGTATTTTGAACTCTGAAGGCCTCAGACCTGTTAGTTTTTCAACTCTGAAAAAATCAGGGTACTTCATTGTGCGATACTGAGACTCGAGACTACAGGGAGTATGGCCCTTGAAATTGCCGAATTTCAGTCCTCCCCCCTCCCCCTCTCTCGAATTACATTCAATTCCCCCCCTGCCCCCCTCCCCCCTCCCCCTTCCCCCGCCCCCTCTTACTCCTGCTTCTCGCCAACTCCGCAACGTTTTCCCTAGGCCAAACTCGCTTGACAGATATTCGCTATTAACCAACTCGAATGCGGTTTCTCAAACTTAATACTTTTCAGACTATTGTTTTTTTCAAACCTGACATTTCAGAGTACTCAGACCTTGGGAAATGACCCTCAGACTAAACGATTTTTTTTTTTCTCCACTGCCTCAGAGTGGCTTTTTTTGAAACGTCAGCCCTGATTGAGAGAGAACTACATGCTAATGTTTATCGGGAGAACGTTTTGATATAGTTTTCCAGCAAGATTTGAATCCAAAAAGTTGATGAATGTTGGAGGGGGCAATATATAGACGCTGCCAGTAACATTCGGTATTTTTTTTCAAGTTAATTACTCATATATCCTGAAAATCCAACGGGATCAACCTCGTCAATTGTTCAATTTTAACAATTTATGTGATTGTGCTGCAATATTTTTCCCTGTTTGACATTTATTCATATCATACCAAGTCCAGTGATAAGTGTAATCAGAAGTTAATTTCTCCTGGCTTGTGCGCCGCCACTAGTGACAAATTGGTTACAAGTTGAGTGAAGTCGACGACTTCGCTTGGTATCGCCCTTATCCAATTCCCACGTCACAAGCCAATAGAATGGGCAAATTTCGATCCATTGCGATTCACGCCTCCACGTGGCAGGGCTCCCACACAAGCTGTTGCAAGGCAGGCGCCTTGCATTGCAACCAACAAAGACTAGCTGGGATGCAGATCTGGAGTTTAGCACCGCAGCCACCGCACTGAATCTTTGCTCCCCACAACCCGTCACCATGGCTTGCGTCGCTGCTTGCTCCCTTGCTGCCCCCGCCGCTGGCCTCGCGGGCTCCTCCCTCGCTGCCCGCAAGACCGCCCGCGTCCAGCTCAAGTCAGGTAGGTTTTTACGATTGGTTCCACAGTGTTCCTTCAATGAGAACCTTGACGATGACTGACGGCTCGTGTCGTGTTGCAGCATTCGTTGGGCAGCGCGCCGTGGTGCAGGCTCCTCGCGCCGAGGCTCGCGTCACCTGGTATGTGAAACATCCGTACCAGTGGTTTCGTTTCCTAACAATGTTCCAGCTCCGGCCATAATTGACAAATTGTTCTGCTTCATGTCTTTTGCACTGTGACAGCTTCGTGCGCGACTGGCTCCGCACCGACCTGTCGGTGATCGGCTTCGGCTTCGTCGGGTGGCTCGCTCCTTCCAGCATCCCCGCCATCAACGGCAAGTCCCTCACCGGCCTCTTCTTTGAGAGCATTGGCCCCGAGCTGGCTCACTGGCCCACTGGCCCCAGCATCGACTCCCCCATCTGGTAAGCCCTTAATATTTGCCCCCCCTTCCGCGTTTTACCGTTATATTTTGCGGCTGTCTAATTTGTCGGTTGTTGCCAATCTCAGGCTGTGGATGATCTTGTGGCACTTCGGTCTGTTCGCCTGCCTCTGGTGGGGCCAGATCGGCTTCAAGGCCCGTGCTGATGGACTGGACAAGATGTAAATTGCTTCTCCAATTGTGTTACGTGAATGTACAGCATTAATATGAAACGATACCTTCATGCCAATCGCACACTGCTCCATTTGAACGTATACCAGTGACTCCAAGCAAGACGCTAAATTTCAATTGACAAAAGCTAATTTTGACTTGCAAATTTCGAGGACTCGGGTTCGAAATATATTATATTAATTATTACAAAAGTAAAGTACATCAAAACCGTGGCAGGTTCTGGTGCTACAGTAAAAACCATTCCTAGGAATGTTTTACAACCTGGAATGCAGAAACCAGAGCTCCAAACTAAGGGCGTGCTACTCAGGGTCCGTGTGCCCCTGTGTCAGAGGTCCACTGGTGATCCCCGATTGATCCTAAGGAAGGGTTACAGGCATGTCGGCCTGGGGGGTTATGGGCGCACTCACCCGCTACACAAACAAGCCTTTTTATCCCAGTGGTTAGTGGCTGGGATTCTGACATGGTATCAGAGCGAAGGTCTCGGGTTCGAATCCCGGTGTGTGCACCTCGGGCATCCCAGTGCGGGGGGGTGTCAGAGGTCCACTGGTGATCCTCGATTGATCCTAAAGAAGGGTTACAGGCATGTTGGCCTGGGGGGTTATGGGTGCACTCACCCGCTATACAAACAAGCCCTTTTATCCCAGTGGTTAGTGGCTGGGATTCTGACACCCTGGTCTGCTGAGTCAGGGCTAGTCCGACGGATCAGGCCCGAACCATGTCCCACACGAATCTTGAGGACTGATCTGACGGGCCAAATCAATCCCTGAAATTTTGCCTTGCGGACCAGCAAATTGACTCGGACCGAAGCGAACCAAGATAGTGTTACTTGGTAACCTGTTTCTGTACTTTCTGGTCCGCGAGCTAGCTCACAGCTCGTCTGTCATGGTCTACGGGCTGGGCCGCCTGAGTAGCACGCTCTAAGTTTTGCTTCCACAAACATCATCGGTCATGAAAGGAATGAAGGGAGTGCGCGCATCATCGGTCATCGGCGCTTGCGACAAGAGCGCCCGCTGCATTTCCTGCACATGTGCGGATCTTTCCGCGTTTTGGGGCTGGAAGCGCTCGTTCCGAGCGTTTTTCTTCCGCCGGGTCATGTGGTTGCGCTTGTCTGTACTTATTACCAAGTCAGCAAGGGTGTGGGAGGGTTGCAAGCATTATCGGTCATCGGCACTCAAGAATGAAGAGCGTCCGATGCACTCCCTGCATACGTGCGGACCCTTCCTCATTTTGGAGATGGGAGCGCTCGTTACGGGAGATTTTCTTCTGCCTGATTATGAGGCTGCGCTTGCCTGGGCCTATTGTTAAGCCAGCAAGGGCGTGGGAGGGTTGGGAGCATCATCGGTCAATAGCGCTTGCGAATGAAGAGCGCCCGCTGCACTTCTTGCACATATGCGGATTTCTTCCGAGTTTCCGGGGTGGAAGGGCTCGTTTCGAGCGTTTATATTCCGTCCGGCCACGTTGTTGCGCTTGTTTGCGAACATCATCGGTCATTTGCGCTCGCGGATGAAGAGCGCCCACTACACTTCCTACACATGTGCGAATCCTTCCGCATTTTGGGGGGTTGAAGCGCTCGTTCCGAGCGTTTTTATCTAGCCGAGTCATGTGGCTGCGCTTGTCTCGTCCTATTACCAAGCTAGCAATGGCGTGGGAGGGTTGCGAGCATCATCGGTCATCGGCGCTTGCGAATGAAGAGCGCCCGCTGCACTTCCTACACATGTGCGCATCCTTCCATGTTTTTGGGCTACAAACGGCCCTTTCGAGCGTTTTTCTTCCGCCGGGTCATGTGGCTGCGCTTGTCTAGGCCTATTGCCAAGCCAGCAAGGGCCTAAGAGGGTGGAAGGATCCGCATTCGTGCAGGAAGTGCAGCAGGCGCTCTTCATTCGCGAGCGCCGATGATTGATGATACTCTCAACCTTCCCACACCCTTGCTGGCTTCGCAATAGGACCTGGCAACTGTAGCCACGTGACGCGATGGAAGAAAAACGCTTGGAACGAGCGCTTCCACCCCCAAAACGCGGATGGGTCCGCACATGTGCAGTAAGTACAACGGGCGCTCTTCATTCGCGAGCGCCGATGATCGATGATGCTCGCAACCCTCCCACGCCCTTGCTGGCTTGGAAATAGGCCAAAAAAACGCAACCACGTGACCCAGCGGAAGAAAAACGCTCGGAACGAGCGCTTCCACCCCCAAAACGCGAAAGGATCCGCACATGTGCAGGAAGTACAGCGGGCGCTCTTCATTCGCGAGCGCCGATGACCGATAATGCTCGCAACCCTCCCACGCCCTTGTTGGCTTGGCAATTGGACCAGACAAGCGCAGTCACGTGACTCGGCGGAAGAAAAATGCTCCGAACGAGAGCTTCCACCCCCAAAACGCGGAGTGATCCGCACACGTGCAGGAAGTGCAGCGGGCGCTCTTCATTCGTGAGCGCCGATGACCGATTATGCTCGCAACCCTCCCACGCCCTTGCTGGCTTGGCAACAGGACCAGACAAGCGCAGCCACGTGACCTGGCGGAAGAAAAACGCTCGGAACGAGCGCTTCCACCCCCAAAATGCGGAAGGATCCGCACATGTGCATGAAGTGCAGCGGGCACTCTTCGTTCGTGAGGGCCAATGACCGATGATGCTCACAACCCTTCCACGCTCTTGAGAGCTTGGCAATAGGCCCAGACAAGCGCAGCCACGTGACTTGGCGGAAGAAAAACGCTCTGAACGAGCGCTTCCACATCCCCAAAACGCGGAAGGATCCGCACGTGTTCAGGAAGTGGACCGGGCGATCTTCATTCGCGAACGCCGATGACCGATGATGCTCGCAACCCTCCCACGCCCTTGCTGGTCTGGCAATAAGACCAGACAAGCAAAGCCACGTGGCTTGGCGGAAGAAAAACGCTCGGAACGAGCGCTTCCACCCCCAAAACGCAGATAGATCCGCACGCGTGCAATATGTGCAGCGAGCGCTCTTCATTCGCGAGCGCCGATGACCGATGATGCTCGCAACCATCCCACGCTTTTGCTAGCTTGGCAATAGGACCAGACAAGCGCAACCACGTGACCCGGCGGAAGAAAAACGCTCGGAATGAGCGCTTCCACACACCCCCAAAACGCGGAAGGATCCACACATGTGCAAGAAGTGCAGCGGACGCTCTTCATTCGCGAGTGGCGATAACCGATGATGCTCGAAATTCTCCCACGCCCTTGCTGGCTTGGCAAGAGGATCAGACAAGCGCAGCCACGTGACCCGGTGGAAGAAAAATGCTCGGAACGAGTGCTTCTACCCCCAAAACGCGGAATGATCCGCACATGTGCAGGAAGTGCACGGGCGCTCGCGAGCACCGATGACCGATTATGCTCGCAACCCTCCCACGCCCTTGCTGGCTTGGCAATAGGACCAGACAAGCGCAGCCACGTGACTTGGCGGAAGAAAAACGCTTGGAATGAGCGCTTCTACCCCCAAAACGCGGAAGGATCCGCACATGTGCAGGAAGTGCAGCGGGCGCTTTTCATTCGCGAGCGCCGATGACCGACGATGCTCGCAACCCTCCCACGCCCTTGCTGGCTTGGCAATAGGACCAGACAAGCGCAGCCACGTGACTCAGCGGAAGAAAAATGCTCGAAACGAGCGCTTTCACCCCCAAAACGCGGAAGGATCCGCACATGTGCAGGAAGTGCAGTGGGCGCACTTCATTCGCGAGTGTTGATGACCAATGATGCTCGCAACCCTCCCACGCCCTTGTTGGCTTGGCAATAGGACCAAATAAGCGCAACCAAGTGACTTGGCGGAAGAAAAACGCTTGGAATGAGCGCTTCTACCCCCAAAACGCGGAAAGATCCGCATTCGTGCCGGAAGTGTAGCGGGCGCTCTTCATTCGCGAGCTTCAATGACCGATGATGCTTGCAACCCTCCCACGCCCTTGCTGGCTTGGCAATAGGACCAGACAAGCGCAGCCACGTGACCCGGCGGAAGAAAAACGCTCGGAATGAGCGCTACCACCCCCAAAACGCGGAAGGATCCGCACTTGTGCAGGAAGTGCAGCGGGCGCTCTTCATTCGCGAGAGCCGATGACCGATGATGCTCGCAACCATCCCACGCCCTTGCTGGCTTGGCAATAGGACCAGACAAGTGCAACAACGTGACCCGGCGGAAGAAAAACGCTCGAAATGAGCGCTTCCATCCCCAAAACGCGGAAGGATCCGCACATGTGCACGAAGTGCTACGGGCGCTCTATGTTCGCGAGCGCCGATGACCGATAATGCTCGCAACCCTCCCACGCCCTTCCTGGCTTGGCAAGAGGACCAGAGAAGTGCAGCCACGTAACTCGGCGGAAGAATTACGCTTGGAACGAGCGCTTTCACCCCCAAAACGTGGAAGGATCCACATATGTGCAGGAACTGTTGTATGCACGTCAGTGTGAGTGCATGTCATCCTAACGTCCTGCTGTGTGCTTGTGCAATCCATGCTTGCATCATTTGCATGAGCATAAATCATTATGCATGGCTGTTGGATTTTACCACCTCTGTGTTTTTCTCCAAGTCTAAATGCTTGATCATGCAGGAGAAATCCAGAGCTTTCCAACGATACCAAGATCGCCTTATTCCGACCAAGATCGCCCAAGTTACAAGATTTCCAAGATTTGGGAATTCTATCTTAATTTGGGATATTAACTAAAGTGGGCGATTATTGGGTCATGACTATAAAGGGATCTTTGGTTGGGTGGTTAGGAAGGCAACTTTGACTTTTGGATTGGGGTGGCTAGAAGTTTCTAGCATGGGTTGCAAATGTTGCAACACCTAGGCAAAATCCAATTGGATTGGATTTTGCATGTGACACCTTAAGGACCTCATTATGAGGGTTGCATCTTTGATGCTAGGAAGGTTCCCACCATCCTTCCCAAGCATTTGGAGAGCCTTCCCTCACATGGTTCTCTTGAAATCCCCCAAGTCCTCATTCTATGCTTAATGTTTGTTCTTCCTCCATCCATTCTAGTGAAAGCAGCAGCTATACGTTTTTTTATTCGTTCTCACTCCCTAGACCATGAAATCAAGTGATTCAACTTGCAAATGGTAGCTAAGACTAGCGCGCGCAATCCTACCGAGCGGATTTGCGTTTAGTTGAGATTTGAGATCGTCGTAAGTCTTCAAAATGACCGGATCCTATGCAACAAGTGGTATCAGAGCTGGTGGTCGACTTTGAAGCGACGAATCGTCATCGATTCTCAACCAATGTTGTTGAGCGAGACCATGTTTTTATAGCTCTGCTCGCGATCTTTCGATTGGTGTTAGAATCGCGTCCTAATTCGAAGTGTGCTAACCGCGACGGCGTTTTTCGTAAAAGCGAAATTTCTGGCAGAATCCTGTCCAAGCGATTTTCAAGATTCCACCGTGCCTAAAGCCTCTTGATGGCTGAGACGGACTCCAGAGGTGCTAATGATGGAATGGCTGGGAGTGGAGAGGCTGGAGAGCAAGGGAGAGTAGTTGGTGGTGGAGTGGGAACTCACCAACCAACTACCCCTGTGCTACCCTCTTCCACTACACCATCTCCTATATCTGTGGATCCTATGAAAGTCTTCTCTATTGAGAAGTTCATGGGGGAGGATTATGAGCACTGGAGCTTCCGTATGAGGCTCATGTTTACCCAATACAAGTTATTGGATGTGGTGGAAGGAAAGGAAAGGATGCCAGATGCTGTGGACTTGAAAGGAGCATGGATAAAACGTTCACTTGATGCGTATATGCTCATGGTCCAAGCGGTTGGTGGACGCCAACTTGACCATATCAAAGGCCTATTGGGTGATCCCGAGTGTGGACCCAAGGCATGGAGGAAACTCCTTGATGTGCACTCACCAACACATGCTACAGGCATTTTGCTACTTGCGCGGCGATTGCGCGACATCAAATTTGTTGATGGAGAGCCAATGCAGCCCGTGTTGGATGAGATGCGAGACATCTTCACGAAGCTCAAGAGTGGTGGCGTTGTCTACCCTGAGCTTGTTCAGTGCGTGGAGATAGTGATCCGACTTCCTGAGTCGTGGTCTGCCCTAGCCATCAACCTCAACTCCCAGCAATCCCTGTGGAGTGTGGATTACATTCGTGCGCGAATCCTTGAAGAGGATCTAAGGCAGAGGTGCTGGTTATGGAGTTGGAGGTGGGAAGAGCGGCTTCAAAAAGAAGTGGAAGGGCAAAAAGAATGAGAACTCCCAAGAGGAGAGTGGCGGAGGCCAAGGGGAGGTGTGCTTCTATTGCAAGAAGCGCGGCCATCGTTGGAGAAAATGCTACCAACGGCCCCGAGATTGGACCCCGCCTTCCTCAAGCAACCAGCATGGTGGCAAGAGGAGTGGGGGAGTCATGGGAGCTAGTGGAGAGGAGAAAGATGATGAGAAGGGTGGCAAACCTGAAGAGCGGAAGGCCGGGTTCTTCTTCTTCGTGAATGAAGGAATGACCGACCCCGCTATGGCTGCCAAGGTTCTCCTTCATCCCCTCACCCATTGGGTGATTGACTCAGGGAGCTCCTGGCACATGACTCCTCGTGCGGATCTTCTTGATGAGATCCAGCCCGCACCAATCTCTACAGTCAGATCCGCGACAGGCGCCAAGGCCAAAGTCATGGGCATGGGATGCGCCAAGTTCATGGGAGCGGATGGTGAGATTATGGGATTGAAGAACGTGCTATGGGTGCCGGACTTGTGCGCGAATCTGATCTCAACTGGGCGATTGGGAGACGCAGGTGTAAACACCGAGACTATCGGCTCGGAGCGTTATCGTGCATTTAACGATACACGCCTTATTTGGGACCTGCACCACAAGGGAGATGTCAACAAGCGCATGTGGCAGATCCCAGTTCTCCCTTGGCACAAATCAGGTTACGCGGCAGCCATGGCTTCAATGGAGGAGCAATATTGAGTGCAAAGTGAGGAGCTGATTGGTGCAAGTACAGCCGTGAAGGCGTCGGCTACCTCGGGCCAAGCGGATTGGGAGACTTGGCATCGGCGACTTGCACATGTGGCTCTCTCCACTTTGGAGTTGATGCACAAGGAGAAGTGCGTACACAAGGAGAAGTGCACAAGGTTCAGGGTTCAGGGTTCTTAGGGTTTAGGGTTTAGGGCTTAGGGTTTAGGGTTTAGGGCTTAGGGTTTAGGGCTTAGGGCTTAGGGCTTTTAGGGCTTAGGGCTTTTAGGGTTTAGGGTTTAGGGTTTAGGGTTTAGGGTTTAGGGTTTAGGGTTTAGGGTTTAGGGTTTAGGGTTTAGGGTTTAGGGTTTAGGGTTTAGGGTTTAGGGTTTAGGGTTTAGGGTTCAGGGTTTAGGGTTCAGGGTTTAGGGTTCAGGGTTTAGGGTTTAGGGTTTAGGGTTTAGGGTTTAGGGTTTAGGGTTTAGGGTTTAGGGTTTAGGGTTTAGGGTTTAGGGTTTAGGGTTTAGGGTTTAGGGTTTAGGGTTTAGGGTTTAGGGTTTAGGGTTTAGGGTTTAGGGTTTAGGGTTTAGGGTTTAGGGTTTAGGGTTTAGTTT